>CM068370.1:240078281-240678281 GCA_034769895.1 Magicicada septendecula | reverse complement strand
ATATGAAATGTGGACGTTGGTCGTCATCGATTTAATTTCGGATATACTAGAAACCGGTAGCAGTCTTCAAGCAATAATTCTAAAACATATATGATTGCATAAGTACCAATCTATCATACGTCGATAGAGTCACATATTAACTTTAATTACACGAACTACTAAAAACTACATACAGTATAATCCAGCGAAATGACTTACCTTGCAGAATTCAGTCGTCAAGTGGATTGAGTGGCGTACTCCTATCAAATGGCAAAAAATCATGCAGCCACAAACAGTACACAACATACAGAACAAATACTTGTCTTTTCATTTGTTGCACTGATCAGGTTTTCGTCATAAACTGCAGTTGTCATGTTCTCAAATGATTCTCTATCTCCTTTCTTTTACCCAGTTAAATCAATAATGGCTAAGATAAGTTTTATGTAGGCTACATGAAAGTATACGGGCTCGAGTTTATATTTTATTAAGATAAGAAATCCAATGTGTTTTTTTATTTTATTTTGCCGACACTTGAACTTAGGGTCGTTATCACTATAACAAAGCGCACACCACATGTATATTGACTTTTTACGGTGAATGACTGGGTACTTGGTGTTACGCTGGACGAAGTGATGTTCGGTACCTGTGTTAGCCATAGTTTAAGAACTTTCAGTCATATTCAGTTATTTAATGGATAACGTATTGTCACGTAATAATTACTGGCGTGATTGCGGTCTTAGTACAGCTAAATTAAATAATTGATTGGCAGTGAAGCGACAGTCACTCTTTCAAGAAACTTATAGGTCTACAATAATTCTCCAATGTAAATACAAATATTTATTATTTAATACTTACTACTAGTTTTCAGTAAAGATATAAATAAAACAAACAATTTCGGGCATCAAACATATTCCAAATAAGGAAAACAATATATCTTTACTGAAAACTAGTAGTAAATATTAAATTAAATTTTATATAGCAAAAAGTGTTTGGAATATTTATTAATATATTATAATTATACAAATAGTCACAACATATAAAAACAATCTTTAAGTTAATAAATAAACTTAGTCTGTGGCAATTATATGAAATAAATTCTTGTAATAACTCTGATCGCTGGAAAACAGCTCGTTAAACGACTGCCTGCCTTTGTCATCCGCTTTCGTAAAAGACGCTGTCAAAATAATCAATTACTAGCTTGAACTATTCACTCGATTTTTCTACTACATTCCACAACATTCGGTAACGCGTTGAAATCGCTGTTTCACACGTTCTTTCAATTTATAATTATTATTTTTTACTTATACATCATATTGTTTTGTGATGAACGCTCAGTACACGTTCTATGTGACGTATTCTAATCGCGTCGTCGTATTCTTCTTAACAATAATATTTGATTTTAAACGACATTTGTATGTTATGATTTTCACGTTGAGTTATTTGGAAAAATCGTAGATCATAACCGTGAGAACGACACATTACATATTCATGGAAAGTATATACAGTTTATATCATTAGCCTACGTAAGTGGATGGTGGTTTGGGGGATTAAAAATAACTTTTATTAGCTTTCGAGTGGATTTGTTTTAATTATTAATTTGATCTAAACTTAGTAGTAAATAATAATCATGCTTTTTATTAGAAAGAGAAATATTATATAATGAATAATAATAAAATAAGTAAAATTTTGAAATTACTGTAAACTTTTAAACCTAACGTCTACCATTTTTATTTTGTTATTACTTAACTTCTTTTTATTACCTTGACATTTTATTTCTCGTACATAATTTGCTATTTATTTTTACAAGATAGTAACCCCCTTTTTTACTTTAAATAATGAAATGATTTTATTTACAGTTTTTTGTTTGTAGTGGTTCATGTTGCTAACACCTCGAGACTTGATGTACACATCATTTTCCTTAAACTCTTCCCAGGAACTCACCTTCCATTCTTCCGTAATACTTATTTATTACTTTCTTTCCCTCAAGTTTTGGCGTTTTCTTCGATTTTTTATTTAGCTGCTCATTGGCAGTTGGGAAGGTAAGAAGGGATAGGTGTTTTGGGTCAAAAACTTCCACACGTGTAGAACCAAAGTTTTTTGACACGTAGGTTCCCGTGAGAAGTTCTCTGACTGTTCTCGCTGATGGAAGATTCCAGTTTTTTTAATTATTTGTTTCTACTAATGATACATTAGTAACATGTGTTTGCGCTAATGTTGCAGATTATGTGTATTAGCGCAAGTGTTTGGTTTTCAATTACGGACACTTGACAGGTTCTATGTTCTGGAATTTCTCAAAATCTTACACCTATTTTTTTACGTACATAGAGCTAATTCCGGTTGTTGGGATGGCTATATATAAACACCTGGTCAATAAGGCGAACAAGTTTTACTATGTCTCGAAAATTCCACAAGTACGTGAATCATTCTTTCTGTGGGCAATAACACATACGATATTTGGACAATTGTTGAAACACTCGTTGATACCCGCAATATGTCCTGCTTGCAATTGGTTTAAGTCAGTTTTTATACAGTCACGTTCTAATCATTTTCAGTATCGCCGTTACAGTACTTTATAATTTCAGCAACAGTACAGTTGCTTCAGCAACATGTACCACTCGTAAATTACCTCCTTGAAACTAATTCTCTTGCAATGATAATTTTATTTTCCATCACCTATATTTTATGTGTTCCCTCCTTCCTCAAAGTATTTAGGCATTTCCTGTTATTTCCTTAGTTTAGTTGCTTTCTAATTAACTTCTTATTGTAGCTGTTATCGAAATATTTAGTCGTAAATTAAATATCTTGGTTGCATTTTTCATATTGTTAAAATTTTGTATAATACTTTTCTCAGTTTAATTGAGATTCTATTACTACTATACATATCTGATTTTGTTATTACAATTTTTTAAATCAAATTACTTTTCCTACCTTTCTTCCTTTTTTCGTTTCAGACATCCATGGAGTGCGATTACGCAACTTCATTCACTTTCTAAAGTTCTTTCCTTTCTCATCAATATTCCTGCCTTTCTTGGCTCGCTCTTGGTCGTTATTTTACCGACAACACCCTGTTGTTTCTCCTTTGTTTCTCTTAGGACAGCTCCTACACCTTCGCAGTTTTCCTTATTACTATTATTTTTTTTATTTATGTAATAATAATTATTATAACATTTTATTACTATTGTTGGCCTGGCCTATTTTATTGCAGTGGAATTCCACAAAAAAATGTAATTCATTATTTGGTGCTTACGCCATTCGAGGTACAGCAATGTGAGTCCTCTGATAACGTGTTCCACTGAACCTGGGTTAATTCCTTCCCCTGATAATTAAACATCCCGCTGGGTTTCTTTCTGATAATTAAACATGTCTGTCTTGAGATACTTGCATACAAAGTACTGGCCTCCTTTGCATTTATCCTTTGACCGTAGTCATCGTTTTCTCTCGTTTTTAGTTTACTTGGTTGCACGTGTTCTTTCTGCCTGCTTGTTGTTGTCAATTTTTCGTACAATTATTCTATGAAGTACACAAAACCATGTTAATTCTTTGTTGTCGATGTTTAGTCTGTGCCATCTAGTATTGTCTCTCTACACAGCTAATGCGTGTTGTCAATGCGACTTCCTCATTGTTTAATTTACATGTTTTCACATCACATTCTTTTCTCACCGTTGGTATGTAACATCCCCATCTCCAACTTTTCTTTTAAGTTGCTGTTACCAAATCACATTTAAAATTAACACGTTATTACCTTTATTCTCCAGCCATATCAGTAACACAGCCACTATATAATCGCAATAATACATCTTCGCATTCTTCTGAGACGATTTTCTTTGGTATAGGTTATACTAATAAAGAGTTTGTAATATTACATCAATGGCCACTATCTTCAGCGTTCTTCATGTCTTCAAACGTTTATAGATTTCTGTGTGACACGTGGTAGGAGAATATTTTCTCGTTTTTCTTGTGTCTTTCCTTTTTTTTCTTTCTCCAAGCTGAATTTTTCAATGGGGGATGTTAAGGTGGTCCCTTAAGGTTGTTGTTCTGGTGTGTCCCAGAAAGCCTAATATTCTTTGCTGAATATTTGAAAGAACGCTTCTTATCATGAGTCTCAGTCTCTTAACATTGAGACATTTATATTGTAAGTCTTTCCGTGGATAATACACTGCTGCAGCAGGTTATCTCAAGACTATCGATCTTTCTATTTCTAAACTTTAGGCAGGTTGTATTGTCAATCAGTGTTTCAAATTCTTAAGCTAGTTAAGATTTACCCAGATTGTAAAATTTAATTGGCTGATGTCGGGGCTGCCTAAAGTACGTGTTTGAACCCCAGTTCATTTGGTTAGATCTCTTTTGAAAGCCTGACTTCGTTATCATTGAACTCAATTATATAAAAATTGGACTTAAACCCAACAAAGGAAGCCATTGTAGGCGTTGCCTCCACTAGCATATGCAGCCATAGGCAGAGGTAGTGAATTATTCTCAATTTTCGGCAGTTCGAATTACATCTTCGTCCTGGTTCGAATATTACCAGGGCACCCTTCTCCTTCCAGTTAGTTGTTTAGTCTCGATCTTATTTTTAATTACAAGTTTCAAGGGCCCGTATGTTTTTCATTTCATACGATGTATAGAAGGAGAGACATAATTCCTTGTTTATACGACGTGAAGCAATTACTATACCTTACGGACTCCACAGTGTAACAGTGTTACGAAATCCTACAGTATGGTAACAATTTCAGCCACGTTTCAGCTTCTAACAGGACATTAGATCAAAGGTAACGTTTTAAGTTTTTATTCGTCTTTGATACACATACTTATATCCTAATCTTTAACTTACCACACGGCATGTAGAGCTCTCCCTCCGTTACTGCGCCTCTACACGTCTTTGTCTTTTGCCTCCCTTCTCTACCTACTAAACTTAACTTCTCTCATCTCTCCGCTCATCGTCTAATCACCTTCCAAGTACCCAGAAACTCTTCCGATTTTATGCTACTTTTTTCATTAACTCGCCGAATGAAAGTTCTTACCATTCTGAGGCTCTGTATGCGCAATAACCTTTAATTTTTACATGATAAGAATTGCTGGCTCTATGCCAGTATTGTCACAGACTACACTTCTAAGTTAAATAAAACTATTTTGTTTTTTGTGTAAAAATTAAGTACTGGACTGATCCAATACTTTACTTGTCCTCCGTCCGTCAAAATAAGCAAACGAACATTTTGGCTCCAAAATATCGACATGCTCTCACGTTCCTGGCATGTCAGATTACCATTAATTATGATATTTTTAACACTGTTATGTGTAATTTACATAACGAATGATGAATGAATTTAGCCGATTTATTTCAAGTCTATACGTTTAGTTTTTAAGTGTTACGCCTAAAGTACTCAGAGTACGCGTTAAGAAGTGTTGAAACAGCAAAAATAAATTTAATAACAATAGCCTGTCTCTTGTCATGAATTAGTTTAGTGTTTACTAATTAGTGTGAACGTTTGGACAGGAGGATCTCGACAATATTCTGCGTATATCCAACGAAGAAGGCGCGGCTGGTGTGATCGTGTGGGGCTCGTGGCTTGACTTCAACGAGCTGGACAGGTGCCTGTCGTTCCAGAACTACCTCAGCAAGTCTCTCGGTCCAATAACACGCAGAATGCTTCGATCTACAACTTCAAGCGGTTGTAAAAATAAGCGTACAGGGTGTAAATAATAATGCGGTAGATAACAATAAAAGTTCTGTTTAATTTAGTCCCCAAGCAATGTTTCCTGTGGCACTTGATTAAATACATGATTGAAACATCGCAGAGAACTCTTTTTCATATTTTCCTTTAGTTTCATAATTTATTATCTAATTGTTAGTACAATAAGACAATTTTAATAATGTACTCCCCGAAACGTATTAACATAATCTATAATATATTTGCCAAAGCCCACTCACTGACTCATCACTGTATCTCAACAATGACAAGGCCTAGAAAGATAAAACTTTACATAGATATTCACTAGATACTGTAGATGTGCAATAAGACGGGGTTTGACAAAATTCAAAATTTTAGGGGGGTTTTGGAGGGGTCAAAGTGACCGAATATTCTCATAAGAAATACATGACAGTTAAAACGTGACAACTGTTAGGCAGCTTCTAGATGAGATAGAAACATGAAATTTGTTCTACAAGTTAACTTAACCCTCTTTTAAAGAACACAAAGGTCAATCTTAAATAATTTTAATTAAAACTACCCTAAAGAAATCTATAATATATTTGCTAAATACCACTTACTCACTTAGTCATCACTGTATCTCAAGAACAACAGGGCCTACAAAGAAAATATTTCCGAGTAAATTGATTCAAAGTTGTAAAAGGAGCGTCATAAATATATAGAAAACATTTGTCGGTAGAAAACAATATTATACGATATATTAACTATTGTCTTAAATAAATATTAATTACTTATGAACACATGAATTTTATGCATTCCTGCGATAAGAACGTGTTCCCAGAAGTACAGAAGTCCCAGAAGTTCCCAGGTGGTACAGGGGAAACCTTTTTGATTAATTTAATATTAGCCACGGTAAGACAAGATAGGAAAATTGCTATATCTGTGGCTTCGTCAGGTATAGCAGCAACGTTGTTGGATGGAGGGAGGACAGCTCATTCTGCCTTCAAACTGCCTCTCAACTTAAACCACTCTGAGACCCCATTTTGCAACATATCAAAACAAAGCGACACAGCGAAGGTACTTAAGGATTGTAAGTTGATAATTTGGGACGAGTGCACCATGGCTCACAAGGGAGGAACTGAAGCTTTGGATAGAACTCTGCAGGACATTAGAAGCAATAAAAACCTGATGGGTGGAGTCACACTTCTAATGGCCGGAGACATAAGACAGACTTTACCTGTTGTACCTAGGGGAACTCGAGCAGATAAAGCTAAAGCCTGTCTAAAGAGTTCTGTCCTGTGGCCTAAAGTCCAAGTTCGTTCCTTGAGATTCAACATGCGGGTGCATCTTAAAGGCAGTTTAAAGGCAGACGAGTTTTCAAGTTTACTTTTACAGATCGGTAATGGAAATCTACCTGAAGAAAATGGCAAAGTCAATATTACAAAAGACTTATGTGAAGTTGTATGCGACTTGACAACGTTGGCTGAAAAAATTTACCCAGATTTAACTAATTTTTACTTGAAAGATGTATCTTGGCTGAAAGAAAGAGTTATCCTTACTCCAGAGAATGACACTGCTGCAAATATCAATAACACATTATTGGAAAAACTGCCAACTGAGATTGTCCAGTACCAATCCGTGGACTCTGTGGTGGAAGTAGAAGATGCGGTCCATTACCCAGTAGAGTTCTTGCACACGCTTAATCCTCCAGGCAGTCCACCGCACAATCTTTGCCTTAAAGTTGGAGCTCCAATAATGCTGCTACGAAACCTGGTACCGCCTAAGCTTTGTAACGGTACTAGGCTGCAGATTAAATCGTTGCACAACAACGTCATAGAAGCAACAATATTCTGGATGTGGTCAGGGGGAAGCAGTCTTCATTCCACGCATTCCCTTAATTCCATCGGATTACCATTTTCAGTTTAAAAGACTCCTGTTCCCTGTCAAGCTCTGCTTTGCTATGACAATAAATAAATCACAAGGGCAGTCTTTGAAAATTGCCGGTGTTGATTTGAGGGAAGACTGCTTCTCCCATGGCCAGTTGTATGTTGCTTGCTCACGAGTTAGCTCTTCTGAGAGTTTAACTATCCTTCAGCCACAGGGTCAAACAAAGAACGTTGTCTACAAGGAAGTTTTATAAGTGCCGTATTTCGTTTCACAAAACGATTTCAGTAGACTTAGTATTAGCACCCATTTATGCTTTTAAAAATTTGTGAATATTGCATTTATACAATGTGCTTGGTTACCCAAGGTTAAAAAAAAACCACCGAACCAATGTGTTTATTCAGTAAAAACCGTAGCGAAGCACGGGTATACAGCTAGTGTATTATTAAGTCTAGTTATTATCTTTGTCTTCCCTCGATAGCATATGTGCTATATTCTACCCGTTAGGTGTCCTGTTCAGAATCTCCAAGGGTGTGTCTGTGCAAATTTGCTGAAAATTTGCAACAAAACGGTTCTTCTTAGGACCATGAATCAGTTTAAAAGTGGGTAAAGAATCTGACAAAACTGCAATTCATGGAAGTATATTTATATTCTAACTATATAGAAAGCAAGTGGAATGTACAAGACATTTATCTAAGAGTGATAAGTGGTCAGAAACATGTTGAGGGCAAGAAACGAAAAGAGACTACAATGACAGCCCTTTGCTAAACGAAAAATATCCTGTTGAAGTACTGAGGTACATTGAATGGTCACGATGTGATCTGGATAGAAACTACTGCAGAAAGACTGGGAAACATTGGACTGACACATCATATGGTTTTGCACATACAAGAGTGTATGTATTGGCACTTTAACTAAAATAGTCCGAATCTTCAGTTTTCCAATAAATTCTCTTGGCGCAAAATAAATCCTTTATTATTATTTCGTTTAGTTTCTTCAGCAGGTAGGATCAAGTTCTCATAGGACCCACTGAACTTATATTCCGGCCTCATGAAGTGAAGTTCATACTGAGCTGGATCCAGTCCGACGACGTGAAATCCATACTGACGTCCAGTCTATACTGAGCTGGAATCCACTAAGGAAGATCAGTTTTGGAAGAGAGCGCTTGGACCACAGTACCGCCCTACTCCACATTGTGTAGTAAGGTTAAAAAAAAAATAGCAGAAAAAATCTCTGTACAATACATTATTTTATTTAACAATAATTTGTTACACTAGTGTATAAAAATTTACAAAAACAAACAATTAGCCTATATATACAAATTTTTCATCTACCTGTATTTATAGCGATAAAAGTAAAAGAAACTACACCGTACTAGGAATTAGAGAACGCCAGAAATTATGGTCTGTAAGTTTGTCACCTTTATATAATAGCACTAATTGAGAAGTAGTTTGAAAATCAACCGAATGCATTTCCTAAAATTTTCAGGAATAAAAAACAAATAAAATAAAAAGAATGGTACTCTAAGTGTGTTAATCGCATTAAAATTACATGTAATTGGTATCTGAGAGGTTTTCATTTACTACAACCACAAGATTTAACAAAAGTTTGGTGTGTCTCGTTTAAAACTAGATCTTTAATTTATTCTTATGTAAATTTTATTTTTATATTATTAAATTTATTCGTCTTTGTAAAATAAAGTCAGTTACTTGTTGTACGGTAGCGCGATGATTTTGTTTTCTAGGTTGGCTAATCTGCTTACTACCTCGCCTCAAAATTCGCGTGTTTGTACTTTGCACAGTGCGTAGCTAGCTTCCTCGGCGCTCGGTTCGCCGAATCCTTCGCTGTCAATTAGTGTCGACATTAAATGTAGGCTTTAGGCCCTTATATTCTCGATTATGGCCGACTAGGCCCGCTTCATGATTATCTAAATTCATAATACTTCGCAACATGCAGTATTAGCCAACCTCATTTCAAATTAATACAGCTGTAATGTAACTAATTCATATATTAAAATTATTCGTATACAGTCCACTTCTTGTCATTTTCTTCCTGCAGAATCAATGCATTTATTACATATCATTTCAACTACTATGGAAGACCAGCCGACAGAACATTTAACTCAAGAAGCATACATTTAGCCCATTTGGGCCCAATTTATTAACTCTTCTTGTCAACACTTGCTGGATCATTATTTTCATTCAACAGTTTCGGTCCACGTGGACCGGGCATCAACCATTTTTTGGTCACTCCGGACCTGGATTTCCATTTAATATTTTTTTACATCTGTTTCTGGCCATCACGGGCGAATTAGCACGTCAGCTAATGCGACCGTGGCGTGATTTGCGTCGCCATTTCGCCCGTCATCTTCGGACAACGTAGTAGCAAGTTCCTGCCGGCTGCAGTGCTTACTCAAAGTGGTCATCTCTGCCAGCTGTTCACCATCTTCACCAAGGAGCCGACGCTGCGGGACGTCGCCAACGAGGTACCACCAACAACAGTAAAAAGGTGCGTAAAATGTCTGAAGAAGGCCTCAAGGTGCTGACCAGAAAGAGAGGCGGATTAAAGTCCGCGATAGTGCGGATACAATCCGCGGTAAATTCATTTGACATAAATCAAAGTACAAAACATTTTCTAACTGTAAGACTGGAAAGTCTCAAAAGCTTGGCCTCGAAGTACGACGAGGTACAGTCTGAGATAGAGCTTATCAGTAAAGATACGAGCGTTGCTCAGGCAGACCGAGTTGAGGTTGAAGAAATGATATACTCAACTGAGGCAAACATTTTACAACTTCTTGACACTTTTAATACTCAGACTGTGCCTCCCGTATTATCGACGCCTATGCATTTAAAGCCGATAAGTTTGCCCTGCTTCTCAGGCAACATACTTGAGTGGCAACATTTTTATTCAATTTTCAATGATCTAGTGCATTCAAGATCCGATTTAACACCAGTGCAAAAACTGCATTATTTGCATTCCTCTGTGAAGTGTGAACCATTAGATTTAATTAAATCATTACCCATTTGTCAAGAAAATTATGTAATAGCGTTGAACTTGCTGTCCGAAAGGTATAACAACCCATTTATATTAGCCAAATACTATGTACAAAACCTACTTCAGGTTAAGTCCACAATAAAGGACTCAGTCCAAAGCTTGGCGGAGTTTACGAATACAATAACGTCTTCCGTTAATTCACTGGCGGCAATGAAGCTGTCAGTGAATTCATTTGAATTTATTACCATACAGTTGCTCTCCACCAAACTTGACCCTATTACTTTAAAACTTTGGAAGGAGTCAATAGACCCTGACAACTTGCCTAGCTTTCAAGACTTTACGCATTTTTTAAACTTACGCAGACAGCTTTTAGAAAATACAATGCCTATTGAACCCGGACAGCAATTCAACAAACTTAGCGTAAAACCCAACAATAAATTTGAGAAATGTAGCTTAAGAAATACTGCTGGCAGCAATACCTTTAAGAGCTATCACGCAGCGGCAAAGCATTATTCATGCGTGTGTTGTAAATCTGACCACCCGCTTTACATGTGTAATAATTTTCGTATATTAAGTGCCGCTGAGCACTTGGTTGAAAATCATAAATGTTGTATCAACTGCCTTAGAGCAGGTCATCTGATAACGAACTGTAAGAGTAAACAGGTCTGTAAAATTTGTTCAAAAAGACACCACACATTGCTGCACGCTAATTACGTGCCGAAATCAACAGCTGCCAGCAGCAATTATTGCTCATTTAAATTACAGTGCAAAAACAATGTTCTTTTATCCACAGCGGTTGTATATGTCGTTGATCAGGCTGGCAACAGGCATAAAGCTAGAGCGCTTCTAGACGCCGGTTCCCAGATCAATTTCTGTACGAAATCATTTGCGAAAAGGTTACACCTTAAACTAACCAGATCTAATATTCCAATCACAGGAATAAACAACACAGCGTGTTGCGCTACTGACATTGCTTCTATACGTATTATTTCTCGCTATCAGAGACATAGTTTCGAGGCGAAATGTGCCGTCTTATCTAACTTAACTCACAATCTGCCTTCAATCTCGTTTGACATCAACCGGTTCCACATTCCAAATAAAATTTTTCTCGCCGACCCAGATTTTAATATATCTTCACAGATCGACATACTATTAGGGGCACAATTTTATCTGGATTTAATATTAGCCCATAAATACACACGCGGACCCAATTTCCCTATCATCCAGGAAACAAAACTGGGTTACATTCTGGCTGGCAATCTGCCCAAGCACTGCCACACCCAGGGTCCTGCTGTTTCGTTCCTGGCAAGGAACAATGACAGTCAAATTCTGCAATTTCTCGAGAGATTTTGGGAGGCAGAAACAATCCCTGACGATACCCCTGATAGCGAGTCGGCTTGCGAAGAGCATTTTGTGCGCTCTACTCAGCGCAACCACGAGGGTAGATTTATAGTGTCGCTCCCATTCAAGTCTGATAATGCCCACTTGGGGGAATCTTACACAAGTGCCGAATCAAGATTCTTAGGCTTGGAGCGTCGATTTAGGCGCGAGCCCAAGCTCGCTCGCGACTACGCGGACTTTATCAGGGAATACATGGATCTTGGGCACATGACACTCATCGATCCTGGCGCTATCAATTTAGGAGCGTCAAATATTTACTACTTGCCTCACCATGCCGTGTTTAAACAGTCTAGCTTGACCACCAAACTGCGCGTTGTTTTTGATGGTTCGTCCAAGACTACTAATGGCCTTTCGTTAAATGACATATTATTAGTAGGCCCCAATGTTCAGCAAGATCTTTTCTCTATTCTGTTGCGTTTTCGCATACATAAGTATGTCCTTATTGCCGACATCGAAAAGATGTATCGTCAGATTCGCGTAGCTGAAGGGGATTGTCACTATCAGCGCATTTTGTAGCGTGACTCTCCCCTCGAACCACTTAAACATTTCGCGCTGCGAACAGTAACCTACGGCACGGCTAACGCCTCCTTTTTGGCCACTCGGTGCCTTCTACAAATTGCTAGAGACAATCAGACTTCCTTTCCCCAAGCGGCTTTAGCCATAACCAACGATTTTTATGTCGACGATCTACTTACCGGTTCGGACACTATCCCCGATCTAACCAAGCTGAAATCCGATCTAGGTGCGTTACTTGGTCAATATGGTTTCACGCTGCACAAATGGGCATCAAATGAACCCACAGCGGTCGCAAATCATCACAACCTTTCACGACCCGTAAATAAACAGGACAATGTGCGTACCCTGGGCATTCTTTGGAACAACACTGCAGATTCATTTTTGTTTGATATCAAACTATCTCCGGTTGATCCTAGCATATCCAAGAGAAAGAGTCTTTCAATTATTGCTGGAATATATGATCCTCTTGGTTTAATCGGACCAGTTGTCTTTTTGTATAAACATTTCATGCAGCGACTGTGGCTTTGTAAGCTTGGTTGGGATGAACCGATTTCCGGTCAGTCACTTTCGGATTGGCATTCTTTGTGTAACAAATTGATTCTGATTGGAAAAATAGTGGTCCCGCGATCCATTCGTTGCATTCATGAGGCGGTTGCAGTTCAGTTGCATGGTTTTTCGGATGCTTCTGAGAGAGGGTTTGGCTGTTGCATATATATCCGAGTCAGTTATCAAGATTCTACTGCTTCCTGTCGCCTCTTGTGCTCTAAATCTCGCGTGGCTCCCCTACGCCAGGTGTCATTACCTCGCATCGAGCTCTGCGCTTGCTTGTTATTATCGCGACTCGTATCTAAGGTTATTCCTGCTCTTTATTCGTTTATTGATAATGTACATTTGTATTCTGATTCTATGGTGGCTCTTTACTGGATTCATGCGCAATCTACGCGTTGGAAAACATACGTCGCTAATCGAGTTGCTGAAATTCAGCGGCATACGCAAACTTATACCTGGCATCACATTGATTCGCGACGCAATCCTGCTGACATTATATCTAGGGGGTGTTTCCCTGACGTTTTGCGCGATTGCTCGCTTTGGTGGCACGGTCCTAGCTGTCTGTCTCAATCGTCAGAGTCCAATCCCTTCCCATCCTTCGTACCGGCCACTCAGTCGTCCTCTGAAGTCACCGCGGAAGAGAAAACTACACATAACCGGTCGCTAATGTCTACCCTGGCTGTTGACTTATCGTTGGACTTTTCCTCGTTGCACCGGCTGACACGTGTATACGTTTACTGTTTTCGTTTCATCAGAAATATTAGGCACTCATCTGCGGACAAACTTTCGGGCGATCTGACCCCTGTAGAAATTCATCAGTCTCTCAATTTCTTCATAAAACAATCTCAGTCGATCCACTTCCCAACCGAAATTAGTTGTCTTCGGAACGGATCTTCTGTTTCCATTAGGAGCAAGTTGTCTTCTCTCGACCCGTTTCTTGACGACTCTGGAGTGATACGCGTGGGCGGACGATTGCAGCATTCCCAGTTACCCTACGATTCGAAACATCCAATTGTATTACCCCCATCGGCGCATATTACACGCCTTATCATCGAACGTGAACACATTCGTTTACTTCACGCTGGTGTTCATCTCGTGCATCATTCACTGCGTCAGCGTTGGTGGATTGTTAATGCCCGGCTAGTCGTCCGTTCCATTATTCGTAAGTGTCTCAAGTGTATCAGGTTTAGTGCCACACAGCAGGTTCAGAGACTTAGTATTCTGCCATTCCCTAGAGTCACTCCTTCAAGGCCGTTTCTATTTTGCGCGGTTGATTATGGTGGTCCCTTCATGATTCGTCATGGCGGGCAGAAGTCTAGAACTCTTACTAAGGCATACGTATCTTTGTTTGTTTTGCTTAGCGACTAGGGCTATTCACTTGGAATTGGTGTCTGACCTTACGGCCAGCGCATTTATAGCTGCTTTACGTCGTTTCATGGCACGTCGGGGTATACCCAGTCAGCTGTACTCCGACAATGGTACAAACTTCAGGAAGGCCCGCACCATCTTACATGACATTTACAACTTTTGGCACAATAAGGATGCCATCTCCTCGATTAAGTCATTCACATCCTCTCAGGGGATATCATGGTCATTTATTCCGCCCTCCTCACCTCATTTCGGTGGCCTATGGGAGAGCGGCATAAAGAGTTTGAAATTTCATCTGCGCCGCGTGGTAGGCAAATCTATACTAAACTTCGAAGCGTTCACGACTGTTTTGTCTCAGATAGAGGCATGTCTGAACTCTCGACCTTTATTTGCTATCTCATCGGATGTTAACGACCCGGTGCCACTTACACCGGGCCATTTTTTGATTTGCGCGCCCTTAACAGCGATTCCGGACCCAGACCTTTCTCACGTTCCTGTTTCTCGTCTTGGGCGCTGGCAACTCCTTCAGAGGTTTGTCCAGGGCATTTGGAAGGCGTGGTCTCGCGATTATTTGCACCAGTTGCAACAGCGTCACAAGTGGAAGTTTGCCAAAGATAATGTTTCCATTGGTGACTTAGTTCTGCTTATTTAGGATAACTTGCCTCCATTAGCCTGGAAATTTGGCGTAATCATCGCCACATTTCCCGGCCCAGATAACTTGGTTCGTGTCGTGGACATTCGCACGCCTACGGGTGTTTTGCGGAGACCCATACATAAATTATGTCTGTTGCCAGCGCGAGACGAGATTTGACATTATGATTACTTAGCACTATGCTACTTTATTCAGCCATTGGCTTACTACTTATTACGACCATTTGGTCAACACAATCGTGATGAATCGTCACAATATTTTTCTTGTCAATTTTGCGTCATTGCACGCTTCTAATTATCACAGTTTTGGTGGTATCTTAATGTTTGTATTGTATGTTAATTTGTGTGGCATACTATGTCTTACACATTTTCATTTGATGTTATGGGGTATATTGCATGTTTTGGTGGTCTCATTTATAAAATGTTATTACATAATATTTGCATGTCTTGCCGTTAAGCAATCATGCATTCATTTCTTTATATTGTTGCTGATAAATATGTACTATTCTGTGAATGTCTTTAAATTGTTAAACTGTTTCTGTAATTTCAGTATTGTATTGTTATTTGACATTGCAATTATTTATCTTGTAATAATTCAAATTATTGTTACTGTATTCGCATAAATTATGTCTATGCAAAAAACTATTGTTAGCGTCTGCCGTATGTAACTGCCACGTCTAAGTTTATTGTATATTGTACTTTATATTTTATTCATTTTGCAAGTAAGCATGCACAATTCTTTTACTTAAAATTATGACATACATGTCATATCTGGGGCTCGCATTCAGCATCTAGCTTGTTCATACGTTATTATATTGTAAATTCCTGAAACATCAGGAATAGCATGTCTAGGTCAATACATGCCGCCCTGCTGAATATACAATAGAACATATAACTGCAACATGTTCAACAACAATTTTGTTCATGTAATGAACTCTCTGTACAGGTCTACGGGCCTCAATTAATTTTAAAGTAGCCTTCTATGACTTGCATAGGGCTACCAGCGATCGGTCCATCATGTGATGAGCTTCCGATCATGCATTAAACATTGTATAATTACGTATTTTTCTTTCATGTTTTATAATGTTATAGACTGCAGACACTTGTGTCAGTAATACTGTCAACCAGACTTTATTCATATATGAAACAGCTGTTCGCCAACCTTGGCCTACAACCGCCTATCTCTAGGCTTATCTTATGCATGCTTATCTCTAAAACTAGTGACGGACTGCCGTTATCTAATCTCATAACTCAAGGTTCAACTCGGCCTTGAAGCTAACCATCGTTAGTAAGAACTGTACTCTTTTAAATTAAATTGTAAATGTATTATAATTTATTAAAAAATGTGTTAAAAAATCTTTTTGATTTTTGACGGGCAACTTATGTACGGTAGCGCGATGATTTTGTTTTCTAGGTTGGCTAATCTGCTTACTACCTCGCCTCAAAATTCGCGTGTTTGTACTTGTAAATTTATCTCACTATAAACAGAATATTTCTCTTTCACAGATTATTTAAGTAAAATAAAACTCACTGAAAATTTGTTAACATAAAATATAACCTATTATTTAAACACGAACCTTCAAAACACATTTAACGACACTACAGAACAGATTGTAACATTACACTTTATTATTTATGTACACTTAGAATAAGGTAAAATATTTTTATTGTAACCATAGGAATTCTTTAGCTCATAATCACAAGAATCCCACGATTTTGGAACGAATTTAATTGTAATAACAAAACTTTCCGCAGCCATACGGATGCGAGCACAACGTTCCATAATCGATTTTTTCGTCAACCTTGAGAAAGAAGTGTTTCATGTAAAAAGTCGGTGCAGATTTATTATAAAATAATTGTCAAATTGAATATTTTAATTATCACCCATTAAAAAATAACTAGTACAGGAAGTAACCGTTGTTATTATTTCATAGGGAGTGCATTACATTATTGTGTTTATTTATGAAGAATAGGTTTGATGAGCAGCGAACAAGTCGTCATTTGCACAGCAGTATAGGCAATCCAGACGGCCGTACGAGCGGGAATTATTTGAACGCCCCGACCGTCACCGCTGAAAACTCATTATACAGTAGTTTTAATTGTTTTAATAAACAATTTGGCGCCACCCGGGATTAACACACCCCTATTAGTAAACAGGTAAGGTTACTGCCGTGTTATACTGGTGATTACCGCAACGCTACGTACATCGTTAGCCGCGAACATTGATGTAACGACCCTGGTGCGAGACGAACGCACTAACACTTAATACACATACAAAATTGGTGTACATTTTACAGACACGACCCAATCATTTTTATAACGTTACAATATATATATATATACATATATATATATATATATATATATATATATATATATATGTAACGCTACAATATCCATTACAACAATCTCATCATTTACATCATATACGTGAGACGTGTATTGAAGTTAAAATCAATATTATTATTCGCGGCCTCGCTGTTCCGAGTCGAGTCACTCCCCTCTCGCTGTTCCGAGTCGAGGCACGCTCGTGTATTATTATTTATTTATTTAAAAATACACATATTCTAATGATGTGCCTTAATTAAGTTTTGTCATATAGGGCCTACAGATGACAGAACCAAATAAAAGAATATACTTAGAAAACTTAGAAACAGAACTTAGAAAATGAATATAAGTACTGACTGCCAACTTTTTATTATAAATAATATAAATGTATTTTCGTTTTTGAAGTAGAGTGAAGTCACTCTTTGAATGCTTTGATTTTAAATCACAATATATCGGCCAATATTTATCATTAAAAAAAAAAAGAAATTAAAGGTTACAGGTAATTTTGTAAGCTTTAAAGAAGGATCATCATGTATGAATACGAAAATTCATATTTTTAAGGCATTATCAAGAAATATAGTATGTCAAGAAACAAATCTATAAGGTCGTATCTTTTTCTTTAAACTAAATAAAAATTTAAAAGAAAACAAACAAAAGGTAATTATTACCTACAAAAAGCTTAAGGTTTTCTTTTATGAGAATATTATTTTTTTAAGATATTAACGAAAAACTGAGAAAAGTACTTTATTTTTGAATTGTAACACAAATTAATGCAAAAACTAAAATACCTGTAACTTCTGAAATTTTTACCATACAGAAAACAAAAAAATTGTAAATTTTATAAGCTTTACAAAAGATTTTTCCATTTCCTTACTACAATTTATGCTTTATGAGGTACTAATGAATTACCAATCAAAAAGTTAATATTTTTGTCGAAAGATTTATATTTTATATTTTAAACCACTATAACTCTGTTCATTTTCAACTTGAAGGCGTAAGTAAAGAACCAAATTCAAGCTACTTTTACAAAGTTTAAAATATCGTAACCATTTTTGCTTAAGTTAAGTCTTTTGAATTGTTATTAAAATATAATAAAAGCAAAGACGTTGTTTTCGGGATAGCAGATATTTAAATAGCTATATCTCGGTCACTTTTTATTGTTAGGAAAGATACAAATATCAAATACAAGAAATTTTAAATATTAAAGAATTAATGCATTATTTTTTAAATACATAGTTTTTAAGTTATTTGCAAAAGATGACTCAGGAATCGTGTTATCAAGAAAGGGGTACGAAAAGTCTTCATCTTTAAATATCTTGATCACTTTTTAACGTACAGAAAATAATTAAAAAACACCGATATATTAGAAATCTTTTAAACTTTAAAAAAGTACTGACGCATTTTTCGCTAAAATGCATATTTGTCTACATATTTACACACAACCCTATTTTTTGCCCCTTTTCACATCAATATAAACCACACCCTGCCTTTGATCCAAATATCATCTCAACCGTTTCTAAGAATATAAACTTTGTGCAACGTCTTCGAAAATGTTTATTGACTGAAGAATTTTTTCCTTTATATTGTGATATTTGTCAATTTTCCTGTACTATTTGGGAACTCGCTTTTACAGGAGTTCAATAAAATAAAATAAAATCTTTTGATATAAATATTGTTACGGTCTCCTGATCGTCGTATGGTACAGTGGAAAACAAAATACAGTACACCAATGAAGTCACTAATAACCAATTTTATTTATCACAATTAATAATTTGTAATCAACAAGATAGATAGTCTCTTACACAAATTCAAGTATTTTTCTACACGCAATAATAATGTCAACTATAAAGAATTCCGCACTAATTATAACACAACAACACTTCGTTACAATACTCCTACAAACACCCGATCCGCGCTAAGAAAAATCGCTCAATACAACTCACAGACAAACCGGCTGTTATGGCTTTTTATAGGTAGCGCATGCCTTCTAGAAATTTTCCATCCTCACTTCACGCCACTTAATTCGTATCTCAAGTGTTCTTGAATACATTGGAACCTACTTGTGAGCGGCCTTGACTGAGGTACATCTGCCACACTAGACGGGGAAGAGTGGAGAATGTACATAAAATAGGCTGTACATAAAAAGAAGAGCTACGAAAGAAGGCCTATATACAGTCTATGAGAGTAATTTTCGTTTGTTTTGGTTTTGAGGTTCGTCTATCACTGAAGGCCGAACCTCAGTGATGTAATGGAGGCCTTCGATGTAATGGAGTGATGTAATGTAACCTCGGTAATGGAGGCCATCGTTGGATTTATGCAGCCAGAGTTTCTGTTACATGCAAGGTAATCTGTTATTTCTGTGCCTGTTTTCATCACTCTAGCAATAATGTTTATCTTGCTGAATTCTTTGGTTACATAGTATTGCACCAGCTCGCGTTGTTTGTGGTTGGCAAGTGTCTGTGGCCAGTTGTGAATTACCGCCTGCGAAACGGTTTTGTCGGCTAAGGTAGCCAGTTAATCAGGTGGCCCACAAATTTCTCGATCTCGTCCAGTAGACAGTGGCTATCGTGAAGATCTGCAAAATACAGCTGCAAACGTCTACAGATGTGTCACTCTTCATTTGGCACGTCTTGTCTCCTCTTGACAGACTGGTATGCTTTGTGTTTGAGTTGAACGTTGTTTGTTGTCAGTAAACATAAGAAATACAAAGCCGTTCTATCAAGTAGTTTTCGTGATATAAACAACTATACCTACAGTAGGCAAGCGTGGTGTATTTCTTAAAATTAAAATCGTGGAATAGCAAAATGTTTAGTAAAAGATAATATAGTTCGCAAAACTCTACTCTTCATATTTAAAAGTAAAAAAATGGGACCTTGAAGAATTATATTAGTCCTGATGAATAAATCATCATCATCGTGGCGTTGAGGACGTATAAAGAAAGTTAAATTTCAGAAGAAATTGTTCATGAAGTGAATGACACGATGTTGGATGATCGACCAATAAAAGAAGGTAAAATAATGGAGGCCGCTTGCATCTCAAAAGCGTCGGTACGCCATATATTAAGTGAAATTGTACCAATAAAAAGACGCGCTCAAGCTAGTTGCCAGGTTTGTTAACGTGTAATAAGAAACACGATGAAATGTTAAAATGTCAAGTTTATAAAGTTGACATGTAAAATTGGATTGTTTTAAGATACCACTGATTATGTGCGCCCGTTTGTAACTGTGATAAAACTTGGGTTCGTCAGTACAGGTTCAAAATAAAGACGTTTTCTCAACCCGAGCCGCGTTTGTACCAAGCCACGGGACCCTATAACCGCTCACACTACCATTAAATCAAACAACAAACAATCCTTTCCTTATATCCAATATAAAATCGTCTTAGTGTTCTAAAAAAAAGTGGTCCTTATGAATTTGAATGTAATTTTACCAATTAGCTTAAAAGGATATATATACAGAGTGCAAATAAATAATTAGGTTGTGTTTCTTTATTACTTGACGTTTAGTTATATGTCACACGAAATTAATATAATTATTTTATAATTATATAGGCCTATGTCGTACATTAATTATAAAATATGTCGCACGAAAGAGTGGAGAAACTATAACTATAACTTATACCCTGCAGCTGTATGTAATTTTTGAAATTGCTTTTGGGTTTTTGTAATGAATCCAGTGCTTTATGATACGGTGGTAGAAAAATATTCTTGAAATAAACGACATCATTACTAATATCTTATTACTTTTTATTAATGAGATTTTAACTTCAATACACGTCTCACGTAAATGATGAGATTGTTGTAATGGATGTTGTAGCGTTACACACACATATATATATATATATATATATATATATATATATATATATATTGTAACGTTATAAAAATGATTGGGTCGTGTCTGTAAAATGTACACCAATTTTGTATGTGTATTAAGTGTTAGTGCGTTCGTCTCGCACCAGGGTCGTTACATCAATGTTCGCGGCTAACGATGTACGTAGCGTTGCGGTAATCACCAGTATAACACGGCAGTAACCTTACCTGTTTTCTAATAGGGGTGTGTTAACCCCGGGTGGCGCCAAATTGTTTATTAAAACAATTAAAACTACTGTATAATGAGTTTTCAGCGGTGACGGTCGGGGCGTTCAAATAATTCCCGCTCGTACGGCCGTCTGGATTGCCTATACTGCTGTGCAAATGACGACTTGTTCGCTGCTCATCAAACCTATTCTTCATAAATAAACACAATAATGTAATGCACTCCCTATGAAATAATAACAACGGTTACTCCCTGTACTAGTTATTTTTTAATGGGTGATAATTAAAATATTCATATTGACAATTATTTTATAATAAATCTGCACCGACTTTTTACATGAAACACTTCTTTCTCAAGGTTGACGAAAAAATCGATTATGGAACGTTGTGCTCGCATCCGTATGGCTGCGGAAAGTTTTGTTATTACAATTAAATTCGTTCCAAAATCGTGGGATTCTTGTGATTATGAGCTAAAGAATTCCTATGGTTACAATAAAAATATTTTACCTTATTCTAAGTGTACATAAATAATAAAGTGTAATGTTACAATCTGTTCTGTAGTGTCGTTAAATGTGTTTTGAAGGTTCGTGTTTAAATAATAGGTTATATTTTATGTTAACAAATTTTCAGTGAGTTTTATTTTACTTAAATAATCTGTGAAAGAGAAATATTCTGTTTATAGTGAGATAAATTTACCTTTAGTAAAATTTAGAGAGATTAGGTTTTTGGAAATAGGTAATTTAATTGTACTGAACACCTCAGCATGACTTGGTGTCTTCGTTCATTTGATCGGGTAGGATTTGACTGCAATAAGTTCTTTTTTCATTAATTTTTGGACTTCAATAGGTCGGGCGTCCTTTTCATAGAGTATCTGGTCATACTTTTCGGTTAATTTTCAGTTTAATTATACTGGATCTTGCGTGAAATGCTATAAATGGGTCGTCTGCTTCTTATACCGTCATGGTTATGAACTTCGATTACGGTTTTTCATTATTTTATTAGAAAATCGTTCTTCCAAACATTGGCTTCTGTATTGCTTGACTGACGCTTTACGAGTCTAACGGTATTCAACGGTAATTCTCGCCTTCAACTGTCGTTTCTATGGTAACTGAATGATTTTGATTGGCTGATTTTGATATGATGTATTGTTATCAAAATTCGAATTATTCGTATATCTTCTGACTGCTGTTATTCCTCTATCTTCCTTCCTGGTTATTAAATATTGTCACTATAGTATGTATTTCCTTTCATAGATTATTTTGATACCCCACAAGTTTGGGTAATTTTAGATTTTATGTTTTTACAATTATGTTAATACTGGTTAATTACATTTCTTTTTGTATACAAATGCTTATTATAATATTTTGTTCTACAAATGATATACAATTTATTCTTGGTGAATCCTTCACCTCGGATTTGCTAATTTCTTTGTTGATTTGTTATAATTTGTATTTGTTTGTTTCTGACAGTTAGGCATTTTCATAGGCCTAAGTAGCCATTATGGTATTTGACTTATTTCATTTAAATTACATTTCATTTCAGCCTAATGGGCTTTATTTTGTTATTATAATTGGTTGTGTTGTGTTTTGAGTCTGTTTATGTGTTATTATTATGTCACTATTATTTTATACACAATTATTTACTCTTTGGTTTCCATGTTTTCTAGTCATACATTTCTTAACATTTTTATTTATTTCCTTTGCCAATAATAACAAGGTGGCTATTATTTGCTACTTGTTTGATCTTATTAAATATAACATGTAGACCTATGGACTGTATGGTTCTTACAGCCATATCCAATTCATAAACTTGATTGAATAATTATTTAACTAACTTATTATTTGCTAATCTTTGTTCACAATACATCTTATTTTATATTATTTTTTAGTGTGACAAACATCACTTTTATGAACTTTGATCCCTTATAACATGGGTGTTTTTTGATTTGTTTCTAACTCCTTAACTTTTAAACAATCTTTACTTTTCCTCCATGTTAACACTTTCAATTTACTCTTTCCTGGGATTCTCCCTTTTAAATATGATTACATGTTTTTAAACTTATTAATTATATATTTTTTTGTTTACTATTGTGATTATCACTTTCCAGTGTTCAATACCTCTTACTTTATAGTTTATACTTAATACTATTTTTCACAACATATTTACTCACTATTATTTTTCACTGTTAAACCTTTAGTGTTCCTTAGGATTTATTAATTGTTAATGTTTTTATCATTCACTATTTTTCACTATATTTCCATTCTTTATCTTACACTATTTTCATTCAATCATCACCTTCACTTTTAAATTATTTATAGTTAATTATAATTTAATTAGTGTACTTTCTTTATCACTACACTTTGGGGTTTTTACACTTTCATTTTGCACTTCACAAATGTATTTGTTTTTTAAGTGTTTCTGAATGGGTAATCCCTCTAATTATTATCTCATTACCGTACTATCTCTTTCATTACAATATTTCTTTAATACTATTAACAATTTTATGTCCTTACATTTCTATTCTTACATCTAACTCTAAATTGTGGGTTAGTTTGCTTTTTTATTATTTTTATCTTTAACATATTTTAATAGGGTTTCTTTCCTAGATTATGATGGTCCATTAATGGATAATGACATTTACTTTTTCCTTTCTCATAGGTTAATTATTGGTCTTGGTTTCAATATTACTTTTGAGTGCATTATTTCTCCTTCTCCTATGTTTTATTACTTGTTTGTGTATCATTATTGGTTTTCGTTTTTATCTATTTCCCTCCTTCTTCATTTTCATTGTATTTGGTTAATACCTTGGTTTTTCCACCTTCTCCTTTGGGTTCATTTCAACATGTTACATTGAGTCATTTAATTCCATGAACTTGTTTCATTTTTATTTGGGTTTTGGTTTTTTTCCCTTCTTCCTTTGGTTTGGTTAATCACTTTCTTCTCTTCTTTGATTTTATTCTCGTTTGTTTTTCGTGGTTCCCTTCTTGTTTTGTTTCCTTTTGTTGGGTCAATCACTTGGGTTGGTTCATGTCGTCGTTTGTCGAGTCATTATTTTTATATTTTATTTATTAATCATTTTATTTAATATGAAGTATTATTTTAGATTCAATATTATCTTGTTCATCCCTGGTATTGGGTTGGCTTATTTGTGTTGTAACATAATGCCTCTCCTTCTTAAATTGATCATTTTGAAAAACACTAGCATAGTTTTTTATGAAATTATCAGTTGTATATAATCTTTTTCCTTTTCTTTCTTGTTTGCTTCTCCATTCTTTATTTCTCTTCTTACTCGATTCATTCCATTTTATTTGTATCTGTTTTTATTTATTTCCATTGGTGTGTTCTCTCTTTTATACAATTTTTTCCCTAACTTTTTAGTAGCTGGTTTCTTCCATTACTACTCATTTTTTTCTGAGACCAGAGGAACATCATCTCTGCTCAGTTTATTTTGATTGCTGGACTTTTCAACAGTCAATCTTAAATACCTTTTTTGTCAACTTGTGACTTAAATTAATAATAATAATATATTTTGGGATTGTCCACCTTGTGGTTTGTTTTTAGATCACTTTGGCCTTTTACTCATTCTTCCTTCCGCTGTACCTTTGCTATATACTGTCATTTACTCATACAGATGATTGTTTTTTATTTATTCATATGTTAATTTCATTATATCTAACTTTTCATTAGTTTGTTTTTCTATTCTTCTTGTGATCATTTTAATTATCTTAGACATTTTTATTCTTTTTCTTGGTTGTTTAGCAATATTCTGCTTTAGCCATTTTTTGTATATTTGTTTTATACATTATTTCTCTTTTTTCCTTGTACCAGTTCTGATTTTTTTTTCTTTGAATACATTAAATTCATTATAATTTCAGGTATTTATCTCAGCAGTTTTTGCTTGATTTTATTTTTGTTTATTTTAGTTTGTATTAAATATTATTTTTGATAATTTCTCGTAAGTTAGTTTTCTTACTTTATAGTAATTTTCGTTAACTTATCCCTTTATTGTTATTTTTTATTTAAATATTATCGTAAGTTTGTTGTTTTTACTTTTTTATAGGAATTTGTGTAACTTATTCCTTATTTTAATTTTTTATTTTATACTTCATACATCAACTTTATTTGACTGTAAGTTGATTTTACTTGGTAGGAATTTGTGTGACTTATTCCTTGGTTTTTTATATTTTTATTCATTTATTTTATTTTTTCTATTTCGCATATGTCATCTAAATAGGGTAGTAAGTTGCTCTTACCAACTTTTTGAATTTTGAAATTTGTTTATTTTATTTATTGTAATTTATTTTTCTTCATAAAACTTTTTTATTGAAGCTTCATTGTAAACTCCTTTTATTTTTCTGGTGGTTATATTACTTATCTCATAAGTATTGTTTCCATTATCCTTCGTGATGACATATGGTCCAACATAGATCAATAGCAGTTTTTTGGCTATTCTTTCAAGTGTACTGGGTAGTTCCCTGTTTTTGATTAGTACTCTCTCTCCCTTGTTGTATTTTATTAATTTAGCTTGGTTTTGTGAATACCTTGCTCTTTGTTTTTCTATTTTCTCCATAATACGGTTATAACATTGGTTTTCATCATATGGGTCTTCTGGGTTGACTGGGAAGTTTATTAGTTCTTGTATCTCTCTGTGGGGCTTTCTCCCAAACATCATTAAGTATGGGGTGTTCTCAGTAAACTGGTGGTAACTAATATTTAGAAATACTTCGGTTGAAGCTAAATATTTTTGCCATTCTTTTTGGTTATCATGACAATAAGTTCTTAGTATACGTCCCACTTCTCTTAGCACTCTTTCTGCGGGGTTACTACTAGGGTTGTATTTGGATGTTTTATAGGTTTTTATATTCTCTTTTAGTAATTCGTTTCGCCACTTCTTTCCTTTGAACTGCGTCCCATGGTCAGTTATTATCATGCATGGTTTTCCAACTTCAGTGATGTATTTAGTTTTTATTATTTCTAATATTTTCTTAGTAGTAGCTCGGTTTATTGCATATAATTTCGTGTACTTTGTATAATGGTCTAATGTGATTACAATAAACTTGTATTTATGTCTCCCTCCGCTACATGGGAATGGTCCACATATGTCGAGGAATACCCTTTCTAACTTTGTGGTTGAGGTGATGGGTATCATTGTTCCCTCTTTTTTCTCGTTATTGCTTTTTACCATTTGACATATTGTGCATGTTTTAATATTCTGGTTTACTTTTCTTGCTATATTTTTGATAAAGACTTCCTCCTCCAATGCTTTTACAATTTTTACAGTTCCCATATGTCCGTATCGAACATGATAATCTTTAATTATCTTATTTTCTAATGTTTTTGGAACTACAAGTTTCCATGTGCTATTATTCTTTTTTGTTCTAACAAAGAGTATATCTTGGTGGATACAATAATATTTATTTACAACTTCTTCATCTTCTAACAGTCTTTTTCGTACGTTTAGTAATTTTGACTCTTGTTTCTGCTGTACCACTATTTCGTTTAGAATATCTTCCAGGTCCTTTCTATCCTTTATTATACAAAACACTTTGACGATCTTCTCCTTTTCTCCTTCAAATGTTTGGTCTACTACATTTATTCTGGATAAAACATCGGCGGCAACATTCTTACGTCCTGGAATGTACTCCCACGTTATATGGTACTCTTGTAATGCGAGTATCCATCGTGTAAGTCTCCCATGACTTAACTTGCACTGTTTAAAGAATGAAATGGACTTATGGTCGCTTCGGACGGTGATTGGATATCCCAGGATGTACGTTCTAAACTTTCCACATGCGAATACAATACTGAGTAGTTCCTTTTCAGTAACGTTGTAGTTACGTTCGCAGCTGTTCAGTATTCTGCTGGCAAAGCTGATAACCAGGTGGTGTCCATCCTTGTCCTCTTGATATAATTCGGCGCCTAGGCTCACATCACTGGCGTCACAATTTAAGTAGAATGGTTGTTCGAAATTGGGGTGGTGTAGCATTATGGTTTCAAGAAATTTTAGTTTGATTAATTTTAACACTTCTTCTTGTTCATTCCCCCAAGTCCATTTTTCCTTAGCTGATAGTTGTTTAGAGAACTTTGCTGTTAGGTAAGAATAATTTGTTTGAAACTTTCTATAGTAGTTACAAATACCTAAGAAGGATTGTAGCTGCTTCTTATTCTTTGGTGTGGGGAAATTCTGAATAGCTTCCACCTTCTCTTGGGATGGTGCTATTCCCTGTTCTGTTAAGTTGAACCGTAAGAATTTGACTTGGTTTGCTATGAACTTGGACTTATCTAATTTTAATGTAATATTATTTTCGGATAGCTTTTGTAATACTTGTTTGACTCGTTCGCAGTGCTCATCCCAGTCAGATGATGTTATTAGAAGGTCGTCCACGTACACTGTTGTGAACTGCAATGCTTCTTGACCTATGACTTGGTCCATGCACGTGACGAACACTGCGACGGAATTAATGAGGCCGAAAGGTAACCTCTTAAACTGGTAATTCCTTCCGTCGAAGATGAATGCCATGTATTTCCTACTGTGTGGTGTAGCTCCACCTGCCAGTACCCACATACAGTATCCCAGGTACTTATATATTTGGTGCCATGACATTTTTTAAGTATCTCTTCAATTTATCCCGGTGACGTTCGGTCATTAATGATCATCTTATTGATCTCCCGGGCGTCTAAACATATTCTAACCTTACCATTCTTTTTTGGTATGGCGACTATAGGACTCGTGTAGGGAGACTGGCTGTATTCGATGATGTCCTCCTCCATCATTCTATTTATTTCCGTCCTCACTTCGTTTTTTTTTAGAGAGTAGGCGATTGGGTAGGATTTTCTGTGAAAGTCTACGGGTTCTCAAAAATTTATTTTGCACTGGTACCCCTTGACTTTTCCTGGAGTATTTGAGAAAACGTGCTGGTATGCTTGATATATGGCTATTAGTTTTTCAGCCTGTTCATCCGTTATCTCTTGCTGAGGTCTCTCTCTTTGGAACTTTCTGATTTCTTCCCTCTCCCTCTTCATCTCCCATAGTATTTGATGGTTTAAATGTTTGACAATAATAACTTTTTAACCCCTTATTATGATTTAGGGCTATTGGTGTTGGATTACTGTTGATTATATTGGCCGACCACACTCCCTTCTCAGAAGTAAGCACTACTATTCCCTTCTGCATGTCAATGATTGCTGAGTGTTGTCTCAGTGCGTCGCATCCAATCAGCATGTTAAATGGTAGTCCATTGGCGACAAGAAAAAAATAGGTATTATTGCGTTTTGACTGATTAGCTCTAAAGAGACTTGTTTTCTGATTGTCTTATTCTGTCTGCCTGTGGCACCAATTATTACAATATTGTTTATAGGTAGAGTTGGAATAGGTATATTGGAGTTGGCTTGGATTCACTCCAATTCGGGTTGGTTTATGAGAGATATATTCGATCCAGTATCGATCATAATTATAGTGATGACTCCATTAATATTAGCTCTTATATGCACTATCTCACTATTCGTTGTTGGCAAATGGTTATCCTCTTCTTCCAGAAGTTCTTCCCTGATGTCTTTTAAGTAATTAGTTGATATTATGGTGATCTTCTTGTTGTCACTTTTCGTCGTGGTTCGTCGATTTAACCCAAGTGATTGGTCATGTGAAGGGTCCTGTTGGTTTCTCACTGACCTTCTTAGTTTAAAGGTTGCTGGGAACCACTGGCCAGACTATTTGCTTGGTCTGCCGTTTCATTGGTCGACGTTGGTTGATCATGTATGTGATTCCTCGGCGCTTCCATTGATCTGATTTCTGGAGATTGCTGGTTATCATAATGGGAATCGTTGTACATTGAGTTTGTTCTTGTAATGGGACAATATCTTCGATGATTGTTTTGCCTCCTCCCACTGATAAAATTGACTTGGCGCCTCATGTCGCCTCTATTCTGGTTACCCCCGGTTCCCCTGTTATACTGGTAATTCGGGTCGTACCGGTTGCCATAATAGTTGTGATTATTTGGGTGGCCGTTTGGATTTCGACTTTGTTCTGTTCCCCTGTTGTTATTATTGGGTGTACTAAGGTTTTGCGCATTTCTGTTACTTGGTTGGTTCCCCTGGTTGTAATTCTGATGATCTCTGTTGTTCGGTTGATTACTGGACGGTAGCGCAATGATTTTATTTTCTAGGCTGGCTAATCTGATTTATATCGCGCATCAATTTTTGCGTGGTTGAACTTTGCACAGTGCACATTCAGTTTTCTCGGCGTTCGGTTCGCCGAACTCTTCTCTGTCAATTAGTGTCGACATTAAATGTAGGCTTTAGGCCCTTACATTCTCGCTTATGGCCAACTAGCGCCATAATTAACTTCTTATTCTCGGTTATGGCCGACTAGGCTCTCTTCATGTTTAACTAAATTCGTATTAACTTGCAACATGCAGTATTAGCCAGCCTCTTCAAATTTACATCTGTAATGTGATTATTTAAATATTAAACTTATTCGTATACAGTCCATTTCTCGTTATTTCTTAATTCAGAATAATTCATTTACACATTATCTCAATCACTATGGAAGACCAGCCAGCAGAATATTTAAACCAAGAAGAATACATTTAGCCCACTCGGGCCCAATTAACTAACACTTCCTGTCCACGCTTGTGGAACATTATTTTATTCAACAGTTTCGGTCCACTTGGACCGGGACTAATCATTTTTTTGGTCCACCGTGCCTGGATTCCAATCAGCATTTTAGTCCTCACGGTGCGCATCATCCATTTTTTGGTCACTCCGGACCTGGATTTCCACTTAATATCTTTACATCTGTTTCTGGCCATCACGGGCGAATTAGCACGTCAGCTAATGCGACCGTGGCGTGATTTGCGTCGCCATTTCGTCCGTCATCTTCGGACAACGCAATAACAAGTTCCTGCCGGCTGCAGTGCTTCAAAGTGGTCATCTCTGCCAGCTGTTCACCATCGTCACCAAGGAGCCGACGCTGTGGGACGTCGCCAACCAGGTACCACCAGCAACAGTAAAAAGGTGCGTAAAAAATGTCTGAAGAAGGCCTCAAGGTGCTGACCAGAAAGAGAGGCGGATTGAAATCCGCGATAGTGCGGATACAATCCGCGGTAAATTCGTTTGACATTCATTTAAGCACAAAACATTTTTTGACTGTAAGATTAGAAAGTCTTAAGAGCTTGGCCTCGAAGTACGACGAGGTACAGTCTGAGATAGAACTTATCAGTAAGGATACGAGCGCTGCTCAGGCAGACCGAGTCGAGGTTGAGGAAATGATATACTCAACTGAGGCAAACATTTTACAACTTCTTGACACTTTTAATACTCAGACAGTGCCTCCTGTACTATCGACGCCTATGCATTTAAAGCCGATAAGTTTGCCCTGCTTCTCAGGCAACATACTTGAGTGGCAACACTTCTATTCAATTTTCAATGATCTAGTGCATTCAAGATCCGACTTAACACCAGTACAGAAACTGCATTATTTGCATTCCTCGGTGAAGTGTGAACCATTAGACTTAATTAAATCATTACCCATTTGTCAAGAAAATTATGTAATAGAGTTGAAATTGCTGTCCGAGAGGTATAATAATCCATTTATATTAGCCAAATATTACGTACAAAACCTACTTCAGGTTAAGTCCACAATAAAGGACTCAGTCCAAAGCTTGGCGGAGTTTACGAATGCAATAACGTCTTCCGTTAATTCACTGGCGGCAATGAAGCTGTCCGTAAATACATTTGAGTTTATTACCATACAGTTGCTCTCCACCAAACTTGACCCTATTACTTTAAAACTGTGGAAGGAGTCAATAGACCCTGACAACTTGCCCAGTTTTCAAGACTTTATGCATTTTTTAAACTTGCGCCGACAGCTTTTAGAAAATACAATGCCAATTGAATCCGGACAGCAATTCAACAAACCTAGCGTAAAACCAAACAATAAATTTGAGAAATATAGCTTAAGAAATACTGCTGGCAGCAATACCTTTAAAAATTATCACGCAGCGGCAAGGCATTTGTGCGTGTGTTGTAAATCTGACCACCCGCTTTACATGTGTAACAATTTTCGTACATTAAGTGCCGCTGAGCGGGGGCAATTGGTTGCAAATCATAAATGCTGTATTAACTGCCTTAGAGCAGGTCATTTGATAACAAATTGTAAAGGTAAACGAGTCTGTAAAATTTGTTCAAAGGGTCATCACACCTTGCTGCACGCTAATTACGTGCCACAATCACCAGCTGCCAGCAGCAATTATTGTTCATTTAAATTACAGTGTAAAAACAATATTCTTCTATCCACAGCGGTTGTATATGTCGTTGATCAGGCTGGCAATAGGCATAAAGCTCGGGCACTCCTAGATGCCGGGTCCCAGATCAATTTTTGTACGAAATCATTTGCGAAAAGGTTGCACCTTAAACTAACCCGATCTAATATTCCAATTACAGGAATAAACAACACAGCGTGTTGCGCTACTGACATTGTTTCCATGCGTATTATTTCTCGCTATCAGAGACATAGTTTTGAGGCCAAATGTGCCGTCCTATCTAACTTAACTCATAATCTACCTTCAATCTCGTTTGACATCAACCGGTTTCACATTCCAAATAAAATTTTTCTCGCCGACCCAGATTTTAATATATCTTCACAGATCGACATACTATTAGGGGCACAATTTTATCTGGATTTAATATTAGCCAATAAATACACACGCGGACACAACTTCCCTATCATTCAGGAAACAAAACTGGGTTACATTCTGGCCGGCAATCTGCCCAAACACTGCCACACCCAGGGTCCTGCGGTTTCGTTCCTGGCAAGGAACGAGGACAGTCAAATTCTACAATCTCTCGATAGATTTTGGGAGGCAGAAACAATCCCTGGCGATACCCCTGACGGCGAGTCGGCTTGCGAAGAGCATTTTGTGCGCTCTACTCAGCGCACCCACGAGGGTAGATTTATAGTGTCGCTCCCATTCAAATCTGATAATCCCCACTTGGGGGAATCGTACACAAGTGCCGAATCAAGATTTTTAAGTTTGGAGCGTCGATTCAGGCGCGATCCCAAGCTCGCTCACGACTACGCGGACTTTATCAGGGAATATATGGATCTTGGGCACATGACACTCATCGCTCATGGCGCTATCAATTCAGGAGCGTCAAATATTTACTACTTGCCTCACCATGCAGTGTTTAAACATTCTAGCTTGACCACAAAACTGCGCGTTGTTTTTGATGGTTCGTCCAAGACTACTAATGGTCTTTCGTTAAATGACATATTATTAGTAGGTCCCAATGTTCAGCAGGATCTCTTCTCTATTCTGTTGCGTTTTCGCATACATAAGTATGTCCTGATTGCCGACATCGAGAAAATGTATCGTCAGATTCGCGTGGCTGAAGGAGATTGTCACTATCAACGCATTTTGTGGCGTGACTCTCCCCTCGAACCACTTAAGCATTTCGCGCTGCAAACAGTAACCTACGGCACGGCTAGCGCCTCTTTTTTGGCCACTCGGTGCCTTCTACAAATTGCTAGAGACAATCAAACTTCCTTTCCCCAAGCGGCTTTAGCCATAACTAACGATTTTTATGTCGACGATCTACTTACCGGTTCGGACACTATCCCCGATCTAACCAAGCTGAAATCTGACCTAGGTGCGTTACTTGCTCAATATGGTTTCACGTTGCACAAATGGGCATCAAATGAACCCACAGCGGTCGCAAATCATCACAACTTTTCACGACCCCTAAATAAACAGGACAACGTGCGCACCCTGGGCATTCTTTGGAACAACACTGCCGATTCATTTTTGTTTGATGTCAAACTATCTCCGGTCGATCATAGCATATCCAAGAGAAAGATTCTCTCAATTATCGCCGGAATATATGATCCGCTGGGTTTAATCGGACCAGTTGTCTTTTTGTATAAACACTTTATGCAGCGACTTTGGCTTTGTAAGCTTGGTTGGGATGAACCGATTTCCGGTCAGTCACTTTCGGATTGGCATTCTTTGTGTAACAAATTGAGTTTGATTGGTAAAATAATAGTCCCGCGATCTATTCGTTTCAACCGTGAGGCGGTTACGGTTCAGTTGCATGGGTTTTCGGATGCCTCGGAAAAGGGGTTCGGCTGTTGTATATATATTCGAGTCATTTATCAGGATTCTACTGCTTCCTGTCGTCTCCTGTGTTCCAAATCTCGCGTGGCTCCCCTACGCCAAGTGTCATTACCTCGCATCGAGCTCTTCGCTTGTTTGTTATTATCGCGACTTGTATCTAAGGTTATTCCTGCTCTTCATTCATTTATTGATGATGTACATTTGTATTCTGATTCCATGGTTGCTCTTTTCTGGATTCATGCGCAGTCTACGCGTTGGAAGACATACGTCGCTAATCGGGTTGCTGAAATTCAGCGTCGCACGCAAGCTTATACCTGGCATCACATTGATTCGCGACGCAATCCTGCTGATATTATATCTAGGGGGTGTTTCCCTGACGTTTTGCGCGATTGCTCGCTTTGGTGGCTCGGTCCTGGCTGTCTGTCTCAATCGTCAGATTCTAATCCTGTCCCATCCTTCGTACCGGCCACTCCATCGTCTTCGGAGGTCACCGCGGAAGAGAAAACTGCACACAACCAGTCGCTAATGTCTACTCTGGTTGTTGACTTATCGTTGGACTTTTCCTTGTTGCACCGGCTGACACGTGTATACGCTTACTGTTTTCGTTTCATCAGAAATATTAGGCACCCATGTGCGGACAAACTTTCGGGCGATCTGACCCCTGTAGAAATTCATCAGTCTCTCATTTTCTTCATAAAACAATCTCAGTCGATCCACTTCGCAACCGAAATTAGTTGTCTTCGGAACGGATCTTCTGTTTCCATTAGGAGCAAGTTGGCTTCTCTCGACCCGTTTCTTGACACTTCTGGAGTGATACGCGTGGGCGGACGTTTGCAGCATTCCCAATTACCCTACGATTCGAAACATCCTATCGTATTACCCCCTTCGGCATATTACACGCCTTATCATCGAACGTGAACACATTCGTTTACTTCACGCTGGTGCTCAGCTCGTGCATCATTCACTGCGTCAACGTTGGTGGATTGTCAATGCCCGGCTAGTCATCCGTTCCATTATTCGTAAGTGTCTCAAGTGTATCAGGTTTAGTACCACACAGCAGGTCCAGAGACTTGGCATTTTGCCATCCCCTAGAGTCACTCCTTCAAGGCCGTTTCTATTTTGCGCGGTTGACTATGGTGGTCGATTCGTCATGGCGGGCAGAAGTCTAGAACCTTTACTAAGGCTTACGTATCTCTGTTTGTTTGCTTAGCAACTAGGGCTATTCACCTGGAATTGGTGTCCGACCTTACTGCAAGCGCATTTATAGCTGCTTTACGTCGTTTTATGGCACGTCGGGGTATACCTAGTCAGCTGTACTCCGACAACGGCACGAACTTCAGGAAGGCACGCACCATCCTACATGACATTTACAACTTTTGGCGCAACAAGAGTGCCATCACCTCGATTAGGTCATTCACATCCTCTCAGGGGATATCATGGTCATTTATTCCGCCCTCCTCACCTCACTTCGGTGGCCTTTGGGAGAGCGGCATAAAGAGTTTGAAATTTCATCTGCGGCGCGTGGTAGGCAAATCTATATTAAACTTCGAAGAGTTCACGACCGTTTTGTCTCAGATAGAGGCATGTCTGAACTCTCGACCCTTATTTGCTATTTCCTCGGATGCTAACGACCCGGTGCCACTTACACCTGGCCATTTTTTGATTTGCGCGCCCCTAACTGCGATTCCTGACCCTGACCTTTCTCACGTTCCTGTTCTCGTCTTGGTCGTTGGCAGCTGATTCAGAGGTTTGTCCGGGACATTTGTAAGGCGTGGTCTCGCGATTATTTGCACCAGCTGCAACAGCGTCACAAGTGGAAGTTTGCCAAAGATAATGTTTCCATTGGTGACTTAGCTTTGATTATAGAGGATAACTTGCCTCCATTAGCCTGGAAATTTGGCGTGATCATCGCCACATTTCCCGGCCCAGATAACTTGGTTCGCGTCGTAGACATTCGCACGCCTAAGGGTGTTTTGCGGAGACCAATACATAAATTATGTCTGTTGCCAGCGCGAGACGAGATTTGACATTATGATTATAGCACAATGCTACCTTATTCAGCCATTGGCTTATTATTTATTACGACCATTTGGTCAACATAATTGTGATGAATTGTCGCAATATTTTTGTCAATTGTGCGTCATTGCACGCTTCTAATTTTCATGTTTTGGTGGCCTCATTTTAAAATTGTAAAGGAGGCGAACAATAACGTAAGGGAATTATTATTTTGTTTTATTTTGAGGACACATAAATCAAATGTTCCAGCTTGTTAAGTTACAAGCACTCGTTTCAGCATAATCCTAATTATTTTTGAGTTAGCAACTGTTTGTTTGCTCAAGCAAGTATTAGTTTAATTAATATGCAAGGCTTATTATTATTTGTACTTTCGTATGTGGAACATTTGATTCATGCCTCATGTCTTCCTCACTATTGTGTACAGCTTTGGTTACTTCTAAATTTATTTTCAATTGTTTCTGTAATCACAGTATTGTATGTTATTTAAATTATTATCATTGTATTCACATAAATTGTGTTTATGTAAAACTATTGTAAGCGTCTGTCGTATGTAACTGCCTCGTCTAATTTATTCATATTGTATTTTATATTTTATTCATTTTGTAAGTAAGCATGCACAATTCTTTATTTAAAACTATGGCATACATGTCATAGCTGGGCTGCATTCAGCATCTAGCTTGCTCATATATTGTTACATATTGTAAATTCCTGAAACTTCAGGAATAGCATGTCTAGGTCATTACATGCCGCACTGCTGAATATACAATAGAACATGCAACTACATGTTCAACAACAATTTTGTTCATGATGAACCTCCGTTCATGTATTAAACATTGTATAATTATGTATTTTCTTTCATGTTCTGTAATGTTACATACTGCACACTTGTGCCAGAAATATTGTTAACCAGACTTATTCGTATATGAAACAGCTGTTCGCCGACCTTGGCCTACAGTCGCCTATCTGCATGCTTATCTCTAAACTAGCGGCAGACTGCCGTTATCTAATCTCAACTCAAGGTTCAACTTGGCCTTGAAGCTAATCATGGTTAATAACAACCGTACTCTTTAAATCAAATTGTAAATGTATTATAATTTATTAAAATGTGTATTAAAAAATCTTTTTGATTTTTGACGGGCAGCTTATGGACGGTAGCGCAATGATTTTATTTTCTAGGTTGGCTAATCTGATTTATATCGCGCATCAATTTTTGCGTGGTTGAACTTTGCACAGTGCACATTCAGTTTTCTCGGCGTTCGGTTCGCCGAACTCTTCTCTGTCAATTAGTGTCAACATTAAATGTAGGTTTTAGGCCCTTACATTCTCGCTTATGGCCAACTAGCGCCATAATTAACTTCTTATTCTCGGTTATGGCCGACTAGGCTCTCTTCATGTTTAACTAAATTCGTATTAACTTGCAACATGCAGTATTAGCCAGCCTCTTCAAATTTACATCTGTAATGTGATTATTTAAATATTAAACTTATTCGTATACAGTCCATTTCTCGTTATTTCTTAATTCAGAATGATTCATTTACACATTATCTCAATCACTATGGAAGACCAGCCAGCAGAATATTTAAACCAAGAAGAATACATTTAGCCCACTCGGGGCCAATTAACTAACACTTCCTGTCCACGCTTGTGGAACATTATTTTATTCAACAGTTTCGGTCCACTTGGACCGGGACTAATCATTTTTTTGGTCCACCGTGCCTGGATTCCAATCAGCATTTTAGTCCTCACGGTGCGCATCATCCAATTACCTTGATTATAATTGGGTTGATTCCGATAGAATGGTTGGTCACCTGTGTAATTGTTTGGATTTCGGTTCATATTGTTCCGGTTATTGTTCTGGGTATTAGTGTAGGGCAAGTTGTAGTTTGGTATACTGTGATTTTCATTCCACCGGTTGTACTTCTGATTTATCATGCGATTTTTCTTATATTGGCTGTCGTTTTCGTGGTCTTCCAGTAAATTGGCCATTCCCTGTATGGTCTTAATTTGTCCCTGTCTCCTGGCCCTCTGAATAGCGTCTTCATAATGATATCCTAGTTGTATGACTAGGGATTCTTCGGGTATCCTTGGTTCGAGGTTTCGAGCTAGGCAAACCTTTCTTAAGAAGTACGAAGTTAATGTATGTCCTGCCTGTGGCGCATATCGTCCGTTACTGATGTCATTTCTCACCACATTTTGAGTCGATTCTGACCAGTATTTTTCGCGGAACAATGTTTTGAATTCTTGTGTACAGCTGATTTCTGGTCGAGTGGCTGTCCACCAATTGTCATTCGTATCTCGAAACATCTCATCGATAAGGCTTCTCACTGTCGTCCATCTGGTATCTCGGTTCTTCTCTATGAGCTCCTCCACCCTCTTCAGGAATTCTATGGGGTTTCTTCGGTAACTCTTAAAGTTTATTACTTCCCTATTTTCATTTCTAAAAATGTGGGTGTTACTGCAAGGCTTCTCCCTCAAAGCGTCTAGTTCCTCCTGCATCTGTTTCTCCCTCTGACTGATTTCTATGATTTTCTCTTTATTTTCTTGCGTCTTCTCGTCGATCTTATTGATCGTATCATACACTCTTTCGACGCGTTCGCTGACATCAGTCTGGATTTCCTTGTGCATCTCCTTCAGTTTCTGAAGCACATCCTGTTTATTTTTTATGCACTCTTCGGTGGTGGTTTTCTGCAATTCTTGGACTCTGATAATTCCTTCCTCCTTAATGTGATTTATTTTATCGGTCAGTTCTTCCTGGACATGTATTACCGTTTCGTTCGTTTCGGTTATTGTCTGTTTGATTTCATCTCTGCATTCCACCAACTGTTGCCTCCATTCATCCTTCGTCTTCTCGCTGTCTTCCTTTAACTGTCTTTGGAGTGTTTCACTATTATTTTCAATCTTGTTATTTAATATTTCAAGATCCCTCTTTATTTGCCTCTTCAGCTCCTCACCCTTCTCTTCTAATATTTCTTGGCTTCTCTTCAGGGCTTCATGGTTGGTTTCCATTTTGTTATTTAGGAGCTCAATGTCCTCCTTGATTTGCCTCTTTAGTTCTTCCCGATTCTTCTCGTTATTCTCTTTCATTCTTTCTTGTAACAATTCTAACTTTTCGTTCAATTCTTCCTTGTCTTCCTTTCTTTGTTCCTTTGCTTCTTCCTTCATTTGGTCTATTTTTTCATTCGCTTTCTTTGAAGTTTCATTCATACTATTCATTAACTCCATCAATTTTAGTATGTTGGAGTCTCCTCTAACTTCTCCCTTGTCACCCGCCTGTTGTTCCCTCTCACTATCTAGAATTGGTTTCTCCGGTTGGTTGTTTACCATTGCTTCCACTTCCGGTTCTGGTTGAGTTGGATTTTCTGGTTCGTTTTCTTGATGATTCTCTTCGAACAGCTCTCCGATCATTTCTTCGATTTCTTCCATCTCTCCTTGTTGACCTTCACCTTCAGTTCCTTTCTTAGCGTCTTTTCTGGTAACCATGGAATGTGTCTTCATAGTCGCCGCTGGTCTTCTTTTAAGGCCCCACGTTGGGCGCCAATCTGTAACGTTATAAAAATTATTGGGCCGTGTCTGTAAAATGTACACCAATTTTGTATGTGTATTAAGTGTTAGTGCGTTCGTCTCGCACCAGGGTCGTTACATCAATGTTCGCGGCTAACGATGTACGTAGCGTTGCGGTAATCACCAGTATAACACGGCAGTAACCTTACCTGTTTACTAATAGGGGTGTGTTAATCCCGGGTGGCGCCAAATTGTTTATTAAAACAATTAAAACTACTGTATAATGAGTTTTCAGCGGTGACGGTCGGGGCGTTCAAATAATTCCCGCTCGTACGGCCGTCTGGATTGCCTATACTGCTGTGCAAATGACGACTTGTTCGCTGCTCATCAAACCTATTCTTCATAAATAAACACAATAATGTAATGCACTCCCTATGAAATAATAACAACGGTTAATCCCTGTACTAGTTATTTTTGAATGGGTGATAATTAAAATATTCAATTTGACAATTATTTTATAATAAATCTGCACCAACTTTTTACATGAAACACTTCTTTCTCAAGGTTGACGAAAAAATCGATTATGGAACGTTGTGCCCGCATCCGTATGGCTGCGGAAAGTTTTGTTATTAAAATTAAATTCGTTCCAAAATCGTGGGATTCTTGTGATTATGAGCTAAAGAATTCCTATGGTTACAATAAAAATATTTTACCTTATTCTAAGTGTACATAAATAATAAAGTGTGATGTTACAATCTGTTCTGTAGTGTCGTTAAATGTGTTTTGAAGGTTCGTGTTTAAATAATAGGTTATATTTTATGTTAACAAATTTTCAGTGAGTTTTATTTTACTTAAATAATCTGTGAAAGAGAAATATTCTGTTTATAGTGAGATTAATTTACCTTTAGTAAAATTTAGAGTGATTAGGTTTTTGGAAATAGGTAATTTAATTCTTCGTATTGTTTAAATTAGCAGCCATCCTTACTATTTCTTTTATGAATTTGCTAACTGCTACAATTTTTTTTTATTGTTCGACTAAGCTTTTCGTCATTACTGACATCTTCAGGTCTTCAGGTTGTTTAAGACCTGAAGATGTCAGTAATGACGAAAAGCTTAGTCGAACAATAAAAAAAAAATTATAGCAGTTAGCAAATTCATAAAAGAAATGGTAATTTAATTGTACTTAACACCTCAGCATGACTTGGTGTCTTCGTTCATTTGTTCGGGTAGGATTTGGCTGCAATAAGTTCTTTTTTCATTAATTTTTGGACTTCAACAGGTCGGGCGTCCTTTTCATAGAGTATCTGGTCATACTTTTCGGTTAATTTTTAGTTTAATTATCCTGGATCTTGCGTGGACTGCTATAAATGGGTCGTCTGCTTCTTATACCGTCATGGTTATGAACTTCGATTACTATTTTTCATTATTTTATTAGAAAATCGTTCTTCCAAACATTGGCTTCTGTATTGCTTGACTGACGCTTTACGAGTCTAACGGTATTCAACGGTAATTCTCGCCTTCAACTGTCGTTTCTATGGTAACTGAATGATTTTGATTGGCTGATTTTGATATGATGTATTGTTATAAAAATTCGAATTCTTCGTATATCTTCTGACTGCTGTTATTCCTCTATCTTCCTTCCTGGTTATTAAATATTGTCACTATAGTATGTATTTCCTTTCATAGATTATTTTGATACCCCACAAGTTTGGGTAATTTTAGATTTTATGTTTTTACAATTATGTTAATACTGGTTAATTACATTTCTTTTTGTATACAAATGCTTATTTTAATATTTTGTTCTACAAATGATTTACAATTTATTCTTGGTGAATCCTTCACCTCGGATTTGCTAATTTCTTTGTTGATTTGTTATAATTTGTATTTGTTTGTTTCTGACAGTTAGGCATTTTCATAGGCCTAAGTAGCCATTATGGTATTTGACTTATTTCATTTAAATTACATTTCATTTCAGCCTAATGGGCTTTATTTTGTTATTATAATTGGTTGTGTTGTGTTTTGAGTCTGTTTATGTGTTATTATTATGTCACTATTATTTTATACACAATTATTTACTCTTTGGTTTCCATGTTTTCTAGTCATACATTTCTTAACATTTTTATTTATTTCCTTTGCCAATAATAACAAGGTGGCTATTATTTGCTACTTGTTTGATCTTATTAAATATAACATGTAGGCCTATGGTCTCTATGGTTCTTACAGCCATATCCAATTCATAAACTTGATTGAATAATTATTTAACTAACTTATTATTTGCTAATCTTTGTTCACAATACATCTTATTTTATATTATTTTTTAGTGTGACAAACATCACTTTTATGAACTTTGATCCCTTATAACATGGGTGTTTTTTGATTTGTTTCTAACTCCTTAACTTTTAAACAATCTTTACTTTTCCTCCATGTTAACACTTTCAATTTACTCTTTCCTGGGATTCTCCCTTTTAATTATGATTACATGTTTTTAAACTTATTAATTATATTTTTTTGTTTACTATTGTGATTATCACTTTCCAGTGTTCAATACCTCTTACTTTATAGTTTATACTTAATACTATTTTTCACAACATATTTACTCACTATTATTTTTCACTGTTAAACCTTTAGTGTTCCTTAGGATTTATTAATTGTTAATGATTTTATCATTCACTATTTTTCACTATATTTCCATTCTTTACCTTACACTATTTTCATTCAATCATCACCTTCACTTTTAAATTATTTATAGTTAATTATAATTTAATTAGTGTACTTTCTTTATCACCACACTTTGGGGTTTTTACACTTTCATTTTGCACTTCACAAATGTATTTGTTTTTTAAGTGTTTCTGAATGGGTAATCCCTCTAATTATTATCTCATTACCGTACTATCTCTTTCATTACAATATTTCTTTAATACTATTAACAATTTTATGTCCTTACATTTCTATTCTTACATCTAACTCTAAATTGTGGGTTAATTTGCTTTTTTATAATTTTTATCTTTAACATATTTTAATAGGGTTTCTTTCCTAGATTATGATGGTCCGTTAATGGATAATGACATTTACTTTTTCCTTTCTCATAGGTTAATTATTGGTCTTGGTTTCAATATTACTTTTGAGTGCATTATTTCTCCTTCTCCTATGTTTTATTACTTGTTTGTGTATCATTATTGGTTTTCGTTTTTATCTATTTCCCTCCTTCTTCATTTTCATTGTATTTGGTTAATACCTTGGTTTTTCCACCTTCTCCTTTGGGTTCATTTCAACATGTTACATTGAGTCATTTAATTCCATGAACTTGTTTCATTTTTATTTGGGTTTTGGTTTTTTTCCCTTCTTCCTTTGGTTTGGTTAATCACTTTCTTCTCTTCTTTGATTTTATTCTCGTTTGTTTTTCGTGGTTCCCTTCTTGTTTTGTTTCCTTTTGTTGGGTCAATCACTTGGGTTGGTTCATGTCGTCGTTTGTCGAGTCATTATTTTTATATTTTATTTATTAATCATTTTATTTAATATGAAGTATTATTTTAGATTCAATATTATCTTGTTCATCCCTGGTATTGGGTTGGCTTATTTGTGTTGTAACATAATGCCTCTCCTTCTTAAATTGATCATTTTGAAAAACACTAGCATAGTTTTTTATGAAATTATCAGTTGTATATAATCTTTTTCCTTTTCTTTCTTGTTTGCTTCTCCATTCTTTATTTCTCTTCTTACTCGATTCATTCCATTTTATTTGTATCTGTTTTTATTTATTTCCATTGGTGTGTTCTCTCTTTTATACAATTTTTTCCCTAACTTTTTAGTAGCTGGTTTCTTCCATTACTACTCATTTTTTTCTGAGACCAGAGGAACATCATCTCTGCTCAGTTTATTTTGTTTGCTGGACTTTTCAACAGTCAACCTTAAATACCTTTTTTGTCAACTTGTGACTTAAATTAATAATAATAATATATTTTGGGATTGTCCACCTTGTGGTATGTTTTTAGATCACTTTGGCCTTTTACTCATTCTTCCTTCCGCTGTACCTTTGCTATATACTGTCATTTACTCATACAGATGATTGTTTTTTATTTATTCATATGTTAATTTCATTATATCTAACTTTTCATTAGTTTGTTTTTCTATTCTTCTTGTGATCATTTTAATTATCTTAGACATTTTTATTCTTTTTCTTGGTTGTTTAGCAATATTCTGCTTTAGCCATTTTTTGTATATTTGTTTTATACATAATTTCTCTTTTTTCCTTGTACCAGTTCTGATTTTTTTTTTCTTTGAATACATTAAATTCATTATAATTTCAGGTATTTATCTCAGCAGTTTTTGCTTGATTTTATTTTTGTTTATTTTAGTTTGTATTAAATATTATTTTAGATAATTTTTCGTAAGTTAGTTTTCTTACTTTATAGGAATTTTCGTTACCTTATCCCTTATTGTTATTTTTTATTCAAATATTATCGTAAGTTTGTGGTTCTTACTTTTTTATAGGAATTTGTGTAACTTATTCCTTATTTTAATTTTTTATTTTATACTTCATACATCAACTTTATTTGACTGTAAGTTGATTTTACTTGGTAGGAATTTGTGTGACTTATTCCTTGGTTTTTTATATTTTTATTCATTTATTTTATTTTTTCTATTTCGCATATGTCATCTAAATAGGGCAGTAAGTTGCTCTTACCAACTTTTTGAATTTTGAAATTTGTTTATTTTATTTATTGTAATTTATTTTTCTTCATAAAACTTTTTTATTGAAGCTTCATTGTAAACTCCTTTTATTTTTCTGGTGGTTATATTACTTATCTCATAAGTATTGTTTCCATTATCCTTCGTGATGACATATGGTCCAACATAGATCAATAGCAGTTTTTTGGCTATTCTTTCAAGTGTACTGGGTAGTTCCCTGTTTTTGATTAGTACTCTCTCTCCCTTGTTGTATTTTATTAATTTAGCTTGGTTTTGTGAATACCTTGCTCTTTGTTTTTCTATTTTCTCCATAATACGGTTATAACATTGGTTTTCATCATATGGGTCTTCTGGGTTGACTGGGAAGTTTATTAGTTCTTGTATCTCTCTGTGGGGCTTTCTCCCAAACATCATTAAGTATGGGGTGTTCTCAGTAAACTGGTGGTAACTAATATTTAGAAATACTTCGGTTGAAGCTAAATATTTTTGCCATTCTTTTTGGTTATCATGACAATAAGTTCTTAGTATACGTCCCACTTCTCTTAGCACTCTTTCTGCGGGGTTACTACTAGGGTGGTATTTGGATGTTTTATAGGTTTTTATATTCTCTTTTAGTAATTCGTTTCGCCACTTCTTTCCTTTGAACTGCGTCCCATGGTCAGTTATTATCATGCATGGTTTTCCAACTTCAGTGATGTATTTAGTTTTTATTATTTCTAATATTTTCTTAGTAGTAGCTCGGTTTATTGCATATAATTTCGTGTACTTTGTATAATGGTCTAATGTGATTACAATAAACTTGTATTTATGTCTCCCTCCGCTACATGGGAATGGTCCACATATGTCGAGGAATACCCTTTCTAACTTTGTGGTTGAGGTGATGGGTATCATTGTTCCCTCTTTTTTCTCGTTATTGCTTTTTACCATTTGACATATTGTGCATGTTTTAATATTCTGGTTTACTTTTCTTGCTATATTTTTGATAAAGACTTCCTCCTCCAATGCTTTTACAATTTTTACAGTTCCCATATCGAACATGATAATCTTTAATTATCTTATTTTCTAATGTTTTTGGAACTACAAGTTTCCATGTGCTATTATTCTTTTTTGTTCTAACAAAGAGTATATCTTGGTGGATACAATAATATTTATTTACAACTTCTTCATCTTCTAACAGTCTTTTTCGTACGTTTAGTAATTTTGACTCTTGTTTCTGCTGTACCACTATTTCGTTTAGAATATCATCCAGGTCCTTTCTATCCTTTATTATACAAAACACTTTGACGATCTTCTCCTTTTCTCCTTCAAATGTTTGGTCTACTACATTTATTCTGGATAAAACATCGGCGGCAACATTCTTACGTCCTGGAATGTACTCCCACGTTATATGGTACACTTGTAATGCGAGTATCCATCGTGTAAGTCTCCCATGACTTAACTTGCACTGTTTAAAGAATGAAATGGACGTATGGTCGCTTCGGACGGTGATTGGATATCCCAGGATGTACGTTCTAAACTTTCCACATGCGAATACAATACTGAGTAGTTCCTTTTCAGTAACGTTGTAGTTACGTTCGCAGCTGTTCAGTATTCTGCTGGCAAAGCTGATAACCAGGTGGTGTCCATCCTTGTCCTCTTGATATAATTCGGCGCCTAGGCTCACATCACTGGCGTCACAATTTAAGTAGAATGGTTGTTCGAAATTGGGGTGGTGTAGCATTATGGTTTCAAGAAATTTTAGTTTGATTAATTTTAACACTTCTTCTTGTTCATTCCCCCAAGTCCATTTTTCCTTAGCTGATAGTTGTTTAGAGAACTTTGCTGTTAGGTAAGAATAATTTGTTTGAAACTTTCTATAGTAGTTACAAATACCTAAGAAGGATTGTAGCTGCTTCTTATTCTTTGGTGTGGGGAAATTCTGAATAGCTTCCACCTTCTCTTGGGATGGTGCTGTTCCCTGTTCTGTTAAGTTGAACCCTAAGAATTTGACTTGGTTTGCTATGAACTTGGACTTATCTAATTTTAATGTAATATTATTTTCGGATAGCTTTTGTAATACTTGTTTGACTCGTTCGCAGTGCTCATCCCAGTCAGATGATGTTATTAGAAGGTCGTCCACGTACACTGTTGTGAACTGCAATGCTTCTTGACCTATGACTTGGTCCATGCACTTGACGAACACTGCGACGGAATTAATGAGGCCGAAAGGTAACCTCTTAAACTGGTAATTCCTTCCGTCGAAGATGAATGCCATGTATTTCCTACTGTGTGGTGTAGCTCCACCTGCCAGTACCCACATACAGTATCCCAGGTACTTATATATTTGGTGCCATGACATTTTTTAAGTATCTCTTCAATTTATCCCGGTGACGTTCGGTCATTAATGATCATCTTATTGATCTCCCGGGCGTCTAAACATATTCTAACCTTACCATTCTTTTTTGGTATGGCGACTATAGGACTCGTGTAGGGAGACTTGCTGTATTCGATGATGTCCTCCTCCATCATTCTATTTATTTCCGTCCTCACTTCGTTTTTTTTTAGAGAGTAGGCGATTGGGTAGGATTTTCTGTGAAAGTCTACGGGTTCTCAAAAATTTATTTTGCACTGGTACCCCTTGACTTTTCCTGGAGTATTTGAGAAAACGTGCTGGTATGCTTGATATATGGCTATTAGTTTTTCAGCCTGTTCACCCGTTATCTCTTGCTGAGGTCTCTCTCTTTGGAACTTTCTGATTTCTTCCCTCTCCCTCTTCATCTCCCATAGTATTTGATGGTTTAAATGTTTGACAATAATAACTTTTTAACCCCTTATTATGATTTAGGGCTATTGGTGTTGGATTACTGTTGATTATATTGGCCGACCACACTCCCTTCTCAGAAGTAAGCACTACTATTCCCTTCTGCATGTCAATGATTGCTGAGTGTTGTCTCAGTGCGTCGCATCCAATCAGCATGTTAAATGGTAGTCCATTGGCGACAAGAAAAAAATAGGTATTATTGCGTTTTGACTGATTAGCTCTAAAGAGACTTGTTTTCTGATTGTCTTATTCTGTCTGCCTGTGGCACCAATTATTACAATATTGTTTATAGGTAGAGTTGGAATAGGTATATTGGAGTTGGCTTGGATTCGCTCCAATTCGGGTTGGTTTATGAGAGATATATTCGATCCAGTATCGATCATAATTATAGTGATGACTCCATTAATGTTAGCTCTTATATGCACTATCTCACTATTCGTTGTTGGCAAATGGTTATCCTCTTCTTCCAGAAGTTCTTCCCTGATGTCTTTTAAGTAATTAGTTGATATTATGGTGATCTTCTTGTTGTCACTTTTCGTCGTGGTTCGTCGATTTAACCCAAGTGATTGGTCATGTGAAGGGTCCTGTTGGTTTCTCACTGACCTTCTTAGTTTAAAGGTTGCTGGGAACCACTGGCCAGACTATTTGCTTGGTCTGCCGTTTCATTGGTCGACGTTGGTTGATCATGTATGTGATTCCTCGGCGCTTCCATTGATCTGATTTCTGGAGATTGCTGGTTATCATAATGGGAATCGTTGTACATTGAGTTTGTTCTTGTAATGGGACAATATCTTCGATGATTGTTTTGCCTCCTCCCACTGATAAAATTGACTTGGCGCCTCATGTCGCCTCTATTCTGGTTACCCCCGGTTCCCCTGTTATACTGGTAATTCGGGTCGTACCGGTTGCCATAATAGTTGTGATTATTTGGGTGGCCGTTTGGATTTCGACTTTGTTCTGTTCCCCTGTTGTTATTATTGGGTGTACTAAGGTTTTGCGCATTTCTGTTACTTGGTTGGTTCCCCTGGTTGTAATTCTGATGATCTCTGTTGTTCGGTTGATTACTGGACGGTAGCGCAATGATTTTATTTTCTAGGCTGGCTAATCTGATTTATATCGCGCATCAATTTTTGCGTGGTTGAACTTTGCACAGTGCACATTCAGTTTTCTCGGCGTTCGGTTCGCCGAACTCTTCTCTGTCAATTAGTGTCGACATTAAATGTAGGCTTTAGGCCCTTACATTCTCGCTTATGGCCAACTAGCGCCATAATTAACTTCTTATTCTCGGTTATGGCCGACTAGGCTCTCTTCATGTTTAACTAAATTCGTATTAACTTGCAACATGCAGTATTAGCCAGCCTCTTCAAATTTACATCTGTAATGTGATTATTTAAATATTAAACTTATTCGTATACAGTCCATTTCTCGTTATTTCTTAATTCAGAATAATTCATTTACACATTATCTCAATCACTATGGAAGACCAGCCAGCAGAATATTTAAACCAAGAAGAATACATTTAGCCCACTCGGGCCCAATTAACTAACACTTCCTGTCCACGCTTGTGGAACATTATTTTATTCAACAGTTTCGGTCCACTTGGACCGGGACTAATCATTTTTTTGGTCCACCGTGCCTGGATTCCAATCAGCATTTTAGTCCTCACGGTGCGCATCATCCATTTTTTGGTCACTCCGGACCTGGATTTCCACTTAATATCTTTACATCTGTTTCTGGCCATCACGGGCGAATTAGCACGTCAGCTAATGCGACCGTGGCGTGATTTGCGTCGCCATTTCGTCCGTCATCTTCGGACAACGCAATAACAAGTTCCTGCCGGCTGCAGTGCTTCAAAGTGGTCATCTCTGCCAGCTGTTCACCATCGTCACCAAGGAGCCGACGCTGTGGGACGTCGCCAACCAGGTACCACCAGCAACAGTAAAAAGGTGCGTAAAAAATGTCTGAAGAAGGCCTCAAGGTGCTGACCAGAAAGAGAGGCGGATTGAAATCCGCGATAGTGCGGATACAATCCGCGGTAAATTCGTTTGACATTCATTTAAGCACAAAACATTTTTTGACTGTAAGATTAGAAAGTCTTAAGAGCTTGGCCTCGAAGTACGACGAGGTACAGTCTGAGATAGAACTTATCAGTAAGGATACGAGCGCTGCTCAGGCAGACCGAGTCGAGGTTGAGGAAATGATATACTCAACTGAGGCAAACATTTTACAACTTCTTGACACTTTTAATACTCAGACAGTGCCTCCTGTACTATCGACGCCTATGCATTTAAAGCCGATAAGTTTGCCCTGCTTCTCTGGCAACATACTTGAGTGGCAACACTTCTATTCAATTTTCAATGATCTAGTGCATTCAAGATCCGACTTAACACCAGTACAGAAACTGCATTATTTGCATTCCTCGGTGAAGTGTGAACCATTAGACTTAATTAAATCATTACCCATTTGTCAAGAAAATTATGTAATAGCGTTGAAATTGCTGTCCGAGAGGTATAATAATCCATTTATATTAGCCAAATATTACGTACAAAACCTACTTCAGGTTAAGTCCACAATAAAGGACTCAGTCCAAAGCTTGGCGGAGTTTACGAATGCAATAACGTCTTCCGTTAATTCACTGGCGGCAATGAAGCTGTCCGTAAATACATTTGAGTTTATTACCATACAGTTGCTCTCCACCAAACTTGACCCTATTACTTTAAAACTGTGGAAGGAGTCAATAGACCCTGACAACTTGCCCAGTTTTCAAGACTTTATGCATTTTTTAAACTTGCGCCGACAGCTTTTAGAAAATACAAGCCAATTGAATCCGGACAGCAATTCAACAAACCTAGCGTAAAACCAAACAATAAATTTGAGAAATATAGCTTAAGAAATACTGCTGGCAGCAATACCTTTAAAAATTATCACGCAGCGGCAAGGCATTTGTGCGTGTGTTGTAAATCTGACCACCCGCTTTACATGTGTAACAATTTTCGTACATTAAGTGCCGCTGAGCGGGGGCAATTGGTTGCAAATCATAAATGCTGTATTAACTGCCTTAGAGCAGGTCATTTGATAACAAATTGTAAAGGTAAACGAGTCTGTAAAATTTGTTCAAAGGGTCATCACACCTTGCTGCACGCTAATTACGTGCCACAATCACCAGCTGCCAGCAGCAATTATTGTTCATTTAAATTACAGTGTAAAAACAATATTCTTCTATCCACAGCGGTTGTATATGTCGTTGATCAGGCTGGCAATAGGCATAAAGCTCGGGCACTCCTAGATGCCGGGTCCCAGATCAATTTTTGTACGAAATCATTTGCGAAAAGGTTGCACCTTAAACTAACCCGATCTAATATTCCAATTACAGGAATAAACAACACAGCGTGTTGCGCTACTGACATTGTTTCCATGCGTATTATTTCTCGCTATCAGAGACATAGTTTTGAGGCCAAATGTGCCGTCCTATCTAACTTAACTCATAATCTACCTTCAATCTCGTTTGACATCAACCGGTTTCACATTCCAAATAAAATTTTTCTCGCCGACCCAGATTTTAATATATCTTCACAGATCGACATACTATTAGGGGCACAATTTTATCTGGATTTAATATTAGCCAATAAATACACACGCGGACACAACTTCCCTATCATTCAGGAAACAAAACTGGGTTACATTCTGGCCGGCAATCTGCCCAAACACTGCCACACCCAGGGTCCTGCGGTTTCGTTCCTGGCAAGGAACGAGGACAGTCAAATTCTACAATCTCTCGATAGATTTTGGGAGGCAGAAACAATCCCTGGCGATACCCCTGACGGCGAGTCGGCTTGCGAAGAGCATTTTGTGCGCTCTACTCAGCGCACCCACGAGGGTAGATTTATAGTGTCGCTCCCATTCAAATCTGATAATCCCCACTTGGGGGAATCGTACACAAGTGCCGAATCAAGATTTTTAAGTTTGGAGCGTCGATTCAGGCGCGATCCCAAGCTCGCTCACGACTACGCGGACTTTATCAGGGAATATATGGATCTTGGGCACATGACACTCATCGCTCATGGCGCTATCAATTCAGGAGCGTCAAATATTTACTACTTGCCTCACCATGCAGTGTTTAAACATTCTAGCTTGTCCACAAAACTGCGCGTTGTTTTTGATGGTTCGTCCAAGACTACTAATGGTCTTTCGTTAAATGACATATTATTAGTAGGTCCCAATGTTCAGCAGGATCTCTTCTCTATTCTGTTGCGTTTTCGCATACATAAGTATGTCCTGATTGCCGACATCGAGAAAATGTATCGTCAGATTCGCGTGGCTGAAGGAGATTGTCACTATCAACGCATTTTGTGGCGTGACTCTCCCCTCGAACCACTTAAGCATTTCGCGCTGCAAACAGTAACCTACGGCACGGCTAGCGCCTCTTTTTTGGCCACTCGGTGCCTTCTACAAATTGCTAGAGACAATCAAACTTCCTTTCCTCAAGCGGCTTTAGCCATAACTAACGATTTTTATGTCGACGATCTACTTACCGGTTCGGACACTATCCCCGATCTAACCAAGCTGAAATCTGACGTAGGTGCGTTACTTGCTCAATATGGTTTCACGTTGCACAAATGGGCATCAAATGAACCCACAGCGGTCGCAAATCATCACAACTTTTCACGACCCCTAAATAAACAGGACAACGTGCGTACCCTGGGCATTCTTTGGAACAACACTGCCGATTCATTTTTGTTTGATGTCAAACTATCTCCGGTCGATCATAGCATATCCAAGAGAAAGATTCTCTCAATTATCGCCGGAATATATGATCCGCTGGGTTTAATCGGACCAGTTGTCTTTTTGTATAAACACTTTATGCAGCGACTTTGGCTTTGTAAGCTTGGTTGGGATGAACCGATTTCCGGTCAGTCACTTTCGGATTGGCATTCTTTGTGTAACAAATTGAGTTTGATTGGTAAAATAATAGTCCCGCGATCTATTCGTTTCAACCGTGAGGCGGTTACGGTTCAGTTGCATGGGTTTTCGGATGCCTCGGAGAAGGGGTTCGGCTGTTGTATATATATTCGAGTCATTTATCAGGATTCTACTGCTTCCTGTCGTCTCCTGTGTTCCAAATCTCGCGTGGCTCCCCTACGCCAAGTGTCATTACCTCGCATCGGGCTCTGCGCTTGTTTGTTATTATCGCGACTTGTATCTAAGGTTATTCCTGCTCTTCATTCATTTATTGATGATGTACATTTGTATTCTGATTCCATGGTTGCTCTTTTCTGGATTCATGCGCAGTCTACGCGTTGGAAGACATACGTCGCTAATCGGGTTGCTGAAATTCAGCGTCGCACGCAAGCTTATACCTGGCATCACATTGATTCGCGACGCAATCCTGCTGATATTATATCTAGGGGGTGTTTCCCTGACGTTTTGCGCGATTGCTCGCTTTGGTGGCTCGGTCCTGGCTGTCTGTCTCAATCGTCAGATTCTAATCCTGTCCCATCCTTCGTACCGGCCACTCCATCGTCTTCGGAGGTCACCGCGGAAGAGAAAACTGCACACAACCAGTCGCTAATGTCTACCCTGGTTGTTGACTTATCGTTGGACTTTTCCTTGTTGCACCGGCTGACACGTGTATACGCTTACTGTTTTCGTTTCATCAGAAATATTAGGCACCCATGTGCGGACAAACTTTCGGGCGATCTGACCCCTGTAGAAATTCATCAGTCTCTCATTTTCTTCATAAAACAATCTCAGTCGATCCACTTCGCAACCGAAATTAGTTGTCTTCGGAACGGATCTTCTGTTTCCATTAGGAGCAAGTTGGCTTCTCTCGACCCGTTTCTTGACACTTCTGGAGTGATACGCGTGGGCGGACGTTTGCAGCATTCCCAATTACCCTACGATTCGAAACATCCTATCGTATTACCCCCTTCGGCATATTACACGCCTTATCATCGAACGTGAACACATTCGTTTACTTCACGCTGGTGCTCAGCTCGTGCATCATTCACTGCGTCAACGTTGGTGGATTGTCAATGCCCGGCTAGTCATCCGTTCCATTATTCGTAAGTGTCTCAAGTGTATCAGGTTTAGTACCACACAGCAGGTCCAGAGACTTGGCATTTTGCCATCCCCTAGAGTCACTCCTTCAAGGCCGTTTCTATTTTGCGCGGTTGACTATGGTGGTCGATTCGTCATGGCGGGCAGAAGTCTAGAACCTTTACTAAGGCTTACGTATCTCTGTTTGTTTGCTTAGCAACTAGGGCTATTCACCTGGAATTGGTGTCCGACCTTACTGCAAGCGCATTTATAGCTGCTTTACGTCGTTTTATGGCACGTCGGGGTATACCTAGTCAGCTGTACTCCGACAACGGCACGAACTTCAGGAAGGCACGCACCATCCTACATGACATTTACAACTTTTGGCGCAACAAGAGTGCCATCACCTCGATTAGGTCATTCACATCCTCTCAGGGGATATCATGGTCATTTATTCCGCCCTCCTCACCTCACTTCGGTGGCCTTTGGGAGAGCGGCATAAAGAGTTTGAAATTTCATCTGCGGCGCGTGGTAGGCAAATCTATATTAAACTTCGAAGAGTTCACGACCGTTTTGTCTCAGATAGAGGCATGTCTGAACTCTCGACCCTTATTTGCTATTTCCTCGGATGCTAACGACCCGGTGCCACTTACACCTGGCCATTTTTTGATTTGCGCGCCCCTAACTGCGATTCCTGACCCTGACCTTTCTCACGTTCCTGTTCTCGTCTTGGTCGTTGGCAGCTGATTCAGAGGTTTGTCCGGGACATTTGTAAGGCGTGGTCTCGCGATTATTTGCACCAGCTGCAACAGCGTCACAAGTGGAAGTTTGCCAAAGATAATGTTTCCATTGGTGACTTAGCTTTGATTATAGAGGATAACTTGCCTCCATTAGCCTGGAAATTTGGCGTGATCATCGCCACATTTCCCGGCCCAGATAACTTGGTTCGCGTCGTAAACATTCGCACGCCTACGGGTGTTTTGCGGAGACCAATACATAAATTATGTCTGTTGCCAGCCCGAGACGAGATTTGACATTATGATTATAGCACAATGCTACCTTATTCAGCCATTGGCTTATTATTTATTACGACCATTTGGTCAACATAATTGTGATGAATTGTCGCAATATTTTTGTCAATTGTGCGTCATTGCACGCTTCTAATTTTCATGTTTTGGTGGCCTCATTTTAAAATTGTAAAGGAGGCGAACAATAACGTAAGGGAATTATTATTTTGTTTTATTTTGAGGACACATAAATCAAATGTTCCAGCTTGTTAAGTTACAAGCACCGTTTCAGCATAATCCTAATTATTTTTGAGTTAGCAACTGTTTGTTTGCTCAAGCAAGTATTAGTTTAATTAATATGCAAGGCTTATTATTATTTGTACTTTCGTATGTGGAACATTTGATTCATGCCTCATGTCTTCCTCACTATTGTGTACAGCTTTGGTTACTTCTAAATTTATTTTCAATTGTTTCTGTAATCACAGTATTGTATGTTATTTAAATTATTATCATTGTATTCACATAAATTGTGTTTATGTAAAACTATTGTAAGCGTCTGCCGTATGTAACTGCCTCGTCTAATTTATTCATATTGTATTTTATATTTTATTCATTTTGTAAGTAAGCATGCACAATTCTTTATTTAAAACTATGGCATACATGTCATAGCTGGGCTGCATTCAGCATCTAGCTTGCTCATATATTGTTACATATTGTAAATTCCTGAAACTTCAGGAATAGCATGTCTAGGTCATTACATGCCGCACTGCTGAATATACAATAGAACATGCAACTACAACATGTTCAACAACAATTTTGTTCATGATGAACCTCCGTTCATGTATTAAACATTGTATAATTATGTATTTTCTTTCATGTTCTGTAATGTTACATACTGCACACTTGTGCCAGAAATATTGTTAACCAGACTTATTCGTATATGAAACAGCTGTTCGCCGACCTTGGCCTACAGTCGCCTATCTGCATGCTTATCTCTAAACTAGCGGCAGACTGCCGTTATCTAATCTCAACTCAAGGTTCAACTTGGCCTTGAAGCTAATCATGGTTAATAACAACCGTACTCTTTAAATCAAATTGTAAATGTATTATAATTTATTAAAATGTGTATTAAAAAATCTTTTTGATTTTTGACGGGCAGCTTATGGACGGTAGCGCAATGATTTTATTTTCTAGGTTGGCTAATCTGATTTATATCGCGCATCAATTTTTGCGTGGTTGAACTTTGCACAGTGCACATTCAGTTTTCTCGGCGTTCGGTTCGCCGAACTCTTCTCTGTCAATTAGTGTCAACATTAAATGTAGGTTTTAGGCCCTTACATTCTCGCTTATGGCCAACTAGCGCCATAATTAACTTCTTATTCTCGGTTATGGCCGACTAGGCTCTCTTCATGTTTAACTAAATTCGTATTAACTTGCAACATGCAGTATTAGCCAGCCTCTTCAAATTTACATCTGTAATGTGATTATTTAAATATTAAACTTATTCGTATACAGTCCATTTCTCGTTATTTCTTAATTCAGAATAATTTATTTACACATTATCTCAATCACTATGGAAGACCAGCCAGCAGAATATTTAAACCAAGAAGAATACATTTAGCCCACTCGGGCCCAATTAACTAACACTTCCTGTCCACGCTTGTGGAACATTATTTTATTCAACAGTTTCGGTCCACTTGGACCGGGACTAATCATTTTTTTGGTCCACCGTGCCTGGATTCCAATCAGCATTTTAGTCCTCACGGTGCGCATCATCCAATTACCTTGATTATAATTGGGTTGATTCCGATAGAATGGTTGGTCACCTGTGTAATTGTTTGGATTTCGGTTCATATTGTTCCGGTTATTGTTCTGGGTATTAGTGTAGGGCAAGTTGTAGTTTGGTGTACTGTGATTTTCATTCCACCGGTTGTACTTCTGATTTATCATGCGATTTTTCTTATATTGGCTGTCGTTTTCGTGGTCTTCCAGTAAATTGGCCATTCCCTGTATGGTCTTAATTTGTCCCTGTCTCCTGGCCCTCTGAATAGCGTCTTCATAATGATATCCTAGTTGTATGACTAGGGATTCTTCGGGTATCCTTGGTTCGAGGTTTCGAGCTAGGCAAACCTTTCTTAAGAAGTACGAAGTTAATGTATGTCCTGCCTGTGGCGCATATCGTCCGTTACTGATGTCATTTCTCACCACATTTTGAGTCGATTCTGACCAGTATTTTTCGCGGAACAATGTTTTGAATTCTTGTGTACAGCTGATTTCTGGTCGAGTGGCTGTCCACCAATTGTCATTCGTATCTCGAAACATCTCATCGATAAGGCTTCTCACTGTCGTCCATCTGGTATCTCGGTTCTTCTCTATGAGCTCCTCCACCCTCTTCAGGAATTCTATGGGGTTTCTTCGGTAACTCTTAAAGTTTATTACTTCCCTATTTTCATTTGTAAAAATGTGGGTGTTACTGCAAGGCTTCTCCCTCAAAGCGTCTAGTTCCTCCTGCATCTGTTTCTCCCTCTGACTGATTTCTATGATTTTCTCTTTATTTTCTTGCGTCTTCTCGTCGATCTTATTGATCGTATCATACACTCTTTCGACGCGTTCGCTGACATCAGTCTGGATTTCCTTGTGCATCTCCTTCAGTTTCTGAAGCACATCCTGTTTATTTTTTATGCACTCTTCGGTGGTGGTTTTCTGCAATTCTTGGACTCTGATAATTCCTTCCTCCTTAATGTGATTTATTTTATCGGTCAGTTCTTCCTGGACATGTATTACCGTTTCGTTCGTTTCGGTTATTGTCTGTTTGATTTCATCTCTGCATTCCACCAACTGTTGCCTCCATTCATCCTTCGTCTTCTCGCTGTCTTCCTTTAACTGTCTTTGGAGTGTTTCACTATTATTTTCAATCTTGTTATTTAATATTTCAAGATCCCTCTTTATTTGCCTCTTCAGCTCCTCACCCTTCTCTTCTAATATTTCTTGGCTTCTCTTCAGGGCTTCATGGTTGGTTTCCATTTTGTTATTTAGGAGCTCAATGTCCTCCTTGATTTGCCTCTTTAGTTCTTCCCGATTCTTCTCGTTATTCTCTTTCATTCTTTCTTGTAACAATTCTAACTTTTCGTTCAATTCTTCCTTGTCTTCCTTTCTTTGTTCCTTTGCTTCTTCCTTCATTTGGTCTATTTTTTCATTCGCTTTCTTTGAAGTTTCATTCATACTATTCATTAACTCCATCAATTTTAGTATGTTGGAGTCTCCTCTAACTTCTCCCTTGTCACCCGCCTGTTGTTCCCTCTCACTATCTAGAATTGGTTTCTCCGGTTGGTTGTTTACCATTGCTTCCACTTCCGGTTCTGGTTGAGTTGGATTTTCTGGTTGGTTTTCTTGATGATTCTCTTCGAACAGCTCTCCGATCATTTCTTCGATTTCTTCCATCTCTCCTTGTTGACCTTCACCTTCAGTTCCTTTCTTAGCGTCTTTTCTGGTAACCATGGAATGTGTCTTCATAGTCGCCGCTGGTCTTCTTTTAAGGCCCCACGTTGGGCGCCAATCTGTAACGTTATAAAAATTATTGGGCCGTGTCTGTAAAATGTACACCAATTTTGTATGTGTATTAAGTGTTAGTGCGTTCGTCTCGCACCAGGGTCGTTACATCAATGTTCGCGGCTAACGATGTACGTAGCGTTGCGGTAATCACCAGTATAACACGGCAGTAACCTTACCTGTTTACTAATAGGGGTGTGTTAATCCCGGGTGGCGCCAAATTGTTTATTAAAACAATTAAAACTACTGTATAATGAGTTTTCAGCGGTGACGGTCGGGGCGTTCAAATAATTCCCGCTCGTACGGCCGTCTGGATTGCATATACTGCTGTGCAAATGACGACTTGTTCGCTGCTCATCAAACCTATTCTTCATAAATAAACACAATAATGTAATGCACTCCCTATGAAATAATAACAACGGTTAATCCCTGTACTAGTTATTTTTTAATGGGTGATAATTAAAATATTCAATTTGACAATTATTTTATAATAAATCTGCACCAACTTTTTACATGAAACACTTCTTTCTCAAGGTTGACGAAAAAATCGATTATGGAACGTTGTGCCCGCATCCGTATGGCTGCGGAAAGTTTTGTTATTAAAATTAAATTCGTTTCAAAATCGTGGGATTCTTGTGATTATGAGCTAAAGAATTCCTATGGTTACAATAAAAATATTTTACCTTATTCTAAGTGTACATAAATAATAAAGTGTGATGTTACAATCTGTTCTGTAGTGTCGTTAAATGTGTTTTGAAGGTTCGTGTTTAAATAATAGGTTATATTTTATGTTAACAAATTTTCAGTGAGTTTTATTTTACTTAAATAATCTGTGAAAGAGAAATATTCTGTTTATAGTGAGATTAATTTACCTTTAGTAAAATTTAGAGTGATTAGGTTTTTGGAAATAGGTAATTTAATTCTTCGTATTGTTTAAATTAGCAGCCATCCTTACTATTTCTTTTATGAATTTGCTAACTGCTACAATTTTTTTTTATTGTTCGACTAAGCTTTTCGTCATTACTGATATCTTCAGGTCTTCAGGTTGTTTAAGACCTGAAGATGTCAGTAATGACGAAAAGCTTAGTCGAACAATAAAAAAAAAAATTATAGCAGTTAGCAAATTCATAAAAGAAATGGTAATTTAATTGTACTTAACACCTCAGCATGACTTGGTGTCCTCGTTCATTTCATCGGGTAGGATTTGGCTGCAATAAGTTCTTTTTTCATTAATTTTTGGACTTCAATAGGTCGGGCGTCCTTTTCATAGAGTATCTGGTCATACTTTTCGGTTAATTTTTAGTTTAATTATACTGGATCTTGCGTGGACTGCTATAAATGGGTCGTCTGCTTCTTATACCGTCATGGTTATGAACTTCGATTACTGTTTTTCATTATTTTATTAGAAAATCGTTCTTCCAAACATTGGCTTCTGTATTGCTTGACTGACGCTTTACGAGTCTAACGGTATTCAACGGTAATTCTCGCCTTCAACTGTCGTTTCTATGGTAACTGAATGATTTTGATTGGCTGATTTTGATATGATGTATTGTTATCAAAATTCGAATTCTTCGTATATCTTCTGACTGCTGTTATTCCTCTATCTTCCTTCCTGGTTATTAAATATTGTCACTATAGTATGTATTTCCTTTCATAGATTATTTTGATACCCCACAAGTTTGGGTAATTTTAGATTTTATGTTTTTACAATTATGTTAATACTGGTTAATTACATTTCTTTTTGTATACAAATGCTTATTTTAATATTTTGTTCTACAAATGATTTACAATTTATTCTTGGTGAATCCTTCACCTCGGATTTGCTAATTTCTTTGTTGATTTGTTATAATTTGTATTTGTTTGTTTCTGACAGTTAGGCATTTTTATAGGCCTAAGTAGCCATTATGGTATTTGACTTATTTCATTTAAATTACATTTCATTTCAGCCTAATGGGCTTTATTTTGTTATTATAATTGGTTGTGTTGTGTTTTGAGTCTGTTTATGTGTTATTATTATGTCACTATTATTTTATACACAATTATTTACTCTTTGGTTTCCATGTTTTCTAGTCATACATTTCTTAACATTTTTATTTATTTCCTTTGCCAATAATAACAAGGTGGCTATTATTTGCTACTTGTTTGATCTTATTAAATATAACATGTAGGCCTATGGTCTGTATGGTTCTTACAGTCATATCCAATTCATAAACTTGATTGAATAATTATTTAACTAACTTATTATTTGCTAATCTTTGTTCACAATACATCTTATTTTATATTATTTTTTAGTGTGACAAACATCACTTTTATGAACTTTGATCCCTTATAACATGGGTGTTTTTTGATTTGTTTCTAACTCCTTAACTTTTAAACAATCTTTACTTTTCCTCCATGTTAACACTTTCAATTTACTCTTTCCTGGGATTCTCCCTTTTAATTATGATTACATGTTTTTAAACTTATTAATTATATATTTTTTTGTTTACTATTGTGATTATCACTTTCCAGTGTTCAATACCTCTTACTTTATAGTTTATACTTAATACTATTTTTCACAACATATTTACTCACTATTATTTTTCACTGTTAAACCTTTAGTGTTCCTTAGGATTTATTAATTGTTAATGATTTTATCATTCACTATTTTTCACTATATTTCCATTCTTTACCTTACACTATTTTCATTCAATCATTACCTTCACTTTTAAATTATTTATAGTTAATTATAATTTAATTAGTGTACTTTCCTTATCTCCACACTTTGGGGTTTTTACACTTTCATTTTGCACTTCACAAATGTATTTGTTTTTTAAGTGTTTCAGAATGGGTAATCCCTCTAATTATTATCTCATTACCGTACTATCTCTTTCATTACAATATTTCCTTAATACTATTAACAATTTTATGTCCTTACATTTCTATTCTTACATCTAACTCTAAATTGTGGGTTAGTTTGCTTTTTTATAATTTTTATCTTTAACATATTTTAATAAGGTTTCTTTCCTAGATTATGATGGTCCATTAATGGATAATGACATTTACTTTTTCCTTTCTCATAGGTTAATTATTGGTCTTGGTTTCAATATTACTTTTGAGTGCATTATTTCTCCTTCTCCTATGTTTTATTACTTGTTTGTGTATCATTATTGGTTTTCGTTTTTATCTATTTCCCTCCTTCTTCATTTTCATTGTATTTGGTTAATACCTTGGTTTTTCCACCTTCTCCTTTGGGTTCATTTCAACATGTTACATTGAGTCATTTAATTCCATGAACTTGTTTCATTTTTATTTGGGTTTTGTTTTTTTTCCCTTCTTCCTTTGGTTTGGTTAATCACTTTCTTCTCTTCTTTGATTTTATTCTCGTTTGTTTTTCGTGGTTCCCTTCTTGTTTTGTTTCCTTTTGTTGGGTCAATCACTTGGGTTGGTTCATGTCGTCGTTTGTCGAGTCATTATCTTTATATTTTATTTATTAATCATTTTATTTAATATGAAGTATTATTTTAGATTCAATATTATCTTGTTCATCCCTGGTATTGGGTTGGCTTATTTGTGTTGTAACATAATGCCTCTCCTTCTTAAATTGATCATTTTGAAAAACACTAGCATAGTTTTTTATGAAATTATCAGTTGTATATAATCTTTTTCCTTTTCTTTCTTGTTTGCTTCTCCATTCTTTATTTCTCTTCTTACTCGATTCATTCCATTTTATTTGTATCTGTTTTTATTTATTTCCATTGGTGTGTTCTCTCTTTTATACAATTTTTTCCCTAACTTTTTAGTAGCTGGTTTCTTCCATTACTACTCATTTTTTTCTGAGACCAGAGGAACATCATCTCTGCTCAGTTTATTTTGATTGCTGGACTTTTCAACAGTCAATCTTAGATACCTTTTTTGTCAACTTGTGACTTAAATTAATAATAATAATATATTTTGGGATTGTCCACCTTGTGGTTTGTTTTTAGATCACTTTGGCCTTTTACTCATTCTTCCTTCCGCTGTACCTTGCTATATACTGTCATTTACTCATACAGATGATTGTTTTTTATTTATTCATATGTTAATTTCATTATATCTAACTTTTCATTAGTTTGTTTTTCTATTCTTCTTGTGATCATTTTAATTATCTTAGACATTTTTATTCTTTTTCTTGGTTGTTTAGCAATATTCTGCTTTAGCCATTTTTTGTATATTTGTTTTATACATTATTTCTCTTTTTTCCTTGTACCAGTTCTGATTTTTTTTTCTTTGAATACATTAAATTCATTATAATTTCAGGTATTTATCTCAGCAGTTTTTGCTTGATTTTATTTTTGTTTATTTTAGTTTGTATTAAATATTATTTTTGATAATTTTTCGTAAGTTAGTTTTCTTACTTTATAGTAATTTTCGTTAACTTATCCCTTTATTGTTATTTTTTATTCAAATATTATCGTAAGTTTGTTGTTTTTACTTTTTTATAGGAATTTGTGTAACTTATTCCTTATTTTAATTTTTTATTTTATACTTCATACATCAACTTTATTTGACTGTAAGTTGATTTTATTTGGTAGGAATTTGTGTGACTTATTCCTTGGTTTTTTATATTTTTATTCATTTATTTTATTTTTTCTATTTCCCATATGTCATCTAAATAGGGTAGTAAGTTGCTCTTACCAACTTTTTGAATTTTGAAATTTGTTTATTTTATTTATTGTAATTTATTTTTCTTCATAAAACTTTTTTATTGAAGCTTCATTGTAAACTCCTTTTATTTTTCTGGTGGTTATATTACTTATCTCATAAGTATTGTTTCCATTATCCTTCGTGATGACATATGGTCCAACATAGATCAATAGCAGTTTTTTGGCTATTCTTTCAAGTGTACTGGGTAGTTCCCTGTTTTTGATTAGTACTCTCTCTCCCTTGTTGTATTTTATTATTTTAGCTTGGTTTTGTGAATACCTTGCTCTTTGTTTTTCTATTTTCTCCATAATACGGTTATAACATTGGTTTTCATCATATGGGTCTTCTGGGTTGACTGGGAAGTTTATTAGTTCTTGTATCTCTCTGTGGGGCTTTCTCCCAAACATCATTAAGTATGGGGTGTTCTCAGTAAACTGGTGGTAACTAATATTTAGAAATACTTCGGTTGAAGCTAAATATTTTTGCCATTCTTTTTGGTTATCATGACAATAAGTTCTTAGTATACGTCCCACTTCTCTTAGCACTCTTTCTGCGGGGTTACTACTAGGGTGGTATTTGGATGTTTTATAGGTTTTTATATTCTCTTTTAGTAATTCGTTTCGCCACTTCTTTCCTTTGAACTGCGTCCCATGGTCAGTTATTATCATGCATGGTTTTCCAACTTCAGTGATGTATTTAGTTTTTATTATTTCTAATATTTTCTTAGTAGTAGCTCGGTTTATTGCATATAATTTCGTGTACTTTGTATAATGGTCTAATGTGATTACAATAAACTTGTATTTATGTCTCCCTCCGCTACATGGGAATGGTCCACATATGTCGAGGAATACCCTTTCTAACTTTGTGGTTGAGGTGATGGGTATCATTGTTCCCTCTTTTTTCTCGTTATTGCTTTTTACCATTTGACATATTGTGCATGTTTTAATATTCTGGTTTACTTTTCTTGCTATATTTTTGATAAAGACTTCCTCCTCCAATGCTTTTACAATTTTTACAGTTCCCATATGTCCGTATCGAACATGATAATCTTTAATTATCTTATTTTCTAATGTTTTTGGAACTACAAGTTTCCATGTGCTATTATTCTTTTTTGTTCTAACAAAGAGTATATCTTGGTGGATACAATAATATTTATTTACAACTTCTTCATCTTTTAACAGTCTTTTTCGTACGTTTAGTAATTTTGACTCTTGTTTCTGCTGTACCACTATTTCGTTTAGAATATCTTCCAGGTCCTTTCTATCCTTTATTATACAAAACACTTTGACGATCTTCTCCTTTTCTCCTTCAAATGTTTGGTCTACTACATTTATTCTGGATAAAACATCGGCGGCAACATTCTTACGTCCTGGAATGTACTCCCACGTTATATGGTACTCTTGTAATGCGAGTATCCATCGTGTAAGTCTCCCATGACTTAACTTGCACTGTTTAAAGAATGAAATGGACTTATGGTCGCTTCGGACGGTGATTGGATATCCCAGGATGTACGTTCTAAACTTTCCACATGCGAATACAATACTGAGTAGTTCCTTTTCAGTAACGTTGTAGTTACGTTCGCAGCTGTTCAGTATTCTGCTGGCAAAGCTGATAACCAGGTGGTGTCCATCCTTGTCCTCTTGATATAATTCGGCGCCTAGGCTCACATCACTGGCGTCACAATTTAAGTAGAATGGTTGTTCGAAATTGGGGTGGTGTAGCATTATGGTTTCAAGAAATTTTAGTTTGATTAATTTTAACACTTCTTCTTGTTCATTCCCCCAAGTCCATTTTTCCTTAGCTGATAGTTGTTTAGAGAATTTTGCTGTTAGGTAAGAATAATTTGTTTGAAACTTTCTATAGTAGTTACAAATACCTAAGAAGGATTGTAGCTGCTTCTTATTCTTTGGTGTGGGGAAATTCTAAATAGCTTCCACCTTCTCTTGGGATGGTGATATTCCCTGTTCTGTTAAGTTGAACCATAAGAATTTGACTTGGTTTGCTATGAACTTGGACTTATCTAATTTTAATGTAATATTATTTTCGGATAGCTTTTGTAATACTTGTTTGACTCGTTCGCAGTGCTCATCCCAGTCAGATGATGTTATTAGAAGGTCGTCCACGTACACTGTTGTGAACTGCAATGCTTCTTGACCTATGACTTGGTCCATGCACTTGACGAACACTGCGACGGAATTAATGAGGCCGAAAGGTAACCTCTTAAACGGGTAATTCCTTCCGTCGAAGATGAATGCCATGTATTTCCTACTGTGTGGTGTAGCTCCACCTGCCAGTACCCACATACAGTATCCCAGGTACTTATATATTTGGTGCCATGACATTTTTTAAGTATCTCTTCAATTTCTCCCGGTGACGTTCGGTCATTAATGATCATCTTATTGAACTCCCGGGCGTCTAAACATATTCTAACCTTACCATTCTTTTTTGGTATGGCGACTATAGGACTCGTGTAGGGAGACTGACTGTATTCGATGATGTCCTCCTCCATCATTCTATTTATCTCCGTCCTCACTTCGTTTTTTTTTTTAGAGAGTAGGCGATTGGGTAGGATTTTCTGTGAAAGTCTACGGGTTCTCGAAAATTTATTTTGCACTGGTACCCCTTCACTTTTCCTGGAGTATTTGAGAAAACGTGCTGGTATGCTTGATATATGGCTATTAGTTTTTCAGCCTGTTCACCCGTTATCTCTTGCTGAGGTCTCTCTCTTTGGAACTTTCTGATTTCTTCCCTCTCCCTCTTCATCTCCCATAGTATTTGATGGTTTAAATGTTTGACAATAATAACTTTTTAACCCCTTATTATGATTTAGGGCTATTGGTGTTGGATTACTGTTGATTATATTGGCCGACCACACTCCCTTCTCAGAAGTAAGCACTACTATTCCCTTCTGCATGTCAATGATTGCTGAGTGTTGTCTCAGTGCGTCGCATCCAATCAGCATGTTAAATGGTAGTCCATTGGCGACAAGAAAAAAATAGGTATTATTGCGTTTTGACTGATTAGCTCTAAAGAGACTTGTTTTCTGATTGTCTTATTCTGTCTGCCTGTGGCACCAATTATTACAATATTGTTTATAGGTAGAGTTGGAATAGGTATATTGGAGTTGGCTTGGATTCACTCCAATTCGGGTTGGTTTATGAGAGATATATTCGATCCAGTATCGATCATAATTATAGTGATGACTCCATTAATATTAGCTCTTATATGCACTATCTCACTATTCGTTGTTGGCAAATGGTTATCCTCTTCTTCCAGAAGTTCTTCCCTGATGTCTTTTAAGTAATTAGTTGATATTATGGTGATTTTCTTGTTGTCACTTTTCGTCGTGGTTCGTCGATTTAACCCAAGTGATTGGTCATGTGAAGGGTCCTGTTGGTTTCTCACTGACCTTCTTAGTTTAAAGGTTGCTGGGAACCACTGGCCAGACTATTTGCTTGGTCTGCCGTTTCATTGGTCGACGTTGGTTGATCATGTATGTGATTCCTCGGCGCTTCCATTGATCTGATTTCTGGAGATTGCTGGTTATCATAATGGGAATCGTTGTACATTGAGTTTGTTCTTGTAATGGGACAATATCTTCGATGATTGTTTTGCCTCCTCCCACTGATAAAATTGACTTGGCGCCTCATGTCGCCTCTATTCTGGTTACCCCCGTTTCCCCTGTTATACTGGTAATTCGGGTCGTACCGTTTGCCATAATAGTTGTGATTATTTGGGTGGCCGTTTGGATTTCGACTTTGTTCTGTTCCCCTGTTGTTATTATTGGGTGTACTAAGGTTTTGCGCATTTCTGTTACTTGGTTGGTTCCCCTGGTTGTAATTCTGATGATCTCTGTTGTTCGGTTGATTACCTTGATTATAATTGGGTTGATTCCGATAGAATGGTTGGTCACCTGGGTAATTGTTTGGATTTCGATTCATATTGTTCCGGTTATTTTTTCTGGGTATTAGTGTAGGGCAAGTTGTAGTATGGTGTACTGTGATTTTCATTCCACCGGTTGTACTTCTGATTTATCATGCGATTTTTCTTATATTGGCTGTCGTTTTCGTGGTCTTCCAGTAAATTGCCCATTCCCTGTATGGTCTTAATTTGTCCCTGTCTCCTGGCCCTCTGAATAGCGTCTTCATAATGATATCCTAGTTGTATGACTAGGGACTCTTCGGGTATCCTTGGTTCGAGGTTTCGAGCTAGGCAAACCTTTCCTAAGAAGTACGAAGTTAATGTATGTCCTGCCTGTGGCGCATATCGTCCGTTACTGATGTCATTTCTCACCACATTTTGAGTCGATTCTGACCAGTATTTTTCGCGGAACAATGTTTTGAATTCTTGTGTACAGCTGATTTCTGGTCGAGTGGCTGTCCACCAATTGTCATTCGTATCTCGAAACATCTCATCGATAAGGCTTCTCACTGTTGTCCAACTGGTATCTCGGTTCTTCTCTATGAGCTCCTCCACCCTCTTCAGGAATTCTATGGGGTTTCTTCGGTAACTCTTAAAGTTTATTACTTCCCTATTTTCATTTGTAAAAATGTGGGTGTTACTGCAAGGCTTCCCCCTCAAAGCGTCTAGTTCCTCCTGCATCTGTTTCTCCCTCTGACTGATTTCTATGTTTTCTCTTTATTTTCTTGCGTCTTCTCGTCGATCTTATTGATCGTATCATACACTCTTTCGACGCGTTCGCTGACATCAGTCTGGATTTCCTTGTGCATCTCCTTCAGTTTCTGAAGCACATCCTGTTTATTTTTTATGCACTCTTCGGTGGTGGTTTTCTGCAATTCTTGGACTCTGATAATTCCTTCCTCATTAATGTGATTTATTTTATCGGTCAGTTCTTCCTGGACATGTATTACCGTTTCGTTCGTTTCGGTTATTGTCTGTTTGATTTCATCTCTGCATTCCACCAACTGTTGCCTCCATTCATCCTTCGTCTTCTCGCTGTCTTCCTTTAACTGTCTTTGGAGTGTTTCACTATTATTTTCAATCTTGTTATTTAATATTTCAAGATCCCTCTTTATTTGCCTCTTCAGCTCCTCACCCTTCTCTTCTAATATTTCTTGGCTTCTCTTCAGGGCTTCATGGTTGGTTTCCATTTTGTTATTTAGGAGCTCAATGTCCTCCTTGATTTGCCTCTTTAGTTCTTCCCGATTCTTCTCGTTATTCTCTTTCATTCTTTCTTGTAACAATTTTAACTTTTCGTTCAATTCTTCCTTGTCTTCCTTTCTTTGTTCCTTTGCTTCTTCCTTCATTTGGTCTATTTTTTCATTCGCTTTCTTTGAAGTTTCATTCATACTATTCATTAACTCCATCAATTTTAGTATGTTGGAGTCTCCTCTAACTTCTCCCTTGTCACCCGCCTGTTGTTCCCTCTCACTATCTAGAATTGGTTTCTCCGGTTGGTTGTTTACCATTGCTTCCACTTCCGGTTCTGGTTGAGTTGGATTTTCTGGTTGGTTTTCTTGATGATTTTCTTCGAACAGCTCTCCGATCATTTCTTCGATTTCTTCCATCTCTCCTTGTTGACCTTCACCTTCAGTTCCTTTCTTAGCGTCTTTTCTGGTAACCATGGAATGTGTCTTCATAGTCGCCGCTGGTCTTCTTTTAAGGCCCCACGTTGGGCGCCAATCTGTAACGTTATAAAAATGATTGGGTCGTGTCTGTAAAATGTACACCAATTTTGTATGTGTATTAAGTGTTAGTGCGTTCGTCTCGCACCAGGGTCGTTACATCAATGTTCGCGGCTAACGATGTACGTAGCGTTGCGGTAATCACCAGTATAACACGGCAGTAACCTTACCTGTTTACTAATAGGGGTGTGTTAATCCCGGGTGGCGCCAAATTGTTTATTAAAACAATTAAACTACTGTATAATGAGTTTTCAGCGGTGACGGTCGGGGCGTTCAAATAATTCCCGCTCGTACGGCCGTCTGGATTGCATATACTGCTGTGCAAATGACGACTTGTTCGCTGCTCATCAAACCTATTCTTCATAAATAAACACAATAATGTAATGCACTCCCTATGAAATAATAACAACGGTTAATCCCTGTACTAGTTATTTTTGAATGGGTGATAATTAAAATATTCAATTTGACAATTATTTTATAATAAATCTGCACCAACTTTTTACATGAAACACTTCTTTCTCAAGGTTGACGAAAAAATCGATTATGGAACGTTGTGCCCGCATCCGTATGGCTGCGGAAAGTTTTGTTATTAAAATTAAATTCGTTCCAAAATCGTGGGATTCTTGTGATTATGAGCTAAAGAATTCCTATGGTTACAATAAAAATATTTTACCTTATTCTAAGTGTACATAAATAATAAAGTGTAATGTTACAATCTGTTCTGTAGTGTCGTTAAATGTGTTTTGAAGGTTCGTGTTTAAATAATAGGTTATATTTTATGTTAACAAATTTTCAGTGAGTTTTATTTTACTTAAATAATCTGTGAAAGAGAAATATTCTGTTTATAGTGAGATAAATTTACCTTTAGTAAAAATTTAGAGTGATTAGGTTTTTGGAAATAGGTAATTTAATTCTTCGTATTGTTTAAATTAGCAGCCATCCTTACTATTTCTTTTATGAATTTGCTAACTGCTACAATTTTTTTTTATTGTTCGACTAAGCTTTTCGTCATTACTGACATCTTCAGGTCTTCAGGTTGTTTAAGACCTGAAGATGTCAGTAATGACGAAAAGCTTAGTCGAACAATAAAAAAAAAATTATAGCAGTTAGCAAATTCATAAAAGAAATGGTAATTTAATTGTACTTAACACCTCAGCATGACTTGGTGTCTTCGTTCATTTGATCGGGTAGGATTTGGCTGCAATAAGTTCTTTTTTCATTAATTTTTGGACTTCAATAGGTCGGGCGTCCTTTTCATAGAGTATCTGTTCATACTTTTCGGTTAATTTTTAGTTTAATTATCCTGGATCTTGCGTGGACTGCTATAAATGGGTCGTCTGCTTCTTATACCGTCATGGTTATGAACTTCGATTACTGTTTTTCATCATTTTATTAGAAAATCGTTCTTCCAAACATTGGCTTCTGTATTGCTTGACTGACGCTTTACGAGTCTAACGGTATTCAACGGTAATTCTCGCCTTCAACTGTCGTTTCTATGGTAACTGAATGATTTTGATTGGCTGATTTTGATATGATGTATTGTTATCAAAATTCGAATTCTTCGTATATCTTCTGACTGCTGTTATTCCTCTATCTTCCTTCCTGGTTATTAAATATTGTCACTATAGTATGTATTTCCTTTCATAGATTATTTTGATACCCCACAAGTTTGGGTAATTTTAGATTTTATGTTTTTACAATTATGTTAATACTGGTTAATTACATTTCTTTTTGTATACAAATGCTTATTATAATATTTTGTTCTACAAATGATTTACAATTTATTCTTGGTGAATCCTTCACCTCGGATTTGCTAATTTCTTTGTTGATTTTTTATAATTTGTATTTGTTTGTTTCTGACAGTTAGGCATTTTCATAGGCCTAAGTAGCCATTATGGTATTTGACTTATTTCATTTAAATTACATTTCATTTCAGCCTAATGGGCTTTATTTTGTTATTATAATTGGTTGTGTTGTGTTTTGAGTCTGTTTATGTGTTATTATTATGTCACTATTATTTTATACACAATTATTTACTCTTTGGTTTCCATGTTTTCTAGTCATACATTTCTTAACATTTTTATTTATTTCCTTTGCCAATAATAACAAGGTGGCTATTATTTGCTACTTGTTTGATCTTATTAAATATAACATGTAGGCCTATGGTCTGTATGGTTCTTACAGCCATATCCAATTCATAAACTTGATTGAATAATTATTTAACTAACTTATTATTTGCTAATCTTTGTTCACAATACATCTTACTTTATATTATTTTTTAGCGTGACAAACATCACTTTTATGAACTTTGATCCCTTATAACATGGGTGTTTTTTGATTTGTTTCTAACTCCTTAACTTTTAAACAATCTTTACTTTTCCTCCATGTTAACACTTTCAATTTACTCTTTCCTGGGGTTCTCCCTTTTAATTATGATTACATGTTTTTAAACTTATTAATTATATTTTTTTTGTTTACTATTGTGATTATCACTTTCCAGTGTTCAATACCTCTTACTTTATAGTTTATACTTAATACTATTTTTCACAACATATTTACTCACTATTATTTTTCACTGTTAAACCTTTAGTGTTCCTTAGGATTTATTAATTGTTAATGATTTTATCATTCACTATTTTTCACTATATTTCCATTCTTTATCTTACACTATTTTCATTCAATCATCACGTTCACTTTTAAATTATTTATAGTTAATTATAATTTAATTAGTGTACTTTCTTTATCACTACACTTTGGGGTTTTTACACTTTCATTTTGCACTTCACAAATTTATTTGTTTTTTAAGTGTTTCTGAATGGGTAATCCCTCTAATTATTATCTCATTACCGTACTATCTCTTTCATTACAATATTTCCTTAATACTATTAACAATTTTATGTCCTTACATTTCTATTCTTACATCTAACTCTAAATTGTGGGTTAGTTTGCTTTTTTATTATTTTTATCTTTAACATATTTTAATAAGGTTTCTTTCCTAGATTATGATTGTCCATTAATGGATAATGACATTTACTTTTTCCTTTCTCATAGGTTAATTATTGGTCTTGGTTTCAATATTACTTTTGAGTGCATTATTTCTCCTTCTCCTATGTTTTATTACTTGTTTGTGTATCATTATTGGTTTTCGTTTTTATCTATTTCCCTCCTTCTTCATTTTCATTGTATTTGGTTAATACCTTGGGTTTTCCACCTTCTCCTTTGGGTTCATTTCAATGTGTTACATTGAGTCATTTAATTCCATGAACTTGATTCATTTTTGTTTGGGTTTTGGTTTTTTCCCTTCTTCCTTTGGTTTGGTTAATCACTTTCTTCTCTTCTTGGGTTTTATTGTCGTTTGTTTTTCGTGGTTCCCTTCTTGTTTTGTTTCCTTTTGTTGGGTCAATCACTTGGGTTGGTTCATGTCGTCGTTTGTCGAGTCATTGTCTTTATATTTTATTTATTAATAATTTTATTTAATATGAAGTATTATTTTAGATTCAATATTATCTTGTTCATCCCTGGTATTGGGTTGGCTCATTTGTGTTTTAACAATATATATATATATATATAAAATTTGTGATGTTTTCAATTTGTTTCTTCTGCAAGTAGTATAATTTTGTATATCCTTTTTAACACCTGACGCACGTTTCACTGAAAAATATCAGTATCATCAGAGGTTTCTAAGTAAATTAATAACAATCGAAATAATTCTATTAATATAAAATTAACGAATAATCGAATTTGTATCGATTTTAATGTAAAATAAAATAACTGACAATCGATTTAGGTCGATTAGTTAACGATTGTTTTAATGTTTATTTTCTTCAGCAGATGTTTTCTCGGTTATATTTGAAAAAAAAAAAATTTCAAATATAAACGAGAAAACATCTGCTGTAGAAAATAAACATTAAAACAATCGTTAACTAATCGACCTAAATCGATTATCAGACATTAAAACAATCGTCTATTAAAATATCTAAGAGTTACTGCTGCCACTCTGAGCTTATAAAAATACAGCTGGCCAAACTTTGTTAAAAATTATGTTTTACATTTAGAAAACAATTAAAGAATAAATAAAGGATTTGAGTTTATAAAATACAGAAAAAGGTTTATTTGTTTCTTATTTCATGAAAACAAAAGGGTATGATATTCTGAACAAAATATCTGATACTGTGAGTTGACCTCAGTAATTAGATTAAGTTGGCAACACTCATCAATTGAAAATCTTAGCAGATTTCTTTAAAAAAAAAGTGGTGATGAGCACAAGTTATCATATCCATTGCTGAAAGAAAAGGATAAAAGAGAATTCATTACAGAATAAAGAGACCATATACTATTTACATAAATTTGAACAAAAATTTATTATTGATATTTCACCAATAAAATTTTATTTGCAAACGGTGATTGCAAATTGGCGCTCAACAAACATCCCCCTGAACAGATACTCATCCTTAATTTAATATTAACAAAAATATATATAAATAATAACAGAGTTAAATAAGACACAAATTCAGATAAATAACCATCGATTCGAGTCTAGATGTAACAAATTGGCTATCCCAATAGTGAAGCTAAATAAAATATAATTTAGAAAGAACGATTATTAGATTTGTACAATATAATTCGAGGGTAACACGCTATTACACGTTACAGAATTGGCTCCCAACGTGGGGCTAGAAAGAGAATAGCTTTGTATTCTTATTGTAAGTTTACAGTGATTTCTACTCTAGTGGCGGCTACGATTAACAACAGAGATGTCAAGGAGAAGAGCGATGTCACGGAAACGAATGGAAGAAGAAGAGATAGAGTTAAATATAGAAGATAAGGAAGCAACCACAGTTGAAGAAGTAGAAGTAATGGTAAGAGAGACTCCAGTAACAGTCACTGATGAAATGGAAACAGTGGTAAGGGATACACCAGGGGACCAACCAAATAAACCCACACAAAAAGAAGATATGAGCATGCAGGAGTTGATGAGAATTTAATGGAAGGGAATAATAAAACCAGCGAAATATTAAAGCAAATGAAAGAAAATAATGAAACATTGAAACAAAATAAGGAAGATATGGAAAAAATGGACAAGAAAATGGACAGTAACAGTGAAACGCTTAACAAGAAAATGGATAGTAACCAAGAAGAATTGAAACAAATGAGAGTAGATAATGAAACCTTATTAAAACAAACTAATGAGGAATTAAAGAAACAAATGAGGGAAGATAAGGAGGAATTAAATAAAAAATTGGAAAGCAATAATGAAACATTACAACAGCAGTTGAAGGAGGATATTAGACAAAGTAATGACGAATTAAAAGGACTGTTGAAGGAAGAGAGTGAGAAGAATAAAGAGGAATTAAAACAGCAGTTAGAAGAATATAAAGAAGAAATGAGGAATAGAATTACAGAAACTAACCAGAAGGTTGAGAAAACCGAGGAAAATTTAAGTCAATTGCGCGAAGAGTTGATAAACAAAATAATCGAAGTGGAAGATAACAGTAAAACTAGTATTGTTATACTTCACAAAGATACTCAGGAACAATTAGAGACACTACAAAATAAGGTACGGGAACAATATAATCAGGCAGAGACTAAGATAATACAGGTACAAAATCAAGTTACCAAGAACAGGGAGAAGATAGAGGAAATTCAACAGAAGGACATAATAAATCTTAAGGAAGAAATAGAGGTACTAAAACATAGACCGATAAACTATGTACCTACACTAATCGGAGAAAGTAAAGAAGTGATAAACTGTAAAGAATATCGTCAGAACCCTCTAGAATTTTTGGAGAGGTTAGAAGAAGGTCTGAATAGAATCAAAGAAAATCGGTGGCCAATAATAAAGAATCTCCTCGATGATAGTTTTAAAAATAATAATGATAACTGGTGGAAGGCAGTAAGAAATGAAAGCACCAATTATAACGAATTTAAACAAATTTTTAAAATAAAGTATTGGTCTGAGTCTATCCAAAATATAGTCCGAGACAATTTGAGCACTGGCAGATATGATGCTAGAAGAGGACAGACAATGACTGCTTACTTTTTGGGTGAAGTCTGGGTAGCTCGACATTTACAACCAAAAATCCCTGAGGAGTGTCTCATAGCCAAATTGTCATATCACTTTGGAGAAGACATTGTACGGGCTCGTCGGTGTGGACAGATAAAAACTATTGGAGAGATGGAGGCTCTCTTAGAAGGTTTTGAGAGAGAAAATTATTATTACAGGAGTCGAAGAAGAACTGAGGATTGGAATGATAGGAACAATGAACAACCACACGACAGTCGCCAGCCAATAAACTACGTACAGACGGAGGGATATAATAGAAATCCGAAAAACAGGCGATTTCAAGGAAGACGTCAGAATTTTAATAATGACAGAAATTATGACAGACGATATGGAAGAGACGACGACAACAGGAGACAGTGGAATGATCACAATGATTATATGAGGTCAAGAAGTGGGGACAGAAATAGGGATATACCTCCGGAAGATCCACCAAATAACAATCAGGGAACCAATCAAGCCCAAGTAAATTATATAATGGCTGAGGAGAGGGACTCGAGGAGACATGATGAACAGCGACCAAGAAAGGTGGACAAACGAGGTAACCGTCGTGAAAACAAAGAACCTGAGCCTGGTCCCAGTAATGAAGACGAACGAATATACTCATACGACAACATTGAAATGTACGGAAGTGATCCAAAATGGGGCAATCCCATAGCAAAGTTAGTTGATGCATTTAACCGACAGAATCCACCACGGGGAAAAATAATAGTGGAGTAATCCGGTTTAAACCAGAAGATGAAAAAGAAGAAAACATCAAAATCTAAATTAAGTAAGAACATCTTACCATGAGTTAAAGAAGAAATTATTTTGAATCTATTAAGAAGAAAACCCCAAGAAATAAATTAAGTAAGAACATCTTACCATGAGTTAAAGAAGAAATTATTTTGAATTTATTAAGAAGAGTTAGAATGATTTAGATGAAAATAGAATCTAAAATATTATTGATTGACAGCGCCAAGATGGAAATAATGTAACCTGTAGGTTGAGTAAGGTTAACCAATTACATGTGAAAGATAGAAAATTATTTTGAACTGATAAAGCACTAGAAGTGAAATAGTCATAGAATAAAAATGTGAATAGACTTCAAAGAAATAATTTAACAATCCCTGGAATATAAGTTTGTAGCGAAGGAGCTACCTTGTAGGTAATTATTATATGTATAGTGTTGTGATAGTGCAAGTTTATTTTTTCTTGGATTTTAAGTTCCTCTGATTTCAGATGATATATTTAGGGAAAACGGCGGAGTAATGGAAGCCAATAGTGCCCCTCCGAATCCGAACCCATATGTAGTATTTAATGTTAGGGAATTATGGTATTTTAGGGATGATACAAACGATGAAGTAAAGAAATAAAAAATAAATATGACAATATGAGTCGAGGTGTGAAAAGTATGAAGAATCAATATCAAGTTTTAGGTGCTGAAATAAAAAAGTATTATGGAAAATGAGAAAAGTAATGGTGAAGTCAACCAGCTTATTTAAGCAACCTAATGATTACTAAAATAACCTGTTTTCTGGGGGGGGGGGCATTATGTTACGTGACATTTTTACCATGCCCTAGTAACATAAATATACCATGATTGTATTATTAAAAAGTACCAGGAGACATAATATTTTAAGAAAGACTTAATTGAATATGTTTAATTTTAACTGTTTATTGTATGTTATGTTTATTATAATTAAAGTAAGAACTTAGTAATGAAATTTGTTTTTGTGTGCAGACTGTAAAGTTATAAACACAGTCAGTTAAGGAGAATTATAACATATTACTAATAGTTATTAGTAATCAGTTTTTATCACATTTATTAATATTATGTATACTAGTGTTAATAACACTAATGTTAGTCTTAACAAGAAAGTACCAAAATCAGAGTCAGTCAAATTATATGAATAAGATTTCTATTAAAATAATAAGGAAACAATGTCAGTTTATGTTAAAAGATTACCAAATGTATAAAATAAATTTAAGAAAGTGAAAGGTACAAAAAAGAAATACAGTAATAAATAAGTTTGTAACAAAAATAAATAAAAAGTGAATCATTAACTCAGGAAATATAGATCAGAAAATAGTCAAAAAGAGTGATGTCAAAATGATCAGTTTTTTATCAGAAGAACAAAGAAACAAATAAAAAGAAGATAAGAGCTTTTATAAAAAAGGTATATCCTTTTAAAAGAAAATGACATATAAAATAGTAAAAGGTTTGTTTATATTATTCTTATGATGTCACCAGGGTGATATAAAAATGTTATTTGGAAACCAAGGAGATATCTAAGAGAGGCCTTAGCAACATTTATGTTGAGGAAGAAAAATAGATTATTCAAAAAAACTGAATGCAAAAAGGTTGATTTAAATACTAATAGTGAAAAATAAATTATAATAATTGTGATATCAGTGCATCTCCAGATAAACTAGTGAATAATTATATACGTCAAGATTAAAATAGAAGAAAGTATTGCTACAAGAATCTACAAAATTAAACTAGGACATCTCTAAAGAAATTGGACCAATTGACACAGGGAGAGAAGTATTTTTTGATCTAAAATTAATCTGAAATATTCCCTGTTAAACCTTATCTAAAGGTTTCAAAAAACTTTGAATACGCTTTTTATAAAAAAACCATAATTAACTTTCACTGAGAACATTAATGATTAATAATATAGACATAAGCATAAGCAACCATTGATGTATAGTGCTAACGTAATTTAAAGCTAATTAAGTCTAAAAACATTTTTATAACTTAACCTATACACTGAACTGTTTTACACTCTTAATATAATCCTTTTAAGATACATTGTGACTATTTCTCATCATATGTATTTTGGTACTTTCCCTGTCAATACTGTTGTTATATCGTAGTCTAAAGGACCTACAGAACATCATAATTGTATTTTATTTATTAAATACAAAATATAAAATGTTTTAAAAAACCTGATATCTAAGAGTTACTGCTGCCACTCTGAGCTTATAAAAATACAGCTGGCCAAACTTTGTTAAAAATTATGTTTTACATTTAGAAAAAAATTAAAGAATAAATAAAGGATTTGAGTTTATAAAATACAGAAAAAGGTTTATTTGTTTCTTATTTTATGAAAACAAAAAGGGTATGATATTCTGAACAAAATATCTGATACTGTGAGTTGACCTCAGTAATTAGATTAAGTTGGCAACACTCATCAATTGAAAATCTTAGCAGATTTCTTTAAAAAAAAAGTGGTGATGAGCACAAGTTATCATATCCATTGCTGAAAGAAAAGGATAAAAGAGAATTCATTACAGAATAAAGAGACCATATACTATTTACATAAATTTGAACAAAAATTTATTATTGATATTTCACCAATAAAATTTTATTTGCAAACGGTGATTGCAAATTGGCGCTCAACAAACATCCCCCTGAACAGATACTCATCCTTAATTTAATATTAACAAAAATATATATAAATAATAACAGAGTTAAACAAGACACAAATTCAGATAAATAACCATCGATTCGAGTCTAGATGTAACAAATTGGCTATCCCAATAGTGAAGCTAAATAAAATATAATTTAGAAAGAACGATTATTAGATTTGTACAATATAATTCGAGGGTAACACGCTATTACACGTTACAATATGTACCTAGCTATTGACGAAGTGTAATTAATAAACAAATTTGTCAATCAATTTGTAATGTAAATAGATAAGATAAATATGAAGTTAGTAAAGTTTGTAATAAATATAAGGATAATAAGAAGTTATGAATGATAATAGAAATAAGTAAATTCGGAATGAACTGCGTATTAAATAAAATAAATACGTAGTATGACTAATAACGAAAAACAGTATTTTGACAAAGTAACTAGAGAATAAGGGAGTGGTTTAGGCGTCTGTTTGCCGACACCCCGGCAAACAGAAGATACAATACTGAGTGGAAACGGTGCCGACCATAAAACTATAAATGCATTGTATTCGCGATACAGCAAAAAACTTAGCATTACTGTTAGAAAGTAGTGTTAACGCCCTTAGCCAAACAATGAAATTCACCCACTCCCAGTGGCTGATTTTAGAAAGCGAAACGTCATTTTTTAAAGTAACGAAAAAACGCGGTAGAACTCAATCGCCCAAACTATGTACCAATCACCAAAGGCGTCTCTACTGAGCGGGAACTAAAGGAGCCTCACAGATGGATGATTTCAAACTAAGCGCTGAAAAATTTAAACATAAGCCAATTGGAAAAACAGACAGACATCAGCGTAGAGGGAGGAACTCTGTCAACACATAAAAAGAACGGGCAACAGCGAAACGGGGGTCTTCGATAACAACCAGACGTGGAGTCCATGTCACTCCGAACGAGAACATCTTTGTTGAAAGTTTGAATGTACAGACGCGGGAATGAGACGAGGAAGTATGTTTGAAAGTTAGAAGAATAAGGAATCGAGCCGCACGTCAGAGTAAACGAACGTAGCACTATTGGAACAACGAAAGACGCATAGTTTTGTCAATGGTAAATGAATATAAGTGTATGAAGAACGGACGGACAAACGCGAAAGTCAGTATCGGAAAGTATAATTATGTTACTGTATGTGCGCGGAATTGTGAGCTAACCAGTCAATTTATAACCTGTGCGCGTCGACCAGTAAAACGCGAAGCGAGTGATGTGTCAATCTCCCAGACAAGAAATTAAGTGATTGTGAAGTGCAGTGCACCCAGCAGGAGAACCGCTATTGGAATTCAACAGAACAAGTAAACGTATTATAGCCAAATTATTGTCCATTAGTTTATCAATTTACTGAAACAAACTTAGTTGTCTGACTCAAATGCTCATTTCATTCCAAAACTACCCACAAATCGTTCAGAGTTAAGTAAATTTTATAACAATGCATTTATATGTAATATGAGAGGTACTGGTGTGAGTAGTAATAGAGAATAAATTAATAGGGATAGAAATATTAATATGACAAAAGTTCAAACTATGAATTATTAATGATAAACGATAAATAAAATGCTAGACTGTGAGTTGAATGGTAATACCAGTATAATAAAGATGTTTTGTTTGTATTAATTAACAGAAGATGTTATAAACCTTGTAGTAATGAAGAATAATTCATAAGAAATGCTGAAGGATGTTTTAATCAGTGATAAATATTAAATGTATGTAATTTTCAGTCAGTATGTAATGTATCTTATTCAGTCAATATAAGTTCTTTTAAGTCTGAACGATCTGAGTTATTATTTATATAACCCCTTGAGATTAACTCCAGCTCTGGCGCCCAACAATTTAATAAAACCACAAGCAAGCAAGTACCAATTATATTTATGTCAACAAAAATAACAAAGCAAATATTATTATATTGATGCCACAAAACGTGATGCAGTTACAAGTAAAGTAAATTTAATTATATTGTCGCCTCAACGCGGGGTGAAACGCGTTGTAAATAGGATATTTATGCACTTTATCTAGTCCTGTTCCTTAAATATCTAAACGAAGAACACGAACACGATTAACATCAAGGAAAGTGCAACAGCTGATATTTTTGAATGCGAATTTAAAATAGTGTTTGAATAACTGAAATCCCAGTATTTTAAAAACAATTCAATTGTTTAATGTTATTTATAATGTGTTAAGTGAAGCAGATTGTAATGGAAATAGGTGTGACATTTCATGACTTGTATATTCTGTGTACATTAGTGAATGAATTTGAAGATTATCCAGGTATGTAATGCATTTAATTTACTTTTGTTGTCGCTTATTATTTTTAAGTTTTTATTTATTTACTTATATTTATTTTATTACAGTTGTTTTTATTATTTTTATTTGTAAAATTTTGTTTATTCTCATTCACTCTTGTGGCTTACTGTTATGTTTTTGTTACACGAGTATGTTTCTGATGTTTTTATCACATTATTTGTTGTGGTATACTCTAAATTATTTCATTGCCCCGAGTTTCGCAACTGATTTGTCTAAAGTCTAACCAATGTTAGTTTGTTTACTCCTAGTGAAAACTTAAATTGGTATTCCCAAAGGGAGATAGGCCTATAAATTCTCTTGTTTCTTATTTTCTTTTAAACAGTAATAGTTTAATAAAGTCACAGTGTAAAGTAACACTGTTAATACTTTTAGTTTCAATTTATTTCTTCTAACAAATTATATAGTATAGGTTATATAATATCTTCAAATAAATACACTGCAAGTAGGTTTATTAATATATTAATAGGTTTATCTAGGCGAAAATAAACCTACTTGCAGTGTATTTATTTGAAGATATTACATAGGAGACTTGCAGGAATCTCAAAACGAGTTACTTACAAAGGATAATATAGGTTATGTATATATAGTATATAATAACAGGTATTTGTACCTGTTATTTTTTTGGAACGGTATTTTCATACCTATTATTTTAAAATAACAGTGTAGCCCACCTCTACTGCAGACTGTATCGAAATTTAGGCCTATACGTTGTTATCTTATTGTAGCATGAATGTTGTTTGCAAATCAGTTTATAAAACAGTAGATAGCAAACGACGTCAAAAAATTACAAACAAGTTGAGTCACTAATGCTTTCACAACACAATGCACACCAAGTCGCAACAACATTGTTGTGCGAGACTCACTAAGACAGTATGACCTCCCATGTTATTATAGTTACTGTAATTAACACTTGATAGATGCAGTACCGCCAGATTACATACACCTTGGAACTATTTTTTAAAGAATTGTATTGTACAAAACAAATAGTGTTGTTATCACATAGTATTTTAACTATAACGTTATTTAAAAATTTTCTTCAAATTGAAAGCTATGAGTACTTCTCTAGAGACTTATCTACGTATATTTCACATCAACCGCCGTCATTGTGTTCTGTTCACATCTGTTTCCTGTTCAGAATTCCAGTTGTCATTATTAGCGGTGTTGAAAAATAATAAAACTATCAGTGACGTCTATAGTGTAATCAAATGTAACCAGGGACGGATTAGAAGCACGTGCTGCCATCAGACTGGTACCCCTCCCGATTCAAAATTCAACCTTTTATCCATTACTTACACTGATAAATGGCATACACAATTTCAAAAATTAACAATTATTTTATTAAACTCTCAAATTACAACAAATATTTAGCTAAATAGTCATTACAATGGGCATAGCAGTACTTAAACTTAGAAAATACTAATCGATCCGTTTTTTTTCTTGATTTTGCTTTAACGAAGTCTTGTATAATTTCTAATTTCTTTTGAACCGAACAATTCAAGTATCTCGCTTTCAGTATTAAAACGAAATATTATGTAATAATTTTTCAATAATGATATAATGATACAATAATATTATATTTCAATATTATATATCGCTTTCAACATAGCTAACGAAGATAGTCTCTCATCTCCCATAGTTGGACTTAACATATGTTTAATGCGTTTTAATACAGAAAATGTTCTTTCATATTCGCATTTAGTTATTGGAATCGTAAAAATCAGACGATAAGCAATGCATATATTCGGAAATACATCATTCGGTTTACAAACAATAATCCAGTTTAATACTTTGAACGGACAAACTGTAGTATCATGGAATCTATCACCTTCATTCGAACGATTGGAAAAAACTGTTTCTTGCAATTTTACTCGTGGCACAAAGTGCTTTAATTCTTGAGAAGGTCGTTATTCAAATCATTCGAGCAAACTTCTATAAGAGCTTTCGCTTGATTTTCCAACTCGGCACGTTCCATGGTTAATAACTGTGTAAGCAAACCAGACAATTGCTTAATGAGATCATAAACTTTGCTTCGCTTAGTCAATTCAGCTGCATGGTACCTCCTGTGACAGCTGAGGCACAGATGCCCGGTGCTGCAGCGTACCCTAGCGTTATGGATAATCCGACACTGATTGTAACTGCCACTTTTCTTTTTTTAATTTTAATTGAGTTCTGCTGCTTACAGCGTTGTATTTTGATGCCGATATTTGAGCTAACATATAACTGATATAAAAAAATCGAACAGGAAGGAGTTAAATTAACATAAATATAATAATTCAAATAACCAAATCTTCCCTCGATTTCTTTCCTCTGTCTCATTTTCTTTCTTTCTCTCTTTTTTTACTGAGTAAGTGGGGGGGGGGTCACATTTGTCGCACAGCACTAAGGGAGCTGCTGGTTACAACACTAGTGGTGGTCAAGGACTGGTTATCCTGCACCAAAGAAAACAAAGTCTGTGCGAACGCAAGGTTGTGACAATAACTTTTTGGTAAGCTAAAGAGCTATGAGTTTCTTGGGATAGTCAGTTTTACTATTTGATTATCCTGAGAAAGGCAAAACAGTAATGTATGCTTGGAAACATTATTAGCGGGGCTGTTAGGCCGTGGTGTAGAGATTATGCCTCACCATCGCAGGTTATCATCGTTGTCGGTAACAAATGGTACGGTGTCCGCTAATTAATCCCAATGATGAGGTAGACACTAGACTGGAGACAAATATTGTTACCGACACTGATGATGGCCTTCGACGGTGAGGCCGAAACGTCTGCCGGTATAAACTCTAGACCACGGCCTAACAGCCCCGCTAATAATCACTGATCAACAAAATTTAATTTTTTGTTTGTTAAATGAAAGTGAATAACTGATTCTTATAGTATTTTTAGTGCTGATATCAAATATGTTAACAGTTTTTTCCTATCGGGCGTAGTTTTTTTAGTAATTAACCTTTCTCTTTTGCAAAAAGAAAATTATGTGACGGTAATATAACAATATGTTACATGCACTTTGTACTTACCTAAAATCTACTTCTCTTGGATTTTCTGCTGTAATTTGATATAGGTACATCCCTCTTTAGATTTCAGCAGTAGTCAGCTAGCAGTTTTGGGTTCCATTTTCCCTGGTAGCGTGTTTCCATGGTGGATATTTCCTGGTGAAAGCGTTCACCGTGTTCGTCACTCACGGGGCCAAGATTGTTAGTGAAAAATTTCAAATGTGAATCTAAGAAATGAATTTTGAGTGACATATTACATCCAAGTTCTCTGTATTTTTGAAGAAGCTCAGTTACATGTTGTCTGTAGTTATCCGCCTTATGGTTTCCCAGGAAGTTGTTAACCACATTTTGAAATGATTTCCATGCAGCAACCTCAAATTCATTCAAACTTACTTCAAATGCAGGATCACTCATTAGTTTTCTTATTTGTGGTCCAACAAATATACCTTCCTTAATCTTAGCATCAGTTATATTAGGGAACTTGTTTTTTCGAAACTGAAATTGTGCACCATTACGATCCATTGCTTTAAATTTTTCATTAAACCGAGCTTAATGTGTAGTGGCAGAAGATAAACTTTTTCAGGTTTTACTAGTGCTTGACTTACAACATTCTTCTCTCCTATCTCAGTGCCTCTCTCTTTGGCCACTGCTTTTTTATGTAATGATTCTTCCTATCCCTGCTGTCCCATTCACACAAGAAGCGACATAATTTAGATTACCCAAGTTGCAATCCAAGTAAAAGTGCTATCACTTTCAGATCTCCACAAATATGCCATGAATATTTCTCATACTGAATCTTGCTCAATACAAGTTTCATGTTTTTGTATGACTCCTTTATGTGAGCAGCATAAGCTAAAGGGATTGATGGGTATTTATTTCCAGTGTAAGTAACAATAATGTAAGTAACAATAATAAATAAATAATGATGACTATTCACTAACCCAATCAATTATATCTGACTTATCAATTTAGGTGCTGCAATAAATAAACTAAAGCTACTTAGTTGATATTATTTAAGTTCACAAAATTCTATACATATGGAGTTCATGCATGGTACTTACTGAAAAATAAAAAGAGCAGTTAGAAAAAAACTGAGGGTGATAGAGAAATTCTGACTACATATTCAGAATCAGCACCCAAAAATACACAAGAATTGGCAAAAATTGAGAATTTAACAAACTCATTGTTGACCAGTGAAATGTTTCCAACTATGCGGACGCCTGCCGTGAAAACTTTAGGAACTCTATTATGCATGCTTTTTGGATAACCTCTAGGAAATCCTCATATCAAAAACGATTAGATAAGAAACATTTTTTTCCATGAGATCAGTGCACCAGCATACAAATCAGCTTCGACGATGGGAAAGCTAGGGATTTGAAGTAATAATTAGTAGAGCCTATTCACCATATTTGCCTCCTCCAGACTTTCAGCTATTTTCAGACGTCTAGGAATTCGTAAATTGAAACTTTCCTCATCAAATGAAAAGATTATAATAGCTGCAGGGAACTAATCTGCAGGCCTTCAAGAAAGTTGCTGTAGGGATGGGATAACGTTGTAGAATCGCTTGAATAAGCATACTAATGTTAGAGAAAATTATGTTAAAAATAAAATTCATTTTAAATTGGGCAATAGTTTTTACGTTGGGAGGCCGAGAACACAAGAGGTATTGGGTCGTCCTCGTATTGCAGTCGTCTAGCCGTACGCGTCGGTGTACTTTCTCTCCTTCTTCTCTCCACTTGAAATGTTTTATGTCTTCTCATTTATTTTACGGTTAGAATATAGTTTTCGCTTTTTTTTGTTTTCCGAATGTTGGTGCCGAGGTAACTGTTTACACTAAGAAAATATGTAGGCCTATTTGAGGCTGTTTGTACGTAATGTGGGATTTAAAACGCTCATTTTATCGTTTAGATTAAACAATACGCACGTACGTTTAGATACTATTTAGGCACGTACACATTTGTGCGTGTCTAAAACGCGTATGTGATATGGGATCTGAACTTAAAAGAGCAAACACTGATTTCTACAAGACAGTCACAAATAGCAACAGTTGAGCAATTAAAGAAATTGGAGAGTCACATCGTCAATTGCTACATATACAGGTCACCTTGAAACCAGTTATCTTCTGTCGCAAGGAGTCTGTATTAGATAGCTGATGGGGAAAGAATAAGAATGGATCTAGAAGGAAAAAACATCACGACTAGAAATAGTACTAAGCGACGAGAAACAGAGCCTGGCACATACAGAAGCTACGGCAAGTGAAAAGCAATGTTTTTTTTTTTATATTACGAGGAAGGAAACATTTCTGTTGATAGAACAAAACGTTTACAGTTGTGTTGTTTAGATGTTACGTTGACCTTCGTGTTCATGGCGCGTAATTACAGCCGCTCTGATGACGTGTGTTAGTGTAAACAGCAAAACGGATCCAGTGTCTGTGTTTTACATCTGTGTAATTGAACTAGCTGACGTCACACGTACATACTACTTTTTGCTTTGATTTTGGACTGTAACTCAGTTCTTTTATTTGTTTTGGGCCTTAAACGGGCATTAGGTGGCTTCTGCGCTGTCCTGGAGAGGATCTTGCGAAGCCTTGGGAAAGCGTTGGCTCTATCGAAAGGGCACATCTAAGTTTTTAAATTCCGTAACATCAATTACGAGTCCGCGGGTAATGACCTACAATAAGAGAAACATACGCACACACATACATATTTATCACTTACAGATCATCGTTATCATCGTTTTCCCACTGCGGAGACGGTGGCTTCTCCGGTGGTTTCTGTCTACAACAATATCGTCCAGTTCATAAGCTCACTCATATTTTAAAGCTACGAACACATTTCGCATTCTTGAAGAAGGGAGCAGAGTTCGTGCCAAACATGTAGAAGACGAATACAAACAGCACAGTCGGACGTGGACAGGAAAATACAGTGCAATACACAACATACAATATGCATCTAAGTTCACTTTTTCTTTCTGTTTAACATATATTTCGCCTACCTATACCGGGCATACATATATTTTAAAAAAGGGTAACAAGAATATATTTTAATATTACAGAGGGAAAAATGGTACTAGTTTGTAAAGCAGATTGTTTAAAGAAGTAACTGAAGTGAAGAATGACACGTAACAATACGGAAAGTAATAACAATGAGAAGACGGAGGGACAGAACTACTCCATACGAGAAGGCCTTATATATGTATTTTTACCCTATAACAAGTAGTAGAAAAACATAAAACCGAAAACCCACCCCTTTAGAAATTATTGAAATTGAAAACAATACTAAAATTGGCTTAAGTAAATGACACACACGCGCGCGCGCGCGCGCACGTGTATGTATGTAATGGTGGCTAGTTATAATGTTTGTAAAAATCTACGAAGTCTGTGAAAAAAAGGGACCAAAATCTCAGCAATTTAAAGTTACACCAGGCCTTTAACAAGGCGTTGTTAAGGATATAGGTTGTCTATAAATAGATGTAGAATCTTAAAAATAATACGTATCATATTTAAGATGCAGGCCTGTACAGAAGAAGCACAGAACGAATGGAATAAAAATGCTCAGAAATGGGAATACAGATTGCCGACTGTTGACTAATGACCACTTTTCTCAAGTGATCAAGTAATTGTGGCAAGCAGTAAAGTAGACATGATTCAGCAAATTTTGGAGAGGAATACAAAAAATGGGAGACAGAAGAAATCGGAATACCTGCGGGTAGGAGATCAAGACAATGACATGGTGACAGCAAGAAAATGTAAGGAGTATAAATACTTGGGGAAGTGTAATAGCAGAAGTTGAATAAAACACAAACACATAAATTAGAATTTAGCAAATTTTACACAAGCTTTGCGAGTCATCAGATCTTTCTTTAGTTGAACTTGAGACTTAATACAAAGGTTATCATATAAAAGTATTGCAAAACCAATACTAAGATGATGAACTGTCAGATTACAGTCACAATACGTATGGTAGAAACTAGACAATACATAGTATGGACATGTAACGAAAATGAGAGAAGAAAGATACGGTAACAAAGAACAATGTTTATATTCCAAGAAAGAAATTAAAAGAGGACGACTGCATTAGCATCGATTTGTAGAACATGAGAAGCAATGTGTGTGTGTGTGAGAGAGAGAGAGAGAGAGAGAGAGAGAGAGAGAGAGAGAGAGAGAGAGAGAGAGAGAGAGAGAGAGAGAGAGAGAGAGAGAGAGAGAGAGAGAGAGAGAGAGAGAGAGAATAATTGGCAATAGAACCCTTAGTAAAAGTAAAGTAGGGAGGAAACCAGGATTGGCGAGAGATGGCAAGTAGTCACTAATAGCACTAGATTGGAGGCCAAGGGTCACAAGGATGAAAGTTTTTTAAAAGATTGAATTGGTTAAGTACTGGTACAGAGCTTAATTTTTGTTATAGAACAAAACTTGTTGATATAAGAGAAACTACAGGTAACTTACTGGAGGCACTAGAGGTATCGCAGAGACGTATACAATAAAGATGGTGACGACAGCATTACGTGTGTGTGTGTTATCAGACTGGTGTATACTACATTTTCTATAAATGTGGTATTTCTTTCACTTACAGTTTGATGAAGGCGGCGCTTAGGACGCTTAGTAGAACGATGAAGTTCATCCCATTCCGTCCTTGAAGTATATGACACATTCTAACGGAAAGAATATAGCCTACAGTCACAACAACACAGACTCACTGCACTGACTCGCAAAAAGTCTCCATACATTTTTTAGAGACATACTACTGTGGGGTCAATTACATGACCATCGCTTTTGATGATTATCACAGCAGTTAAAGAGACTTTGCTGAAATATTTTGTACAATCTAAGCCGTTATCACTGATATGTGTTAACGCACTCGCATATCTGAAATTTGTTAGCGCAAGTTAAATTTAGGACAATTTAATTACAAATTAAACTGAATCAATAACAAAAATTTCTTTATTTACGATTTCTACGCTTCGGAAATGTGAGCGGTTTCAAAATTAATTGGCAGTTAGTTTACTTTGTTCATGTTAATTGCTATTATTAGTATTATTATTTGGAGTAGTAGTATGCTAGCAAGGCTACATCGCTGGCGTGGATTCGACGTAATCGTCAGCAAGTCTATAACATTGTTTTAGTTATCCCTAGCATTACTAGCAGTATCTAGGGATACTGCATTTTAATCTAGCAGTATCCCTGTCTAGTAAAACATCTTTAAGTAATACTTAATTAATAAAGTTGTGTTAGCGGTTAAAATCACAAACAGAATTAACACTGTTGCACACCACTATAGAAAAATTATTCCGATTAGCACAGCTTATCATCAGATCGGAAAATCAATGTTAATTCTGTTTATTTTTAAGTAACATTTAAGTCTTCTTATTCTTCTTAGTGTTTCCTGTTGGGATGAGCTCCGTTTTCCGGATCAATGAATGCCACTTAGTGCGGTCTGTCGCGTCGTCTGGGCTCATCAGTCGGAGTTTGGGTCGTCAGCGTGTATTTTTACCGTCAATTATCAGGTGGTATGATGGTATGATAAGTTTATGACGGTGTCAGATGCTGTTCGCAGAACACGTCCGTACTAAAGAAATCGCCATTGCTGCATTTTCCAATTTATTGAAGCCACGTCAGCCAGTAATGTCGCTGACATGATCAAGCAGAAAAATTTCCATTGCCGCCTGCAACATCCATGGCGTGTAGTGAATGCTCTGCGCATCCGGAGGCAACTCAACACTCAGTACCATACAATACATACACTCGCGGCATATCGTAGATATCAGGCCTACAAATGACTCCTGTGACATCCCTCCATCGCATCCACGCGAAATTATTCTTTGCTTGTACGTCTTTATTTGAGAAGCCAGCATACACAGACATGATGGTGTTAGTTAACGGAAAGTGTTTACCTTGGCAGGAGCCACTCCATCAATTTAAATGGTACCAAGAAATGGGACAGTTTTCAAGTACTACGTCTTGAGAATGTTCAGACGTAAAGAAGTTTATTTAGCCGTCAAACATCGGTGTTAAATGTACGTCCCAAAGTGAGCCTGTAAGACAATCTTTGAAGAAACCCACCACTGATATATCCAGAGATCTGATGTCGCCTTGCTTGATTCAAGCATCGTACATAGATCAATGGATTATTACCTTCATTATAAAAAATATCGGTATGGCGAACCATACATGACTTCCATGTTCTAAGGTTTATATTTAAAATCATTTACGAAAGTAAATGTTTCCATAGAAACTACTTCTTTCCACTTATTGCTTCAGCCTTAACCACAGTACTGTGGTCACTAACGTATACCACCACACGTTATCGCACTCGATTTTCACTGATGATGGCAGTCGACGGCACTGCCGAAACGTCTGGTATTGCAGAAAACTTTGGTCTACGGCCAAACAGGACGGGAAGGAATTTTAACAACAAACTACTTCTTTGTTGCCGATAACGTAGTACATATATAAAAAATTATCCCCTCCCCATTCAACTATAATTTTCATTTATAGAAAATTACCCTCACCCCGTTCAACTAGCCTCTTCATTTATAGATATTTCATCTACATTTCTACAGTGGATTATTAAGATCTTCTTATCAGGATACTTTATTTATCAAAATCTAGTACTTTACTCTTGTTACAACAAAAAATATGTTTCAGGTAAACTACCCTTTCCCCGTAACCGATCTTTACAAAAATCAATAGGCCTTGAGTATTCTACAACTCAGGCACAAATGTAAAAAATTATTTGATTCTGTTTGAATTTACGGCAGCTATTGTTCGTCATGAAAAAATTTCTCTTGTTACAACATAAAATGTTGCAGGTAAACTACCCCTTTCCCTTACCCGATCTTCACTAAAATCAACAGGCCTTGAGTTTATGGCCATCCAATCCAGACTCTACAATTTATGAACATATACAAAAACTTATTTGATTATGGTTGAATTTACGGCAGTTATCGTTTGTCATAGAAACAATTACCCTTGTTATCACATAAAACGTTGCAGGTAAACTACATCCTTCTCTTAACTGATCTCCACCAAAATCAATAGATCTTGAGTCCTCTACAATTCAGGGATGCATACAAAACATTATTTGATTGTGTTTGAATGTGCGGCAGTTATCGTTCGTCATAGAAACAATTACTCTTGTCAAAACATTAAAAGTGGCAGGTAAACTATCCCTTTCCCTTAACCGATCTTCACCAAATAGGCCATGAGTCCTCTACAATCCAGGCACATATGTAAAAAATTATTTGATTCTGTTTGAATTTACGGCAGTTATCGTTCTTCATGGAAAACGTTCTCTTGTTACAACATAAAATGGTGCAGGTAAACTACCCTTTTCCCTTAACCGATCTTCAACAAAATCAACAGACCTTGAGTTATCTACAATTGAGGAAGGTATGCACAAAAGTATTTGATTCTGTTTAAATGTGCGGCAGTTATCTTTCGTCATAGAAACGATTACTCTTGTTAAAACATAAAATGTGGCAAGTAAACTACCCCTTTCCCTTAATCGATCTTTACCAAAATCGACAGGCCTTGAGTCTTTTATAATTGATGAACGTATGCAAAACAATATTTGATTCTGTTTGAATGTGCGGCAGTTATCGTTCGTCATAGAAAACATTACCGTTGTTAAAACATAAAACGTTGCTGGTAAACTACCCCTTTTCCTTAACCAATCTTCACCAAAATCAACAGACATTGAGTTCTCTATAGTGCAGGAAGGTATGCAAAACATTATTTGATTCGGATTGAATTTATGGCAGTTAATATTCGTCATAGAAAAAATTACCCATGTTAAAACATAAAACGTTGCTGGTAAACTACCCCTTTCCCTAAACCGATCTTCAACAAAAACAATAGGTCTTGAGAACTCTACAATTTAGGGCTGCATGCAAAACATTATTTAATTCTGTTTGAATTTGCGGCTGTTATCGTTTGCCATAGAAAAAAATTACCCTTGATTAAAAAAAAAAGTTGCCGGTAAACTACCCCTTTCCCTTAACCGATCTTCACCAAAAACAATAGGCTTGAGTACTCTACAAATGAGGGCTGTATGCAAAAAATTATTTGATTCTGTTTGAATTTGCGGCTGTTATCGTTTGCCATAGAAAAAAATCCACACACACACACACACACACACACACACACACACACACACACACACACACACACACACACACACACACACACACACACACACACACACACACACACACACACACACACACACACACACACACACACACACACACACACACACACACACACTCACACACTCACACATTTCGAAAATGGCTTTTTTTCGTGTTTTGAGTGTAGTACAATCAGAATCTGCAATAATCTCGAACACGATTTTTTTTTGCCATCACCATACTCCCATTTCCTTAAGGAACATGGAAGTAAAATTGATTAATAATATGTCTGTTGCATTTTGTATAGAATATTTCCAAAATATTCCATTTCCAAAATTTTATGTTTCATTTTCGTTTCCATTCACAAATACTTCTAAAACCCTGTAAATATGAAGACACACTTCTGCATTATCCAGGACGCCCTTTTACTTCCATGTTCCATAAAGAAATGGAAGTATGGTCATGCCGAAAAAAATCGTGTTCGAGATAATTGCAGATTCTGATTGTAGGCCTACTACCCTCAAAACATGAAAAAAAGTCATTTTACTTCCATGTTCAATAAGGAAATGGAAGTATGGTGATGGCGAAAAAAATCGTGTTCGAGATAATTGCAGATTCTGATTGTCACCAAGATGGGGATACTCAAGACGTACTGCATCTGGAAAATGCCTGGAGGAGTTAATCGACAATAACCAATTGGATGTTTTGGATACACTTCCAACTTTCCTTTCCTTTACGGGTCAAACGTCAAGGCCAGATTTAGTCATCACCCACCCGCACATCTCCGACAAAACAAAAGTCAGATTACTTGACGACGCCGGCGGGCATGGCCATAGAGCCCTCCTAGTCACATCACTTACTACAAGGACACCCTACAGTAACTGCAGGGCCCCGCGCTGGAATTTTAAGAAGGCAAATTGGGCGAAATTCCGCACACTTACAGATGAAGCCCTTTCTCTCACGTTAGTATCAGACTCTCCTGAGAAGACTATTGAGGCGGTAAATAAAGCATTGCTCGACTGTGCTCTCCAATGTATACCCCGTGGACAAGAAAAAAAATTCCAACCCTTTTGGAACTCTACTCTGTCCTACTTGAAGGGAAAACGAGACCACTGCTGCCGTACAGCCGAACGGACGAGAGCAACTGAAGACCTCATCTCCCTCAGGAGACACCAAGCCAGGCTGCACGCAGAAATAAAGAGTGCTAAGCGCTCTGCCTTCAAGACTTTTATAGCCAAACTTGACTTTAGGAATAACGGCACCCAAGCCCACAAATATATCTCACGGCTTAATAACGACAACCCGCCAAAGGCACAACAACCATTGCTCTGTGCCAACCGCCCACTCACCGATCCCTCGGACATCGCCAATGCCTTATGCAACCATTATGCGAATATAAGCCGAGCACACGGAGATAAAGCCATAGCCAGAACTCTGCTAAAACGACCCTCGGCCACATGTTTAGATAAGAAAACCCAAGACCTCTCCTATGATCGTTTTACTATTGTTGAGCTAGAAAATGCCCTTGTGCAAACCAAAGAAAAGAAGTCTGCTGGCGTGGACGAAATTTTCCCCGAATTCTTCACACACATGGGCAATACAGCCAAGAAAACCGTGCTAGCCGCCATCAATTTGACATGGGAAAAACACGTGCCCCACATATGGAAGAAGGCCGAAATCATCCCTATCCTAAAAAAGGGAAAACAAGCAGACTCAGCAGAAAGCTACAGGCCTATCTCCCTGACGAGCGTCCTATGTAAACTAGAAGAAAAGATGATCACAAACCGTTTGAATCAACTAGTTGAGGCTAAACAAATTGTTGACCACGCCCAAGCCGGATTCCGCAGACACCGCAGCACGATGGATCACGTAACCAATTTCACACAACACGTCAAAGACGGGTTCCACAGGAAAATGTCAACGTTAGCAGTGCTAGTCGACATAAAAGCTGTATATGATACGGTATGGAAACCCATGCTCATCCATAAGCTGGCCATACACGGAATATCTGGCAAACTATTCAAATGGATTAAGTCGTTTCTGTCCCAAAGACAAATCCGAGTCCGATATTCAATTTGCACATCGAAATTTCGCATCCAACAGCAAGGACTAGCCCAAGGAGCAGTGCTGAGCTGCTCGCTGTTTAATATCATGATCGACGACATTTTCGAAGCAGTAAGAAGTGTGCCAGGCGTCAAAGCGCTCCTCTATGCGGACGACCTTCTCATCTGGGCAACCAGTGGAAACACACTGTCACTTGAGGCGTGCATGAACGAGGCCTTAATAAAACTCGAGATGTGGGCAAAGCGAAACGCAATGACAGTAAATTCTGGCAAAACCACCTTTCAACTGTTCTCACTCTCTACAAAAGTACCGCCAATTAGCCTATTTTACAGCGGGACAGCGCTGGAAGGAAGCGCCATTTCTAAATACCTGGGAGTACAATTGGATAGGCGCTTAACGTGGAAACCTCATGTGGACCAAAGCGTGGAAGGGGCTTTAAAAAGAACACGACTACTAAAGAGATTGACAGCCACTAAGTGGGGAGTTAACCAAGATCTCCTAAAGACTACCTATAAAGCATATATTAGAGCCATGCTAGAATATGGAAGCGAAGTCACCGTCACAGCAAGCGCCAGCGTACAAAACAAACTCGATCTCGCACAAAATACAGCCCTAAGAGTAATAACACCCGCTGCAAAATCCACCCCCATCGAGGCCATGGAGGCACAAACCCAGATAGAACCATTACAGTCATATAGAGAAAGGTCAGCACTGCGATTCTGGGAGCGCTCCAGGCGTGTCTACAAGCGTCTATGGAACGACTACCGACAACCTACTCCCAGGCTAAAGACACAAATAACCCCATTAACCATGTACAAAAACATCGCCGAAAAATACAGTATTACCCTCACAGAAACAGCGCCGCTGAATACCCATCAGGACTTCTTCAGTCTCTTACCCCAAGCCAGATACCATCTTAAGAACCACTCAGCACCTAAACATGCATCCACAGATTTAGAACTAAAGCAATCAGCTTTGCAAACCATCCACGAAGATTATCCCGAGCAAGAGTGGATCCATATCTACACTGACGGCTCATCAATTCCGGGCAATGGAAAAACAGGAGCTGGGTACTATAGCCACCTTTTCCAAGGACACTTAGCCGTGGGCAGCCCCCTTAGTAACTACGATGGGGAAATCGAAGCAGTTCACGCTGCCGTTGATGAACTGGAAAAAATCACTCCCCCTTCAAAAGCCGTGCTCCTAGTCGACTCGCAGGCCGCAATACGCAGTCTATCACGGAACTCTCAAACCGACTGCCAAAGGACTATAGACTGTAGAAGGAAACTGGAGACCCTGGCGAGCCGAGGGTGGATCCTAAAACTCCAATGGATACCCAGTACCCAGTCATGTCAACATCTGGGGCAATGAGGAGGCCGATAAACTGGCCAATCAAGGCACAACCCTACCCCAGCCTACCCGCCCGCAGTCCCTACAATCTTCCAAAGCTCAAATAAACTCCGCCGTCAGCATATGGAATAAGCGAAGACTGTCTGAGGCGGCCGCCGGTAAAAAATGGGAAAGCCTCGTCACCGACGGTCCAATCAACCCCAACCTCCCTCGTGCTGTGTGTGTCGCCAACTTCCGACTAAAAACCGGACACGATTATCTCGCTTCACATCTGCACCGTCTCCACGCGCTGCCAACCCCTGAGTGCCAGCTGTGCGGCCACGCGACGATGGACGCCGACCATCTGAGAGACTGCCCGGCCTTGGACCACACCCCGTCCAACGAGGACACCGAGATCGCCGAAGCCCGACGCTACTGGTCAGCGCGTCGCCTAATGGCTCAACAGCCAAGGGTGGGCGTTAGCTAGTAAGTAAGTAAGTAAGTAGATTCTGATTGTACTACCCTCAAAACATGAAAAAAAGTCTTTTTCGAAAAGTGTCTGTGTGTGTCTGTCTGTTTGTCTGTCTGTCTAATCTGTCTATGAGTGTGTAGATTTTTTTTCTATGGGAAACGATAAGAGCCGCAAATTCAAACAGAATCAAATAATGTTTTGCATACAGTCCTGAATTGTAGAGTACTCAGGACCTATTGTTTTTGGTGAAGATCGGTTAAGGGAAAGGGTAGTTTACCAGCAACATTTTATGTTTTAACAAGGGTAATTTTTTATATGACGAACGATAACTGCCGAAAAGTCAAAGAGAATCAAATAATTTTTTGCATACGTTCCTGAATTGTAAAGAACTGAAGGTCTACTATTGTTTTTGGTGAGTATCGGTTAACGGAAAGGGGTAGTTTACCTGCCACTTTTAATGTTTTAACAAGAGTAATTGTTTCTATGACGAACGATAACTGCCGCACATTCAAACAGAATCAAATAATGATTTGCATGCATCCCTGAATTGTAGAGAACTCAAGACCTATTGATTTTGGTGAAGATCAGTTAAGAGAAAGGGGTAGTTTACCTGCAACGTTTTATGGGATAACAAGGTTAATTTTTTCTATGACGAACGATAACTGCCGTAAATTCAAATACGATCAAATAATATTTTGCATACGTCTCTACATTGTAGAGAACGCAAGGCCTGTTGATTTTGGTGAAGATCGGTTAAGGGAAAGGGGTAGTTTACCTGCAACATTTTATGTTGTAACAACAGAAATATTTTCATGACGAACGATAACTGCCGTAAATTCAAACAGAATCAAATAATTTTTTACATATGTGCCTGAGCTGTAGAAAACTCAAGGCTTATTGATTTTGGTGAAGAACGGTTACGGGGAAAGGGTAGTTTTACCTGAAACATTTTTTGTTGTAACAAGAGTAAAGTACTTAATTTTGATAAATAAAGTATCATGATAAGTTTAATAATCCACTGTAGAAACGTAGATGAAATATCTATAAATGAAGAGGCTAGTTGAACGGGGTGGGGGTAATTTTCTATAAATAAAAATTATAGTTGAAGGGGGAGGGGATAATTTTTATATGTGTACTACGTTATCGGCAACAAAGTAGTAGTTTGTTGTTAAAATTCCTTCCCGGGCTGATTGGCCGTAGTCCAATGTTTTCTGCAATACCAGACGTTTCGGAAGTGCCGGTGACTGCCATCATCAGTGGAAATCGAGTGCGATAACGTGTGGTGGTATACGTTAGTGACCGCAGTACTGTGGTTAAGGCTGAAGCAATAAGTGGAAAGAAGCAGTTTCTATGGAAACATTTCATTTCGTAAATGATTTTAAATACAAATCTTAGAAGATGGAAGTCATGTATGGTTGGTTCTCCATACAGATATTTTATTTATATGTCATGTGTACTACGTTATCGGCAACAAAGATCTAGTTTGTTGTTAAAATTCCTTCCTGGGCTGTTTGGGCTTGATCCAATGTTTTCTACAATGTTTTCTACAAAACCAGACGTTTCGGCAGTGCTATCGTCTGCCATCATCAGTAAAACTTGAGTGCACTACCGTGAGGTGGTATACGTTAGTGATCACAGTACTGTGGTTAAGACTGAAGAAAGAAGTAGTTTCCATGGAAATAGTTCTTATCGAAAAGTATTTTAAATGTAAATCTTAGAACATGGAAGTCATGTAAGGTTCTCCATACCGATAGTTTTATTCGAAAAGTGTCTGTGTGTGTGTGTCTCTCTGTCTGTAGAATTTTTTCTATGGCAAACGATAACAGCCGCAAATTCAAACAGAATCAAATAATTCTTTGCATTCAGTTCTGAATTGTAGAGGACTTAAGGCCTGTTCTTTTTGGTGAAGATCGGTTTAGGGAAAGGGGTAGTTTACTTGTAACGTTTAACGTTTTAAAAAGAGCAAAGTGCTTAATTTTGATAAATAAAGTATCCTGAAAAGAAGGTCATAATAATCCACTGTAGAAAGGTAGATGAAATATCTATAATTGAAAAGGGTAGATGTATGCGGGAAGGGGTACTTTTTTTTTATAAATTAAATGGTAGTTGATGGAGTAGGTAAATGTTTATAAGTTTTATATGTGTAATACGTTATTGACAACATAGAAGTAGTTTCTATGGAAACATTTCATTTAACTTTAATAAAATTCTATATTTTTTCATTTTAATTTAAATCATGTATGAGAGAAAATATATCGTTCGTGGCAGGCAAGCTTATCTCAATTATGTAATGTTTACGTTTCCATTATTCCATTATTATGATTACCGCAATAAAAATGCAGGCAAGACACACACACACACACACACAAAATTCGCGTTATTTCTGGCCTCACTCATGTTTATTTTCTTACATTTGCACGCTTTTTAAATGGACAGTGCTGAAACCCACACCAACACAACGCGTGCAAGCCGAATAAGTGTCCAGCGTGGATAGCGATTGCTTCCTGTGGATCGCTGTGCATAACCAATTATCCTCGACAACATGCCAATATACGTTACGTGTACGACTCCAGGTACTTTGCTCATCAGTGTGGAATATAAAGCTGACATTAGAGTCAACAAAACTATTAGGCCTACAAACGTTACTAACACTTTTATCCAGAGCACAATGAATTGCAAACAGTTCTTATTTGTAATTTACGCTATTCGCAAGAAGGAGTAATAATCTATTATTAATAATAACAAGAAAGATTATTATTTATCTCATAATAATCTCAACATCAACCGATATCTTATCCATAATAATTTCATATTAATCTCATTTTTAATAATCGGGGCTGATTATGATTAATATCACAGGAAAGTAACAATAAAGCTTCTTAACTTCTAGGAAGGTAATTGTTTTTGGTGTTATTCACTGGATGCGAACCATTATACCAATCGTAGCATTCTAAAAAAGACAACCATTTGAGTTGTTTACTTTTCTATATACTTCTTAATATTTAAGTTAAGGTTCTCTGTTAACAATGGTAAGCACTAGATAACTCAGTTTGTTACCTGTTTCGTGCTCCAGTGTTATTTTCATTTTTCACGTTTACACTTACTGTACACTCTGTTTGTTACGTTTTTTAATGATACTGGTAAAAAAAGTTTTGTAAACACGGTTCTGATAAGTGTAGACTAAATTATCTCACCAACATAATCTTTATTTATTTCTATGAGGGCAGATTGTTTTTATTGTGTTTACTATTTATAAGCATGATATAACTTATTATTATGTAGGGCTATACATAATTAAAAGGTTTTACGCTCACACGCACGCTCGCGCACGCGCGTCTCCACGCGTATGTAATTTAACGTTTAAACAGAGCTTAATACACTTGTTATCTGAGCAGGAAATTTATCGTGTTTATTCTGCGGCTACCGAATTTTCGCAAGCATTATCTGCAAATGCGTCAGAGAAACGGAGTAATTTATGGTAGTTAAACTAAACAAAACTACCAGCGTGCTTTGTTATCTAAACATTCGGCGCCACAGAGCAGACACTGAAGAGAAGTTTAATTTGTGTAGCTTTCATGGGTTGATTGCTTTTTACCTAGAAAATGTGTTGGTTACGATTATTGCTAATTTGCATGTTACTGTTCGCAAACAGGTTAGTCAAGTTGTGTGTAGTTAAGTAGATTAGGATATATTTATAAATATTGTTTTTTCCATTTTACAGTGGTCAAAAAAATTTTGCATCTGTCCCCAAAAAATGGAGGCGCTATCAGTTTACACGTTTTTTATTAAAATAAAAGTAAAAACTACGTTTTTTTGGATCGGACTTCAATTACACACAGCGGGTTTCAGACCAACACGTTGGACCGTTATTTTATACTTTTTGGTGTACGTGCTCCATAATATTTTAGTTTTGTCTGTATACATGTAACTGGGATTCAGGATATCGAGACTATAATGTGAAACGAATTACTGGAGAGTAGTAAAGCTTCTTGAATGATGGGTGTTGAATAACTTATTTGTCACATAATCTACTTAAGTCCATAATTAATGAGGAGAATTCGAGTTTGATAATATTTTACATAAATGTATCACATTTGTTTGTTATATTACATTAAAGTGTAACTGAACGAGCGAAGGGACTCTCGGTTTTAACTTGACCGACAATATGACTGTCTATCTATTTAGGATATGTTCAGGGATGAATTTTCAATGCAACAACCGATTTTCATGCATGTTCATACTTTTACCCCATACAGCTCTATTGTTTTTTATATTGATTCCTCCAAATGCAGGTGGACTGGGGTGCAAAAATGTTGGGTGAAATTTTTGAAAAAAAAAAATGCAACAATCCCAGTGGGGCGTCAAATTAGGAAAATAGGAGCGTCTGAAAAGGAGAAGTTGTACCTAAAAGTTTTGGGGATTTAGACAATTTTGGGACGCTAACACTCAAAAATTGGATCAAAATTTTGGTAAAATTGCCAAAAACCTTACGGTTTATTTGTCAAATTCAAGAGAATGTAAATCCAACCCGTCTTCGAAATGGCAGACAAAAGTTTTAGAAAATTGTAATCGTCTACTTAAGGCATCAAATTATGAAGAATTTTATTCAAAATACAAACTCGGTATCTTTAACAATTTGTCAAAATTAATTTTTCTCAATCACCCTTGGAAATTTTGGGCTCCCTCCAAAATGTTTGTATTAAGTATCTTTGTAAGAATATTTACATATTGTCATCAGTGATGTAAGTTCGTGAAAAGCACTAGATATACGTAGCACAAGGTATGTACGAAAAAATACATAAACTTAAAAGCCATGACTAAATTATTTATTTGTTATTTTGGCATTATGGTTATAAATTAAACTGAAAACCAAAGCAGTAGTTGGGGATTTTTAGTGTTTATTGTGTGATACCTTACAGTTGTTATTTTATTAAAAAAAAACAGTAAGGTAATTGTCGCTTTCGTAATTTTTTTGATAATTAAAAAATTATATCTTATATTGAAATGTATCTAATAATAAATGTATTTTGTTCAAAATATTGGGGAGTTGTTCTGCAAGTCAGAGACCTTACTACTGTTATAATATAATATACTTTATAATTTCTTTATAAGTAAATCGATCAGTTTCTTGCAGTATTATTGTATAAATTATATGTTATCAAATTATAATTACTTATGCAAGTACAGTTGTGTCTTGTTTTTTATCATTGCAATTGCCCTAACGCCCGTTTCACTGACTGTATCAGTGTTTTCAGAGGTTTTTAAATGAATTAATGCGTAATCGAAAAATCGACTTAATTCGATTTAAATTATCGATTGTAGTAATGTTTTTTTTACTTAAGCAGCTGTTTTGACCGCTATATTCAAAATATTTTATGTTTATATTTTATTTATTTTAATGAATTTATAATTTTAAATAGATCGTCTTGTTTTGTTTTTATTTGAGTTTGTTCTGTAATTAGTAAATTATTATTACTGTGTTTGTAAATATCAAGATTTTCCTAACTATTCATTTTTTGACCATTTGTATGTTTTTAATTAAAACAAAACATACAAAAATGTTTTATTTGATTTATTTAAAATTATAAATTTATTAAAACAAATGAAATTGTAAACATTAAATATTTCTAATATAACCATCAAAACAGCTGATTAAGTAAATAAACATTACAAAAAGCGAATTAAATAGATTATTAGTTATTTTATATTACTGTTCGATTATTCGTTAATTCGTTTAAAAACCTCTGAAGATACTGATACAGTCAGTCAAACGTGCGTCAGGTCAATTAAAACGATAAGAAAGTAAGATACAACTACTTAAGAACTAATTATAAGTAATTAGTTCTTATATTCGCAGAAGTAATTATAATTAATAATATAATATTATACGTTTATAATTGTACTGTACAATGTGTGTATGCGGTCGCGCGCGCGCGCGCGCGTGTGTGTGTGTGTGAGAGAGAGAGAGAGTTGGATTTGGAAACGTTCTTTGACGCCTTCCGACTTCCAAACTTCTTCCCATTATTCTGTGTTTAAGGTGTGCTCTTCAGCTAGTCCTCTATCGGTCAATTGTTTCTCCACGTTCGTCAGGACCTTACTTTCGGGGACATTACAGGCGTACTAATTTATTTAATTTTCTATACGTCAACGAAAAATAAACATCTTTAAATTCTGTTAATTTTAAAAGCAACAACAGCAATCTCTTTTGTACCCATCTCTGAGTTTAGAATTCACAGAAATCAGGCCACACTGTTCTTGCCGTGCGGTACACAAGTGGGCTATACGATTACCCGATTACGGTACGATTAGACTTTCTATAACTTTACTTACCTGAACAAGTCAAGTAGCCATTAGCGATTGGTCGATTCAGAGTGCGTAACGATAATCGATTCATACTGAAACATTAGAACCCATGACGCCTCGCTTTTAGAAACCCCATTCCAAAATAAAACATAAAAGTAAAATTAAAACCCTTTCAAGCAAGAGGAACTTGGTATGTTCTTCCTTTACCGTAGAGATTTTGTATAAAAATAATTTGCTTTGTATTCTTTGTCGAGATTGATGAAGAATACTTCTGTCTCTCAGTTTGTGCTGGTTAGTACCTTCATAGTTAAAATTAAAAAAAAAAAATTAATAAATAACATGTATTAGTAGAATCAGTACGGTGGTGTGTGTTATGTACTGGCCGAGTAAAGCAGCAATAAATAGGTTATCGTACACCGTATAAGTAGTATTACACAACAGCTGTAAAATAAACAGTAGTAAAACTAGTAATAAAACTGACTGTACGTGCGTGTTTATGTTTCTACAAACGAATCTAAATTAGCGTGCTAACTACTGTGACTAGGAATTATATGTAATGCGTGTTTTTGATGTCTCCTCGATTGTTGTAGTAGAGTTATTCACTTGCTTTGTGTAGTCCCGTGATTCCTGGGAATTTTCTGTGACATCTAAGGTATGTCACATTCAAGTTCAAAAAAATGCTCGTAAAAACAATCGTAACACTTACTTTACAGTTGAACTAATATTTGTAGCGAATATGTTTAACAACAGTAGTCCAAAACAACATTGAGAAGATGACGCATTTCGAATGGTTAAAGCAAATTTAGCTCACTGCATAACGCGCGTCAAAATCTGATATTTATAGCTGAATAGTGACGAATATTTTGGGCAAGAGTTATACACATATGATAGTAACAAACAGTTCGGATAAAGTAGGGTTGGATTCAGAAAATTATAATAGAACATTTTGTTTCTGCAATACATTAAAAATGACGTAATTTGGCACGACATGGTTAGCTATACATACTTGGGACAATATCCTCAAATTAGGAGTGGAGGGTGTAAAAATCTGGTTTTTATCAAACATTCAAGAATATGCATTCCTGTAAAATTTATCAAGAATACGAATACGATAATTTCAGAAAAACTTGTTTTTCATTAGTGTAAAAATTGACAGACATAGATACTTGCGAATATTCTTGTTTCTGTATCTAACGTAATATGCGACCTAAGTTAATGACGTTTTTCGCATGAATACAATAGTGGTAGACGAGGATTATGCCTTTGAGACAGAAGATACAGGCAAAGACGACTAACATAATATTAAAGAGTAAAACAAGATTTACACCCCTTTTACGTATAACGATTTTTCTTTTTATATTCGCAGCGAAATATCAATTGTAAAACAAATTTATTTTAAATATCTTGTTGATTCATCCTCTTTGTTCACTTTTACTTGAGTATTTACTCACACTGAGGAAGAGGCACAACACCTTGAAACGTTTGTGAAAGTGAGAACAAAAGTAAGTTCATTTGTGAAAATTTTTTATATATAAATTTATTTTACACTCACTACTATGAAATAGGTTTATTTTCCATTTTCCATTTACTAATGTGTATCTCTTAATACAGAATTAACAAAATACTAAACGACAACTTATATTTCAGTTCTTTTTTAATATATGAAGACAATAATGTGTAATGTATAGCTAATATTTTGTTTCTTGCTGTTGAATGTAAAACCAATAATACTTGTTTGGGTAAACTTCTTCTTGGGTCGTTTTGAGTTAGACTACAAAGTACTCGTTGCAAGCATTTTGGTTAATACCATTCTACTTATAGAATTAGGAAAGGATACCGGTTTCTGGTCTTCTTCAATTCAAAACAAGATCGTGAGGTGCGGACAGCGTCACGGCTAGACACTTGAAGATGCATCAAATAATAATGTGATGCGTAATGAAATGCAAATAGTACAGATCGTTCCGAGCTGCCCTGGATTAGGAAAGGATACCGGTTTCTGGTCTTCTTCAAAACAAGATCGTGAGGTGCGGACAGCGTCACGGCTAAACACGTGAAGATGCATCAAATAATAATGTGATGCGTAATGAGATGCAAATAGCACAGACCGTTCCGAGCCGTACTAGGAGAATCTGTGCACTCTATAGGCACGCACAGTGAAGTGCCGTTCTATCCATAGTACATTACTGGTTACCTTGTTGCCTAAATAAATTGTTACGGAACAAAGGAGCAGTTATTTTGTAAGCGATTAGTGTGCGCTGTAATTATAGCAATGCGCCCAATTATTTAATTGTTTTAGCGAGAAACTAACATTTACGTTCGTAGTTATTGTTTGATTAAATGTTATTGTATTTGTATAGAAATTATGTTGTGTGTAAAAGTACTTAATACAATATATACCTGTCTAGCTCATACTGCTGCTGAATTCAGTTTTCACAGTAAAGGTGGTGTAAATCTTGTTACAGTATTTCCTAACTCTAACCAAACAGTTGGTTTAGTATATTAAACAATTAACCTATTCTAATGTTCTGAAGAGTACTGAGCTTATGATTAGTGATCCTCAGCTGTACATCTCCTAATCGTGTATATACGCGTACACCATAAACGGAAACATACAACGTAATTTGAGACAATTGTGGCCTAGGATATCCTTAGAAAAACTTTAGGAAATGTCAGGCAAAAGAACACAAAAAGAACTGAAATGTTTTAGTATGAACAAAGTGCTTCGTGAAACTGTTGAAACAACATGATACAACCAAACTGATGACGGATGATGTGTAACAGCGAAGAAACTGAACATGACCATGACCATGACCATCAACATGACTGAATGTGACCATGTAAGCATGTGAACATCGATACACTGACACATTAAACTGCCTGCAGGTCGTCAACACACAACAACTGGTCTTAAGACTAAAGAGGACTTAACAATTTGAGATAGAATAGCGTTTAGTGTACACAGATGGAAGAGTCAGTATCTGTATTGCGTAAATCCAATGAAATGGAACTACAGAGAGAAACTACGGTGAGAGACCACTACCTGTACTCTTAGTTTATGTTTAACTGAAGTACAATTTAAGAAAAAAAAACTGGTTTACTGAAAACAGAAACATGTGTTAATTAGAAAATAGTAAATTACTCTTAGTATTTATCTACGCGGTCTTCTGAGAATGTCGTCTGCATAAATATTGAATGACAACCGAGACACGTGCGGACTGCATTCTTATTAGAAATTATACACAACTTGTCTCAAACAACTTGTCATATTTAAGCCGATTGACTCTCTTGGCAACTTTCCATTTACACTACGTAAGGCAAGAAACCATTTGCAGTTACTGTAGCACTAATTAGAAGGTTCAACATATCTTTTCTAAGTAGAGTATGTGGAGTTTTATCATAATGTCTATGAACTGTAGCTACATGCATGCTAATCAACACAGTCAGTGAAGTTAACATAATAAGTATTTAAATATTCAAATAAAATTATTTTATTTCTCTAGTGTAGAATATCTTCGAGTAATTATTGGTTTTAAATCACTTTAAATGTAAAAGTCTCTGCCGATCTATCTGTATGCATGAACATCCTGGTAGGGATGCATAAACATGCCCAATTATATATAGTGGGCTCAGGATCCACTTGAGGAGGTTCAAATATCTTCAAGCATTTTAATGCTCTTTGAGTTAGTAGCTACCGGTATCATAGCAAAGGATGGGTCGAACATTAGTTTTGTATAGGCCTACTCGTATTTTTATTTGCGTATGAATATAGCTTGATTTAAAGCTGACGATAATTCCATCTCTCGCTCTCTCTTTATCCCCCTTCCCTCTCTAAACCGATAATAAAACGATTGTGTGTGTGTGTGTGTGTGTGTGTGTGTGTGTGTGTGTGTGTGTGTGTGTGTGTGTGTGTGTGTGTGTGTGTGTGTGTGTGTGTGTGTGTGTGTGTGTGTGTGTGTGTAGAGAGAGAGCGTGATATGTATACTGTATGTGTAAATAAATAAATAACTTGTGTAGTTCAATTTCTACACGTATTAAATTATTGTGTGTGGGTTTGTGTCTGTGTTGGTCCAGTATCTTGACTGTCAACTAGTCGACTGCCAAGTAGTGATAATATGGTATGCCACGCAGGTCACAGGTAATAGGGAATCGTGATGCGATTTCCGTTTACGAATATTCGATGTCGAGTTGTTCTTCGGACTGTTGAAACGACATTTTTGTGGAGCCTTGAACAATAATGACATAGACGCTACTGTATGACTTGGCTTCAATAGGGTGACTACGTGACTACTATTTGACACCTATCTTGTTACAGGATCGTTCCCTGTCAGCAAGTGGGAGGACTTCCCCACACCGGTAACCCAAATCAATTCTGAGCCAAGTCGGAATTCATGAAACAGTACGGATACGGATACTACATTACGGATATACATACGGATATACGAATACTACATTCATATAATCTTATTTTCGTATAATGTTAATTCCTATATCAATTTATTTTATGATATTTTCTTCTCTGGTCCTCAGATGGTAGATTGATTGGCAGCTGGTCTCTGTATGGTTGGCCGTCTCGTCATTTCTTCATAGGAACCGAAATTATTTATCTCGTTACAACATTTATTATATCATATGATGGCACCTTGATCCCCCTGTGTAATAATAATACTTGACCTTCCTGTCAGTGTAATTCTCGATTAATGTTTTTATAATTCAGTGATGTCGTATAGTGTGACCAATAAGTTCATCCTTTCGCTTTACAAAAGTCTATCACATTTCTCTTCATCTTCACTATCAACATCTTAATTTTTGGCCTTATCCATCTTTCTCTTTTCGCCTGATCTCGTTGTCCAGACAGCCATACAGTGCTATGGTCCATACTACGTGCTTAGAAATCTTTTCCTTGTTTACTTCTTCAGTTGTCAGCAACTTGTATTTACTGTTGAATGCGGCTTTCGTCTGACCACTGCTACTTAAAATATTTCTCTTAATCCTCCGCCCTTAACATTTGCTCTTACTATCATCTCGACTAGATGTAGTTGTACTGATGTAGTTATTTCAGTATTTAATGGATATTCTTTGAACGGTTAGTAGAGTGGTTTTCGTTTGCTGTGCCCATCCTGTGCTGTTGACCGTACAGTGTTTATCTACATTTAAATTTCTTATCCTAAAAGTAATATAATTCATATCCGTTTCCTGTCCTCCTCGAAGAGGTAATTTTAGAGTGCCCACTTATACTGACAGCCACACGTCGGTCACTATTATAAACAAACCTGTAAGCCTGCTTCGCTGGAGCGACAGTTTCTGCCGTTAGAGTAGTAGAGTTTTTAACCGTAGCACTAAGATAAGGGACCCTCAAGAGATACTAGTTTCATGGGCTGGAAAGCCTATGGAATCTACGGTGTGCAGGAATTGGCTTCCACCCGCTACGGACTTCCTACCTGCTATTCAAAATCTATAGCCTATATTTTAAATATTGTATACAGAATACAAATTCTTATATAATGCAGTAAACTCTCTGATACCCGGTACTCTTGTGACCGGCGAGTTGATGGTTATGAGAAATTTCCGAGTTACAGAAAAACATTAATGTACTCGTGTAGCATTGTTCTTATCGTGAATAGTATAACTAGCACATATTATTAAAATATGTACACCTAAGTAACGTTCGATAATAGTTTTAATTATTATGATTTCAGTTTAAATCTATTTTAGTAAATAATTCGTTGATAACACTGTAAAAAACTTGTACAGTCAAGTTTTACGATAGTTTATTCTTACGCTTTAAAATTAGATACAAATGTTTGAAAACTTCTGTGCTATATGAGAATTTAGATTAACTATGCAGTTTTTAAATTTTATTTAAAGAAATCCCGTATTCCTGCTTTTGTAATAATTGACGATCGCTTTGAAGGAATGGAGCATGGAAAACCTCATGATCCTCGTCATTTTCCACAGTTTTAATAGGCCTCCAAACCTTCAGAAAATATTGTTGCCGAAAAAAAAATCAATAAATTGTACACATCTATAAATTTTTTCTTTTTGCTATGAATACTGAGTCTGAAATGTGCCAGTAAACAGAGCATTTCGGAGCATTTGATAATGGTGTCAAATGATGGAGCTTTTAATTAACACAGACACACTGTGCCTGTGTAAAATCTAAATAAGAGTTATTCAATAGAACTAATTATGCTGGGGTTCCTACAAAATGTGTATACCGTATATCGTGATAGTTTAAATGTCAGAATAAGAAACCATATCTAATGTATTTAATATACTGCTAATTAATATAATATTTCTGTGTGTACAGGTGCAGTGGATTTAAGGTGTACTGGAACGTACCGTCAATAATATGCACTTACCGGTTCAACATTTCGTTCGCCAACGTCGCCGGAGATTACGGTTTCACACAGAACGTGGGCGATCAATTCGAAGGCGACCAGATCACGATCATGTACAATCCTGGCTTGTTTCCCAAAATCAACAACGCTCCAAACGGTCCGCCGTTCAATACGTCAACTTTTGAGTTGATCAACGGTGGAATTCCTCAGGCAGGAGATCTTCTTCTTCATTTGATGTCTCTAAGTTTCGATATATATCTGGACATTCCTGACCATTTGAATACAGGTAGAATTTAAAAATACTATTTTCTTTGAAAGTAGCATTAGAGATCTGTTGTTGAAAATGCCTATTTTGTTTATGAGTTTTTGCTATATTTTTGTTTCAAGAGCGCTGTACGAGTTCTGTTAGATGCAGTCGGTAATTATATTTTATCATCAAAGTATTGTTTTAGCTACTCAGAAAGAAAAAGGAGATAATATAAAGTAATGAAAAAGTTTTGAATCTTATAATAGTCTTTGTCCTTTTCCTTAGAAATAGCTAAGGAAAAAGTCGTTATTGATCGTATATTTTGTGTATACGAGCGAGGATGTAGAGCTGCAGAAGACGAAAGGGTAAACGGATGGATAGAAACGAAGATGCAATACTACTGACTATGCCAGTCCAACTGAGAGTTGCGCGTCTCTGCGGTGTCCCAAGTATCCAATGTTTTCCTGCCATTGGGTCGGTTTGAGTTAATTTTATATTATTTTACTATTTGTGGGAGGACAGGAAGCTTTACTCGATTGGCGGACCACCGGGAGTAACAAACGGGGTCGCTTCCAAGACTCACCTGGCCTTGGAGTGTTTTTGCCGAGTCCGCCGATCAGGGAATTGTGGGTAACTCGAGCCACCCTGAGTGACACTTACGAATCTACGCGCTAGGAGTCTCAAGATGTTATCAAGTGCACGGACACCCAGTCCTCTTTGAAGTGCACGTGAAGAGAACCTGCAGGAGACTTACATGCAAGTGTAAGTCCCCGGTCGTGCACGCTCTGGAGCGACTTTCTGTGACACGCGGGCAGGTATTCCGAAACGGGACAGGCATAGGTAATAACCGGCAACACATACTTGTTGACTATTAGCTTACCTAGCCGAGAGGTCATAGCCGGGCTCGAAAGCACGGGCCAAAGTCTACTGAGCTGCGCTGAAACGCGCTGCCCGATTGTGGGTTCGCCAGGTGAGTCGAGAGTGTAGGTGAACCCCGAAGTACTTCACGCTATTGGTCCAGGGAAACTCGACTGGGCCTACGATCAGCGGGCGAGGCCGCTTGAGGCGACGCGAGAATATTACCGCTGCCCTCTTAATAGCGTTAACGACAACTCTCCAGTTCTCGGCCCACCCGACATAGTTGGCGCTGGAGCTTAACGGCCCGCAAGATTTCGGCTATGATCAGCAGCGAAGGCTGCGATGTCATCAGAAAATAAAGATAACTCTACTCTAGCCACCCGGGGCGTGTCATTGACGAAGACAGCGAACATGAGAGAGCCACTAACGCTGCCCTGAGGGACACCAGCGGCACAAGGCAGCTACGCTCTCGCATGTAACTGCCGATCAAACGAGCGTAGCAATCTGGTAGAAGGACTTCCGTTAGTTTGTACAGGACAATCTCGTGGCACACGCGGTTGAAGGCTTTCTCTACGTCTAGAAAGAACACGGTCGTTTGTTTGAACTGGCAGCCGGTGATGCTTTCCACGAGTCTCGTCAGCTGATGAGTTGAAAAGTGCATTTCACAAAAGCCGAACTGTTCGGGAATCAGCACGTCCAGTATTTCTGGTCACGGATCCGACGCTGCACAAGTCACTCAGAAAGCTTCGGCGTCGTGGACAAGAGGCTGATTGATCTGAAGATTTCCACGCGAGAAGAATTCTTTCCCCACTTGGGTATTACGATAACGTTGGCCGTTTTCCATTTTGCAGAAAAGTAGGTTAGCCTGAGACAAACGGCACAGGTGGAAATGAATGTAAATAATTTCTTTAAAAAAATCATGTAGTAAGAGAAAAATAAACTGTCCCAGATCTGGAGCATGATGCAGTGAATGGTTACTTGTGGATTTGGCTAAATTCACTTGTGGAATAGCAAAGATTATATAAACTAATAAGTCTTTACTATTGTGTGCAATAGATGTCTGAAGAAGTACTGACCAGCAGACTTGATAGAAGGCTAAGAGATGCTGTTATTGAAAGGATCAATCATAACGACACCGTAGAGAATTACTGTAAAAGTAAACAGTAAAGCTTTTAAGCCAACACAGGTATTCTGATTGCTAATAAAAATAAAATTATAAACTTCACTTTCGTTCATTACAGGTCTGGCAGTTATTGACATGGAGCAGTGGGGTGCTACGTGGGAACAGAACTTCAATTCCGGAGAAGCGTACCAAGTCATGTCAATAGAACGTATACAGAGTCTGTACCCTGACTTGTCCTATCCTGAAGTTTTAAGACTGGTTAGTGGACAATGTTAGTTTATAAGTTTTTGCTAAACAGAGAAGTTGTACGGAATGAAGCTAAAGACAGTCCCGTGGTAAATTTTCTTGTTGACACTCCTGTTTTTTGTACTACCAGTAGGCCTACAGCGGGACAGTAAAGTTTTATTATTGAAGGAGGGCAAAGAGTTTAAAATCTGACTGGCAATCGTTCACTCATTTTTACATGAAATCAGTAATTAGGAACTACTCCTGGGGGGGGGGGATGAGCCTATGAGCCTACTGTCCATGAAGCTTATGAGCCTATGAGCTTGAAGGTTACTGTCTATTTTTCTTAGGACAAATGAGAAATTCAGGATTCTTCTCATATAATTTTATAAATATATTTTATAAATTCTTTGCGTCTAAAAGTTTTTGAATAAACTAACTTGAAGTATATAACTATTGAAAAAATATGGGAAAGCACTAACTTCAAAATATTATATCTTGAGTAACTGTTATTCAAATTAAAGGCAATAATTTGAATAATAAAATATCATGTCATTACGACTAACTTTAACCTAAATTTTGATTCTTAATAAATCTTTCGAAAGTGGACCTTTCCGAGAATATTTTGAAATCCCGGTTTCGTTACCCTTTTGCACTTTGACTTAAGGAAAATAAGGATTCAGTTTATAGTTCATGTTAAGGTACGTTATTTTTTGTGTAAAATCCAGCAATAAAATCTTCTCATTTTTCGAATTAAATACAAGAAACTGCTAAAAAAACCTAAGCAGAGACGATGGTTCAGGCCATAATGATATTATATTAGAGGAGATGTAACGTACACAAGCCTGTAAGGGAAGGTGTCTGGGCGAGAAAGTTTGATTAATAAGGCTTTACCTTCGTTTTCTGCCACGTGCGTAATCGTATTTTAAGGCTGCAAATACGTACGTTTTTTACCAGATGTCGAGTGATTGTCATTTCAAGATAACTCTGACTTTATTAATTTACAAATATTGTAATTCCTTTTATTTCTACAGTTATTTGCAACCCTTATCTTAACACACGCAACTGGATTAGAAATAGGTTTAGGTTAACTGATTGCGGAATTTCACTGAAACTTTTAACAGCTCGTGGAGAATCCCCCCTCGTAGTTACGCCATTACATGAAATAAGTGCGCTTTATGTTTACAGGCTGTTGAAGAATATAATTTGTACGCGAAGTACTTCATGTCGCAGTCGTTGCAGTTGGGTAAGACCATGCGGCAAGGCATGCAATGGGGTTACTACCAGTATCCGCAATGCTTCAACCGGCCGGCAGAGACCGCTACCGGAGTCGTCCCTTGTTCCGACGCCGTGCAGACTACCAACAACAAGTAAGCGTACGTCATACAGTAACAGTAGCCTACTGAATATTTTTAACCAACTGCCTAACGTTAATTTGTTTATTTATCATTATGTTCAGAACAAAGAACGCTTTATTATTTGAATACTGTTTTTCGGTTGAAAACATTTAGCCAGTGCTGTACTGCAGCATCATGATGAAAAAAATCTCAAAAAATCAAATATCTGACTATGCGATGTTCAAACAAGAAAATTGTTCTCTTTCCAATTTCAGCCATTAGTCAGCTGGCCTTTTTGCCGTTGATACGGACTGACTTTAGCTTTAAGAGGTGAGGTTTAAGGTAGGTAAGAGCTTAGGTTTAAAAGAATTACGTGAAAAAGCAGTGTTGTGACAATGTGAGCATATGACTAAATTTTAGTGATGCACGCGTAGCATCTAAATTACGTAGGCTACGTCAAGATTACTGACGTCACGGCCACAAGTGTACAGGATCGATATAAGGATTATATAATTAAACTTAAAGCAGTGACATCACTTCCGACACTGGATTTAAGTAGACAAAATTAACATTAAAAAGAAAACACTTTGTTTTAAGCACTCCACTATACGGAAGTCGTACGTGGTCAGCACGTGGCCATAGCGTACAGAACACGTAATGCCGGAAGTACGATTTCGAGGCTAAACCACGAATAAGCAGATGTATAAGCAACTATCACTGAGGTGTGTTCGGCACCTCAAGCAGACTATCATATATCTGGTTGCTTGAGGTGCATTCGCCCTGCCATTCTTTGTTGAAAGCGTGTCTACTGAAGAAGGCCTCCGGTGGGTGGCGAAACCAAGCTGTAAGCAATCGACTACGGCCCATCAGCCCAGTAGTTTTTAATTTTAATATTTTAAAGATGTTTAATAATATTTAAGATAATTTTTAAGATTCTATATTTATGAACATTTTCAAAGACTCTAATTATAACGAAATTTACAACGTATTGTTATGTCTATAGTATACGTGTTTATATACATAATAATTGTTTAATTAATAAATTGTTTTAAAGAACTCAGAATTTTGCAGCTTTGACAATTCGTAGGAAAATATTTTTCTAAAGAGAGATTACAATTGGTAAAAAAATTAATTCATTTAAGTTTCATAAATAATATAATCAGTTAGATCTATCTGCGTAATTTTTTAATTAAATGTGCAATATACTTTTGTATTACATATAAATGTGCTAATCACTTTCCGAAAAAGCTATGCAATTTTATTGACAGCCCTCAATCTGTCACATTGCAGTATGGTATTGGTTGAGATCTGTACATAAATTTGCAAAACGGTTTTAGATGGGAGATTACACGTTCATTGATACTAATAATTTTATACGAAACATTGTTTACTTTTCTCTTCTAAAATTTAAATAAGTGAAGTCTTTTTGCAATTTCAAATTGACTTTAAAAATGTAGGTATATCAAAAATAATGATGTTATAAGTTCTTTAGCATAATTTAGTTGATTAAATGATTAGCTCATTAACAGTTTTTTATGAATGCACCGTTGAAAAAATTAATAAACCGATAACATAATTTTTACTGAATTTACGTTTGTACTATAAATTAAACTTCGAATCTTTCAATAATGTTTAAAATGTAGATTTATAGATTCTTTACAAACATTTATGGTGTGTGTGTGCGCGTGTGTGTGATTATTTACATCTTCAGTGTGTGTGTGTGTGCTTGTATTTCAAATCTGCAAAGTGCATAATTTCTACATGTGTAAAATGTTAAAATATCTTTGTTTCAGCATGTTGTGGCTGTGGCAGGTGAGCACAGCTGTTTATCCGTCTCTGTACTTGAACTTGGGCAACAGTACTGTGGCCGGCAGAGCAGCGCAGATCAGAGGAATGGTCCAGGAAGCGATCAGAGTGGGAGTGTACGCTAACAAGACGCTACCTGTCTATGCCTACATCTGGTACAGATACATGGACCGACCGGATCTATATCTGTTAGATGTAATTATTATTAGCAGATTACGTATCTAACTGTAGGCCTAGTTTTCGTGTTCTCCCACTTGTATTGTATACACGTTACAGTTACATTCATTTCTTTAAACTTTAACAGCGATGGAATAAATGTATTTATATGAAATGTGGACGTTGGTCGTCATCGATTTAATTCCGGGTATACTAGAAATCGGTAGCAGTCTTCAAGCAATAATTCTAAAACGTATATGATTGCATAAATACCAATCTATCATACGTTGGTAGAGTCACATTTTAACTTCAATTACACGAACTACTAAAAACTACATATAATCCAGCGAAATGACTTACCTTGCAGAATTCAGTCGTCAAGTGGATTGAGTGGCGTATTCCTATCAAATGGCAAAAAATCATTCAGCCACAAACAGTACACAACATACAGAACAAATACTTGCCTTTTCCTTTGTTGCACTGATCAGTTTTTCGTCATAAACTGCAGTTGTCATGTTCTCAAATGATTATCTATCTTCTTTCTTCTACCCAGTTAAATCAATAATGGTTAAGTTTTATGTAGGGTACATGATAGTATACGGGCTCGATTTTATATTTTATTAAGATAAGAAAACCAATATGATTTTTTATTTTATTTTGCCGATACTTGAACTTAGGGTCGTTATAACTATAACAAAGCGCACACCACATGTACATTGACTTTTTACGGTGAATGACTGGGTACTTGGTGTTACGCTGGACGAAGTGATGTTCGGTACCTGTGTTAGCCATAGTTTAAGAACTTTCAGTCATATTCAGTTATTTAATGGATAACGAATTTTCACGTAATAATTACTGGCGTGATTGCGGTCTTAGTACAGCTAAATTAAATAATTGATTGCCAATGAAGCGACAGTTACTCTTTCAAGAAACTTATAGGTCTACTAGTAACACAATAATTCTTCAATGTAAATACAAATATTTATTATTTAATACTTAATACTAGTTTTCAGTGAAGATATATTGTTTCCCTTACTTTGAAACATGTTTCGGGCATCAAACATATTCCAAATAAGGAAAACAATATATCTTTACTGAAAACTAGTAGTAAATATTAAATTAAACTTTATATAGCATATATATCAAGAACACTATAGCAAAAATTGTTTGAAATATTTATTAATATATTATAATTATACAAATAGTCACAACATATAAAAACAATCTTTAAGTTAGTAAATAAACTTAGTTTGTGGCAATTATATGAAATAAATTCTTGTAATAACTCTGATCGCTGGAAAACAGCTCGTTAAACGACTGCCTAGCTTTGTCATCCGCTTTCGTAAAAGACGCTGTCAAAATAATCAATTACTAGCTTGAACTATTCACTTGATTTTTCTACTATATTCGGTAACGCGTTGAAGGGGCTGTTTCACAAGTTCTTTCAATTTATAAATATTATTTCTTACTTATACGTCATATTGTTTTGTGATGAACGCTCAGTACACGTTCTATGTGACGTCATCTAATCGCGTCGTCGTATTCTTCTTGACAGTAATATTTGAATTTTTACGACATTTGTATGTTATGCTTTTAGCGTTGAGTTATTTGGAAACATCGTAGATCATACCGTGAGAACGACACATTACATATTCGTAGAAAGTATATACAGTTTATATCATTAGCCTACGTAAGTGGATGGTGGTTTGGGGGATTGAAAATAACTTTTATTAGCTTTCGAGAGGATTTGTTTTAATTATTAAATTAATTATAAACTTAGTAGTAAATAATAATAATGATTTTTTTTATTTGAAAGAGAAATATAATATAATGAATAATAATAAAATAAGTAAAATTTTGAAAATACTGTAAACTTTTAAACCTAACGTCTACCATTTTTATTTTGTTATTACTTAATTCTTTTTATTACCTTGACATTTTATTTCTCGTACATAATTTGCTATTTATTTTTACAAGACAGTAACGCCCTTTTTTTACTTTAAACAATTAAATGATTTTATTTACAGTTTTTTGTTTGTAGTGAGTGGTTCATGTTGCTAACACCTCGAGACTTAATGTGCACATCATTTTTCCTTAAACTCTTCCCAGGAACTCACCTTCTATTCTTCCGTAATACTTATTTATTACTTTCTTTCCCTCAAGTTTTGGCGTTTTCTTCGATTTTTTATTTAGCTGCTCATTGGCAGTTGGGAAGGTAAGAAGGGATAGGTGTTTTGGGTCAAAAACTTCCACACGTGTAGAACCAAAGTTTTTTGACACGTAGGTTCCCGTGAGAAGTTCTCTGACTGTTCTCGCTGATGGAAGATTCCAGTTTTTTTAATTATTTGTTTCTACTAATGATACATTAGTAACATGTGTTTGCGCTAATGTTGCAGATTATGTGTATTAGCGCAAGTGTTTGGTTTTCAATTACGGACACTTGACAGGTTCTATGTTCTGGAATTTCTCAAAATCTTACACCTATTTTTTTACGTACATAGAGCTAATTACGGTTGTTGGGATGGCTATATATAAACACCTGGTCAATAAGGCGAACAAGTTTTACTATGTCTCGAACATTCCACAAATACGTGAATCATTCTTTCTGTGGGCAATAACACATACGATTTTTGGACAATTGTTGAAACACTCGTTGATACCCGCAATATGTCCTGCTTGCAATTGGTTTCAGTCAGTTTTTATACAGTCACGTTCTAATCATTTTCAGTATCGCCGTTACAGTACTTTATAATTTCAGGTCTATGAAGTTGCTTATGTAACGGACTCACTAAACCAGTTGCTTCAGCAACGAAACTAATTCTCTTGCAAAGATAATTTTATTTTCCATCCCCTATACTATTTTGTGTTCCCTCCTTTCTCAAAGTATTTAGGCATTTCCTGTTATTTCCTTAGTTTAGTTGCTTTCTAATTAACTTCATATTTGTAGCCGTTATCGAAATATTTAGACGTACATTAAATATCTAGGTTGTATTTTTCATTTTGTTAAAATTTTGAATAATACTTTTCTCAGTTTAATTGATATTCTGTTACATCTCTGATTTTGTTATTACAATTTTTTAAATCAAATTACTTTTCCTACCTTTCTTCCTTTTTTCGTTTCAGACATCCATGGAGTGCGGTTACGCAACTTCATTCACTTTCTAAAGTTCTTTCCTTTCTCATCAATATTCCTGCCTTTCTTGGCTCGGTTTTGGTCTTTATTCTACCGACAACACCCTGTTCTTTCTCCTTTGTTTCTCTTAGGACAGCTCCTACACCTTCGCAGATTTCCTTATTACTTTTATTATTTTTTTATTAATGTACTTTTATTACTATTGTTGGCCTGGCATATTTTATTGCAGTGGAATTCCACAAAAAATGTAATTCATTATTTGGTGCTTACGCCATTCGAGGTACAGCAATGTGAGTCCTCTGATAACGTTATCACGGAAAATTGTATTCTTAACAATTTTACGGGGACAAAGTCATATGGTACCCAGGGAGAAATGTAAATTTATAGAAAGCGGTGGTTTTCTTTAGAAGTAAGAAAACATTAAAATATGTAGTAAAGAGCGATAGCTATTCAAAAGACGACCTTGCGTTGACGCCAGTAAGTCGGATAAGAATTTATATTTTGTCACGGACGGGTCGGACCGTCATAAAACTGTATTATTTTGCTAGGGTGTAAGAAACATTTACTAAGGTTGTAAAAGTTAAGTGCGCCTAACAATAGGGAGCTATATTTTAGAAAGAGAGGGTATATGTGAAATGGAAGGTGACGCGAAGTTTCATACCACGTGTTCACGCGCATTTTGTGGACGAATAGCGGATAGCGTCATTTTTTGCGCGGGCTGTTCCGTTAAACAGATTGGGTAGTTTTGAATTTAGCGGTAAGTCAGACCAATAGGCGTGTAGTTTGTCGATATTGAGTGTGGGTAGTTTTAGCGAAATATACAAATACGGAGTGTAAGAAGTTAGGGCAGTCAACGGAGAGATTACAGATATTAGACTCGTATTAGTTGCAATAATAATTTCTCAGTAATTTGATTAAGTATATTTCAATCGCCACGTAAGTCAGTCACGGTAACGCGATATTAAGTATTGTGAAAGCTACATATTATAAACATTTAATAATCGTTTACAAGAATAACGTGCAGAGAAATTAGAGAAGATAAGTTAAAATCGGGTAACATATCCAAGTTTTACTTAACACAGCATCAATCGTTAAATCGAAATACATTGCGATTTAAATGTGTCAACGTCATGGTGCGGGACGGTCGATCAATAAGCAGTTATTAATCTGGTGTTAGACGCACTTAGCTTTGTAAAAGAATATACTGTGTATTCAACAAGTGTATTAGCATACGGCACATGTGTAGTTATCACTAAGTTGTCAAAGTGAATGGTGTTTAATACCTGTGAAACAAGTGTATAAATTAGTGCAAAACTAACAAGGATAAGGGCTCAACGATTAACGTCGGCTACCCGCCTGGAACGTGTAGAATTGATTACATCGCGGCGCAGAGTGGATTCAACATGCAAGTAAATAATAAAATGAACACTTATTGTACTATTGTCTATTAAATTTAAATGTATGTAACTCATACTTGGTGACTCAATTAGTCAAAGAATTCATAGCCAAGAAATAAGCACAAACAAATTTTATAGCAAACTTATTAAAGGTAATGATCTACAAATTTTGTAATATGTAAATACAAATTAGTTATTAAAAACTTAATTAATAACAGTCAAATTGTGTTTATTTATTACTGGCGCCCTGGGATAATTTTTAAGAGTCGGTGCACTAAAGTAATTGTTACATTCTGTTGCTGATAATTAGTATGTTATAAATATTAATATTGTCATTGGGTAAATTAGCTTGATAAACTCTTACTTTTCACATGCTCGTAGGCCGAGTGTAGTATGTATAATAGTAACGTGAACTTTTATTAAGGCCTATTTAAAAGTGTATTACAACGTGTTCCACTGAACCTGGGTTAATTCCTTCCCACTGATAATTAAACATCCCGCTGGGTTTCTTTCTGATAATTAAACATGTCTGCCTTGAGATACTTACATACAAAGTACTGGCCTCCTTTGCATTTATCCTTTGACCGTATTCATCGTTTTCTCTCGTTTTTAGTTTACTTGGTTGCACGTGTTCTTACTGCTTGCTTGTTGTTGTCAATTTTTCGTACAATTATTCTATGAAGTACACAAAACCATGTTAATTCTTTTTTGTCCATGTTTAGTCTGTACCATCTAGTATTGTCTCTCTACACAGCTAATGCGTGTTGTTAATGCGACTTCCTCATTGTTTAATTTAAATGTTTTCACGTCACATTCTTTTCTCACCGTTGGTATGTAACACCCCCATCTCCAACTTTTCTTTTAAGTTGCTGTTACCAAATCACATTTAAAATTAACACGTTATTACCTTTATTCTCCAGACATATCAGTAACACAGACACTATATAATCGCAATAATACATCTTCGCATTCTTCTGAGACGATTTTCTTTGGTATAGGTTATACTAATAAAGACTTTGTAATATTACATCAATGGCCACTGTCTTCAGCGTTCTTCATGTCTTAAAATGTTGCTATATTTCTGTGTGACACGTGGTAGGAGAATATTTTCTCGTTTTTCTTGTGTCTTACCTTTTTTCTTTCTCCAAGGTGAATTTTTCAATGGGGGGTTGTTAAGGTGGTCCCTTAAGGTGGTTGTTCTGGTGTATCCCAGAAAGCCTAACATTCTTTGCTGAATATTTGACAGAACGCTTCTTATCATGAGTCTCAGTCTCTTAACATTGAGGCATTTATATTGTAAGTCTTTCCGTGGATAATATACTGCTGCAGCAGGTTATCTCAAGACTATCGATCTTTCTATTTCTCTACTTTAGGCAGGTTGTATTGACAATCAGTGTTTCAAATTCTTAAGCTAGTTAAGATTTACCCAGATTGTAAAATTTAATTGGCTGATGTCCGGGCTGCCTAAAGTACGCGTTTGAACCCCAGTTCATTTGGTTAGATCTCTTTTGAAAGTCTGACTTCGTTATCATTGAACTCAGTTATATAAAAATTGAACTTAAACCCAACAAGGGAAGCAATTTGAGGAATTAGTTTCTCTTGTAGGCGTTGCCTCCACTAGCATATGCAGCCATAGGCAGAGGTAGTAAATTATTCTCAATTTTCGGCAGTTCGAATTACATCTTCGTCCTGGTTCGAATATTACCAGGGCACACTTCTCCTTCCAGTTAGGTGTTTAGTCTCGATCTTATTTTTAATTACAAGTTTCAGGGGCCATATGTTTTTTATTTCATACGATGTATAGAAGGAGAGACATAATTCCTTGTTTATACGACGTGAAGCAATTACTCTACCTTACGGACTCCACAGTGTAGAGTATTCAGGGTATTTTGGAAATCCTACAGTATGGTAACAATTTCAGCCACGTTTCAGCTTCTAACAGGACATTAGATCAAAGGTAACGTTTTAAGTTTTTATTCGTCTTTGATACACATACTTATATCCTAGTCTATAACTTACCACACGGCGTGTAGAGCTCTCCCTCCGTTACTGCCCCTCTAAACTCTTTCCGTTCTTAGTTCAATCCTGATGTAAACAAACCCACGTGGCAAATCTGAAACGCTATTGGTCAGGGGCGTTGACATTGTTCAGACATTAATGTATTACGCGCATGTGCAGAATGCCTGTATAGTCATATGAGAATTATATTGCCACTTAAATCGGGGCACGTCGTTTTAAGACTTCCTCTGTTTAAACTTTGTACTTGTGTATCAGCTGTACGCAGTGTACTGCTGCAATGCGGCACGAGCGGATGACGTCACGCGCTTATCAAACGCTGCCGCCGGTCATCTCGGCCGTCGGTAGACAAGTTTAGTTTAGTTTCTAACAAAGCTCCGAGCGGATCTCTCGTAAAACACTTCTCTTCCAGCCGCGGCTTCTGGACATTTTTTAAATGTGTATTCATAAGATTTAATTCAATTCAGACTACCTGCGTCCATCTTCAATGGACCACGACTTCTTTTAAAACTAATTTTTGGGCGTTATTGCCTCAAATGCATCCGCACGTGCCGATCATAATCAATACTTTAAAACTTCAATAAACGCATGTCAAATATCCGTAATACAGTCCACTTCTTTTCTTACATACAATCCAGCCTTTCCTGCATAGCGTCTTTGGAATAACTCGAGACTCTTCAAGAGCTTCCAAACCGCAACATTTTTGGTCCTCACGGGCAGGATTTCTCATTTTTGGTCCCACCGGGCAGGATTTCTTATTTTTGGCCCAAAAACGAAAACGTTTTTGGTCACCACGGGACGGATTTCTTATTTTTGGCCCACAAGCGACAGCATTTCTTTGTACGCATCATTTCTGGCCCAACCGATCTGAATTTAGTCACGCCCTACGGGCATCATCTCGTCCTGAGCGACACCATTGTTGTGAATCACATCGCAGTCATCTCGACAAGATTCGGCCAAGCAGTAGACCAGAGACGACGGGACACGGCAGGACAGCATTTGCGAGGTCATCAAAAAAAGATTCTACAGCTTTGAATCATGGAGGGTTACAACATGAGGCGTCATCTGACCAGCGGAGACAGGAGGTGCAACAGCTCCTAACAGGATCGAACAACGGGATCGAAGCCAGCTTCATCACGAATGGATCAACGGCCACGTGACTATAAACTTTTTACTTATATTTGATGTTTAACAATATTTCACTTTTAGCAGTTATTTCTTAACACATTTGTATAAACAAACACCGTCATTACACAATACAGCTTAATAAATGGTTGGCAGCTCATTATCAGTTAAAACTTCAAAGATAAAGATATATGTTGCTATCATTTAAATTCATAATTTTAATAATTTAATTGCCAACAAGCTTGATTAGTAGAGAGAGTAAGCCTATGTTCTAAACAACGATCGCTAGCTACCGAAACGTATTCAAATTCATTCAAACTTAAGTTTATGGTTCACATGCTCTATGCTCAAATTCTTTCAAGATATTTTTCTTTTTTTTTCTCTTAAATTGTAATAATGGCCGATGTAAGGGCTCTAATAAAAAAACGAGGCACAATTAAGGCCTCAATATCACGCGTAAATACTTTCGCGGATAACTTCGATTTGGTAACCAGCGATCCTCATGCGCTGAAAATAAAACTGCGTCATTTGATGGAATTATCCACCAAATATGATGAGATTCAGTCCCAAATCGAAGCTGAGGAAGCGGACGTTGCTTTAACGAGTGATAGGGTACAAACGGAAGACGATCTTTGTAATATAGAATGTAAATTGCAACACCTGCTGGAGCAAGCTGAGCATGTGAACCAAAAACCAGTAATTAATGCTGAAAGTAAACAGCTTAAAACACCCCCCATTCAATTGGAACCATTGAACTTACCACGGTTTGCGGGTAGTATTGTTGAGTGGCAACATTATTACCATATTTTTCTTGAATTAATTCACGTCAGAGCAGATCTGACGGATATACAGAAACTTCACTATTTGCACTCGTCATTTCATGGCGAGGCGCTTAACGTAATAAAATCGTTACCAATCACTCATGAGAATTACGCGGTGGCTATCGATCTGTTGAGGAATAGATATGACAGTAAGCTAATTGTTTCCGCCCATCATGTAGGGAATGTCCTGGACGTACCATTAGTTCAACAAGAAACCCAAGTCAGCATATCGAAATTTATTGATGAAATCTCTGCCAATATAAACGCTTTAAATAATCTCAAACTGCCAGTCAACACATTCGAAATTATTGTCGTAAATTATTTAGCTAAAAAACTTGATAATTACACTTTCCATTTGTGGAAAGAGAGTTTGTCGGAGCATAAATTCCCTGATTTTAATAATTTTATGAATTTTCTAAATTCACGAAGAAAATTACTGCAAAATCTTGATAACGCGACTACCCCAACGAGCAGGTTGAACAAAAGCGATAAGTCTCCTTATCGCAAGGCAGTTAAACAGATAAGCGCTCCAAAGGGCGCATTCCATTCTCATATCAGAAACAATTTATGTAGGCTGTGTAACGGTGAACATAGAATTATCGACTGCCTACAATTTACATCGCTGTCTATCCCTGACAGAAAAAACGTGTTAATAAAAAACAAACTTTGCTTAAACTGCCTCCGTTCGGGACACGAAAGCTCAAAATGTCCCTCAAATTTCTCATGCAAAAAATGTTCTAGGCGTCACCACACCACGATTCATGTCCCCAACAGGGACGTAGCTTCTGTTAACAACCAATGCTCACTGAAATCACAGACCAATAAATCGGTATTGTTATCCACCGCCGTCTGTATGACCGCTAATAAGGTCGGTAGAAAATTTCCCGTTAGGATATTACTGGATTCCGGTTCTCAAGCGAACTTTTGCACAATGGATTTCGCCCGCAGAATGGGCCTCCAATTGGTTAAATCGCAACTACCCATCACGGGTATAAACAACTCGCTTTCCCAGGCTGACTTTAGTACGAAGGTAAGGCTACATTCTCGCTATAAACCCTTCACGTTAAACGTGCATTGTGCCGTATTGCCCAGTATAACTAATAATTTACCGGCGGAGTCGTTCAATCTTGCCTCTTTGAATTTACCCAAGCGCATATTCTTGGCGGATCCTCACCTACATTGCTCGGCGCAAGTCGATATATTACTCGGCGCTCAATATTTTCTCCAACTAATTGAACCTATGAAATTTACGCGCGGACCACACTTTCCTATAATTCAGGAAAACAAGTTAGGATTTATTTTGGCCGGTGATTTACCCTTCAACGTCGATATAACTAAACCAGTTTCTTCCTTTATGGTCTGCAAGGATGATAATCAGATTTCCTCGCAACTAAAAGAATTTTGGAAGTTGGAGGAGATCTCTAGTCGCGAAACCCGCTCTGAGGACTCGCCGTGTGAAAAACATTTCGTGGAAAACACTAGCCGTAACCGCGATGGGAGATTCGTGGTATCCCTGCCCCGCAGATCCGATAAATTTCATTTGGGAGATTCTCTCCGCGGAGCCATCCGCAGATTCCAATCGTTAGAGTTCAAGTTCAAGCAGAACCCTATCCTTCATAAGGATTATAGCGAGTTCATGAGTGACTACTTGAAACTTGGCCACATGTCGCCACTTAATGACTACGATTTGTCGCTTGACAGCTCAGAGATTTTTTATCTGCCTCATCACGCAGTATTCAAGGACTCTAGCTTAACCACTAAATTGCGCGTGGTATTTGACGCCTCCGCTGAAACCACAAATAATCTGTCCCTCAACGATACTTTAATGGTCGGTCCTACGATCCAGCAGGATCTGTTTTCGATAATGGTTCGGTTCCGTACCCACCGATATGTACTTATTGCGGACATAGAAAAGATGTATCGCCAGATCATTGTTAACCCTAAGGATTCAAACCTGCAACGCATCGTTTGGCGTGATGCGCCGCATAAGGAATTGCGACATTACGCTTTAAGGACGGTTACATATGGCACTGCTAGTGCCTCCTTCCTTGCTACACGTTGTCTGGCTCAAATAGCCTACGAAAATAAATCCGACTACCCTACAGCTTCTAGGGCCATAGCAAATGATTTTTACGTAGACGATCTCATAACGGATTCGGATGATCCGAACGGCTTAGCTGAAATGAAATGCGAGATCGTGAAGTTGTTGAGTAGGTATGGTTTCACGTTACATAAGTGGTTCTCTAACCACCATAAGATTATGACCCTTCGCGCCCAAGTAACCCATGACTTCAGCAAAGGTCAAAACGTGCGTACATTGGGAATCCAATGGAACGTTGAAAGGGATAACTTTTTATACACCGTTAGGGGTGATGATAATTTGACCGTGTTCAACAAGAGAAGCGTGTTGTTGGTCATCGCCGGGATCTATGATCCATTAGGTCTGATCGCACCCATCACATTTTACTGCAAGCATTTCGTGCAACAGTTGTGGTTGGCGGGCACAGATTGGGACGAACCCCTATCTGGGTCATTAGCTAATCAGTGGTTGGAATTATACTCTCAATTAGTCTCCGACACTCATTTTAAGATTACGAGGTCGGTTAAGAGTTCGAACAATTACCCACTTAGTTCATTACAGCTGCACGGATTCGCCGACGCTTCGGCTAAAGGTTACGCGTGTTGCATTTACGTGCGGGCGGTCTATTCGAACGGCGCCATATCGTCAAACTTGTTGTGTGCTAAATCTAGGGTCGCGCCGCTGAAACAGATAACGCTACCACGTCTTGAGCTTTGTGCTTGTTTATTGCTGGCGCAATTAACGTCCAAGGTTTTAAATGCCTTCAATTACAATTTTGACGGACTATATCTCTATTCGGACTCGATGATAGCGTTGTATTGGATACATCAACAATCTTCCCGCTGGAAGGTATTTGTGGCCAACCGTGTCGCGGAAATACAGCGTCTTGTTAGCAGCAGGGGAACTTGGCATCATGTAGTATCAAATGACAACCCTGCCAACATTTTATCGCGCGGTTGCCTCCCTCGTAGTTTGCACTGTCATACTCAATGGTGGCATGGTCCGTCCTGGTTAGCGCATGGGTCAGCATCATGGCCAGTCAGCACTTTCGACATTAATACTCCCTGTACTTTTCCCGACCTTGAGCAGGAACGTCGCAAGCAGGTTCAAACCTCACTAATTGTCGCGTCCTCAACACATAGTTATGTTGAAAATTATTCATCCCTTACTAGGCTTATTCGCGTCTTCGCATATTACCGCAGATTTTTTCGCAATTCTAGGCTCGCGGTTGTTGACCGAGACACGTCCTTTTTGTCGGCTCAAGAATTGTCTGACACGCTCTTGATTTTTGTCCGGCAATCTCAGCAGTTGCATTTCGGCGTAGAAGTTATGGAACTTGAGGCACACCGGTGCCTTCCTCGCAGTAGTAAAATTCTTGCTCTCAACCCATTCCTGGATGAATCAGGCATTTTAAGAGTGGGTGGACGCTTGCAATTCTCCCCACTTAGCTACGCGAGTAAACACCAAATAATTTTGCACCCGCACTCTCATCTCACGCGATTAATAATTGAGTACGAACATATCCGTTTGTTGCACGCTGGGGTGCAATCAACTCAAGCTTCGCTTAGGCGAAAATATTGGATCATACACGACAAATCCTATATCCGCTCAGTGATACATAAGTGTGTCACTTGTTTTCGTTTCCGGGCTAGAGGCGCGAATCAACTACTAGGTCAGTTACCCCCTTCTAGGGTCACGCCTTCAAGGCCATTTTCACAGTCGGCCGTGGACTACGCCGGTCCTGTACTTTTGCGCCATGGCGGGCAGCGCTCTAAGTCCACGACCAAGGCATACATCGCGCTATTCATATGCATGTGTACAAAGGCCATCCATTTAGAATTGGTGTCGGATCTCACTTCCAACGCCTTTATAGCGGCTTTAAAAAGGTTCATCTCGCGCAGAGGTATTCCCGCGCAGATATTTTCAGATAATGGTACGAATTTTCGTCGTGCCAACCACACCTTATATGATTGGTACAAATTTTTAACCTCAAAGGAAGTTGAGCAATCTTCTCTGGAGTTTTGCGGTCTCCACGGTATCAAATGGTCCTTTATCCCCCCTGCAGCCCCTCATTTCGGTGGTTTGTGAGAAAGTGGTGTAAGGAGTGTTAAATTTCATTTACGTCGCGTAATAGGCGGTACGATCTTGAATTTTGAGGAATATTCTACTCTTCTTTCTCAAATTGAGGCTTGCCTTAATTCACGCCCTTTGTGCGCGGTGTCCGCATGCTAGAGACCCTGAACCCTTAACTCCTGCTCACTTCTTGGTCGGTGCTCCACTGACGGCACTTCCGGAGCCCGACTATACCCAAAGCAATAATAGTCATTTGGGCAGATGGCTTCTGCTCCAAAAATTTACACAGACCATCTGGAAACGGTGGTCTAGGGATTATCTGCACCAGCTGCAGCAGCGCAATAAATGGCGCACCCCGTTTAGGAATTTGAATGTCGGACAGCTTGTCCTCATTTTGGATGACAATTCCCCCCATCTAGAATGGAAGCGTGGGGTAATTACCAATGTTTTTCCGGGTCAAGATTCCTTAGTACGCGTCGCAGAAGTTCGCACCGCGCTAGGTATCTTACGCCGACCCATCCACAAATTATGCCCCCTTCCGGTGGCAACAAACTAATCGTATGCGTGCCATACGAGACATACTAGGATTGTGAATTTGTCACATTTCCTGGACCACGCCCGGGACATTCCCCGGGCGAGCATACAAGTCAATTGTATCATAAACATTGTAAGTATCATAAGCATTGTAATATTGTTTACGTGCCGCTAGCTATTACTGCAATAGTGACTGTGTTTCATATGTACTATCAATTATTTATGGATGTTGTGTATTGTCATATGTTTATATAATTCAAGTTCTGAGAACTACAAGTGTTACTTATAGTGTCAATTATTCTACGTATGTATTGTATTTTCTAATGGTCATATATTATGAAATTTATTGGGGTTGTTGTGTCAATATCATGGGGAAATTATTATATTTTTTATGGTGTTATCACTTGTTATTGTAATGCTTGGCAAATATCAATAGGTATTATTTGGGAAAGATCAATATCTACTTAATCATTGCATTATTGTGTGTATTGTGTTACTATTATGTTTTGAGTAATTTTACTGTCAGTTTGCCCTTGCTATTAGCATAAGGGTCAATTTATTGTATACCTTGTGATTGTTAATTGAATTCATATTATGGTTATTATGTCATTGCACTGTGGCCAATACGCCAATTATTGTATCGCTTTCGCCATGTAAGTCTAATTATTGTATTATTCAATTTAACCTTTAATGTACAAAATCGTCCCGATTTTGGCGGGCAGTATGTTTAAACTTTGTACTTGTTTATCAGCTGTACGCAGTGTACTGCTGCAATGCGGCACGAGCGGATGACGTCACGCGCTTATCAAACGCTGCCGCCGGTCATCTCGGCCGTCGTTAGACAAGTTTAGTTTAGTTTCTAACAAAGCTCCGAGCGGATCTCTCGTAAAACACTTCTCTTCCAGCCGCGGCTTCTGGACATTTTTTAAATATGTATTCATAAGATTTAATTCAATTCAGACTACCTGCGTCCATCTTCAATGGACCACGACTTCTTTTAAAACTAATTTTTGGGCGTTATTGCCTCAAATGCATCCGCACGTGCCGATCATAATCAATACTTTAAAACTTCAATAAACGCATGTCAAATATCCGTAATACAGTCCACTTCTTTTCTTACATACAATCCAGCCTTTCCTGCATAGCGTCTTTGGAATAACTCGAGACTCTTCAAGAGCTTCCAAACCGCAACATCCTCCTTATCACTGTTTTCTGAACCGTATTGAATTAATACGGAGCCAGTTGAAAGGATATGTTGCCCGTCACAATATAACATTACCTGCTTGATATAAAACAATTATTGAAAAGGCGGTAAATGAATAAACGGACAAGTGGAATCATTGTATGCAGGACATAATCAGGGAATATGATAAGCTATGGGAACTGGCTCACATTACCGATGTCGTTGTGGACAGTGAACAATCTTATCAACAATAACGCTGACTCAAGTGATGATACAAGTTCAGACACAGATGTGGAAGGAACTGAATTACTCTCTGACAGCAACTGATAATATTCAGTACACTGGTAATTATCACAGCTTTTATTTTCGTTTTAAATAAACTTTATTTTGTTGTTGTTGCGATATTTAAACGGTTAATAAAAAAAGCCATTAACTGGTGCTATAAAATGTTACACTGTCGGTCTGACAATGTCATACAAATTTTACTTTGGTCAGGACAAATTATTACAATTTATGTGTGTTTATACAGTATAATTATTATATATACCCTGTCTGTACTCCTTCTGTCACAGTGACACGCCTCTAATTCAAGTACCAAATAGCGATTCATATGTGCCACGCCTGTTTGTTTACATCAGGATTAAGCTAATAACGGAAACAGTGTACACGTCTCTGTCTTTTGCCTCCCTTCTCTATCTACTAAACTCAACTTCCCTCATATCCTCCGCACATCGTCTAATCACCTTCCAAGTACCCAGAAACCCTTCCGATTTTATGCTACTTTTTCCATTAACTCGTCGAGTCAAAGTTCTTGCCATTCTGAGGCTACTGCTCTGTATGCGCAATAACCTTTAATTTTTACATGATAAGAATTGCTGGCTCTATGCCAGTATTGTCAAAGACTACACTTCTAACTTAAATAAAACTACTTTGTTGCTGCTTTGTTTTTTGTGTAAAAATTCAGTACTGGACTGATCCAATGCTTTACTTGTCCTCCGTCCGTCAAAATAAGCAAACGAACATTTTGGCTCCAAAATATCGACAGATTGCCATTAATTATGATATTTTTAACACTGTTATGTGTAATTTACATAACAAATGATGAATGAATTTAGCCGATTTATGTTTAGCCGACAAGTCTATACGTTTAGTTTTTAAGTGTTACGCCTAAAGTACTCAGAGCACGCGTTAAGAAGTGTTGAAACAGCAAAAATAAATTTAATAACAATAACCTGTCTCTTGTCATGAATTAGTTTAGTGTTTACTAATTAGTGTGAACGTTTGGACAGGAGGATCTCGACAATATTCTGCGTATATCCAACGAAGAAGGCGCGGCTGGTGTGATCGTGTGGGGCTCGTGGCTTGACTTCAACGAGCTGGACAGGTGCCTGTCGTTCCAGAACTACCTCAGCAAGTCTCTCGGTCCAATAACACGCAGAATGCTTCGATCTACAACTTCAAGCGGTTGTAAAAATAAGCGATGTAAAAAATACAGGGTGTAAATAATAATAAGGTAGATAACAATAAAAGTTCTGTTTAATTTAGTCCCCAAGCAATGTTTCCTGGGGCACTTGCTTAAATACATGAATGAAACATCGCAGAGAACTCTTTTTCATATTTTCCTTTAGTTTCATAATTTATTATCTAATTGTTAGTACAATAAGACCATTTTAATAATGTACTCCCCGAAACGTATTAACACAATGTATTATTAAGTCTAGTTACTACCTTTCTCTTCCCTCGATAGCATATGTGCTATATTCTACCGGCTAGGTGTTCTGTTCAGAATCTCCAAGGGTGTGTCTGTGCCAATTTGCTGACAAAACTGCAATTCATGGAAGTATATTTATATTCTAACTATATAGAAAGCAAACTGGAATGTACAAGACATTTATCTAAGAGTGATAAGTGGTCAGAAACATGTGAGGACAAGAAACGAAAAGAGAATACAATGACGGTCCTTTGCTAAACGAAAAATATCTTGTTGAAGTACTGAGGTACATTGAATGGACACGATGAGATCTGGATAGAACTACTGCAGAAAGACTGGAAAACATTGGACTGACACATCATATGGTTTTGTACATACAAGAGTGTATGTATTGGCATTTTAACTAAAATAGTCCGAATCTTCAGTTTTCCAATAAATTCACTTGGCGACAAAATAAATCCTTTATTATTATTTCGTCTAGTTTTTTCAGCAGGTAGGATCACGTTCTCATAGGACCCACTGAACTTGTAGTCCGGCCTCATGAAGTGAAGTTCATACTGAGCTGGATCCAGTCCGACGACGTGAAATCCATACTGACGTCCAGTCTATACTGAGCTGGAATCCACTAAGGAAGATCAGTTTTGGTAGAGAGTGCTTGGACCACAGTGCCGCCCTACTCCACATTGTGTAGTAAGGATAAACAAAAATATAGCAGAAAAAGTCTCTGTACAATACATTATTTTATTTATCAATAATTTGTTACACTAGTGTATAAAAATTTACAAAAACAAACAATTAGCCTATATATACAAATTTTTCATCTACCTGTATTTATAGCGATAAAAGTAAAAGAAACTACACAGTACTAGGAATTAGAGAATGCCAGAAATTATAGTCTGTAAGATTGTCACCTTTATATAATAGCACTAATTGAGAACTAGTTTGAAAATCAACCGAATGCATTTCCTAAAATTTGCAGGAATAAAAAACAAATAACATAAAAAGAATGGTACTCTAAGATTGTTAATCGCATTAAAATTACATGTAATTGGTATCTGAGAAGTTTTCATTTACTACAACCACAAGATTTAACAAAAAGTTTGGTGTGTCTCGTTTAAAATTAGATCTTTAATTTATTCTTATGTAAATTTTATTTTTATATTATTAAATTTATTTGTCTTTGTAAAATAAAGTCAGTTACTTGTAATCTTGTAAATAAGTCATTAAAGGTGAACATACTTCTGTAAAATTTGTATTTTTGGAAAGGATCAAATTTTTTCAAGTTTAAAAATAATTAGGCATTTAAGATCGAGAATAAAATATTTAGTAATCATGTTAAGAACAAAAAATTAATAATACTTATACAATAAAGTTTTGATTTTCTAATTTTTTTCAAAGAATGTAAAAATTATTTATAGATAAGAAAAAGGCTTGAATTTTTTACCGTTATTTTACAACTGCTAAACTTTAAAATAACTTTTTGAGGTACTGAAATTTGTTTATAAATTTTTAAAACATCTGTGTCCCTTATTTTCCTGTAATTGATTTACGTGAATGCGCAGACATTCGTGCATACAAGACAACATTCTTGCACAAACTTGCAAGTAAAATAATGAAAAAAATACGCTTTACAGTTTTCCGTATCAAATCGGATTCCTGCAGATGTTAACAGCACGTTAAGGGAAAACAAACATTATATGTAAGTCGGATTGTCATCAGATTTCATATCAGAAAACTGTATACAGTATTTTTAATTTAGGTCTGTTAATGAATGTGTGGAATGTACTTTAGGTCTGTTAATGAATGTGTGCAATGTACATAGTGAATGTGTTTAAGTTGTACAATATAGGCCAAATAGATTTTATGAGTTATAGTGCACAAAATTATAATTAATTATTAGTATAATTTAAAAGTGTTGTTGAGAAATACGTAATCAAGATTCGTAAAACCTGATGCTATGAAATATTACATTTAAGGAGTACGATATTTACAAATGGTTATGGTAATTAAAAATGAAATGGCATGTAGTAGGGAAAAAACATTATACTGTCAGTTCCATGAAATTAATAAGTTAATGTGCCTGACTCGATATTAAATGATCAATGTAAGTGTGAAAACGACATTAGGTTTGACGTGAAACACCTGTTGAACAGTACAACAAATTTCACAGCGTGTAATTAATTTGTCGAGTCATGTTGTGAACACTTCATTATGACACCTGCTTGTGTTATCTTTGATTTGCTACAGCTATGTAACTGTTCTTGATTGGGCTTTCCAGTGACATATCAGGGTCGTTGGTGTCTTGATCGTCGTTGTCTGTCAGATTGTCTTCTATTGTCTGGCGTTTGAGACCTCTCGACGCGCTGAGACCCAGCTTATTTCTGAACAGAGGCTTCACTCCTTCGATTAGCCTTGCCAGTCTCTCAGCTGTATTCTGAAAGGACACAAATAACATACGATTTAGTATTAGAAGTTAAAATACACATTAATATCACAATATTGTAATAATTACTACAGGTAAGACACTGAGGCATGGTGTTAAATTATTAGCAGAGCAGTGGTGATGCTTCTTAGCACTTTTGTTTCCGTCGATTCGTCTTTTATCTCATTACTTAGGCGAAGTATGTATATTGTAATTGAACAGTTTATTTGTGGGTTTTTTGTTTGTTTGTTTATTTTCTGAGAGTTTTATTTAGTGTAAATTGCCTCCACTTATGTCAAATACGGATCGGCTGCCGCAATCGATTGTGTCCTCGAGCGCCCCGTTCTTTTTCCAAATGCTTCGGTCCGTTCGCTGCTCACTCTCCTGTTGAATTACGTGTAATTGTCCTGTAAACTTTCAAATTATCTACAATGACAACTCATTTGATTCCAAATAACAATGTTTATTTTCATTAAAGTTGTTCAGAGAAATGAACAGTCGACTTGTCGAAACAAATATTGATCGGGTCGACTCTAGCGCTCAATTCGACTTTTACACTAACAAGTTCCAAATAACAAATTATTTCTAATAATACAGTGGAACTTGGTTATTACGGCCTCGGCTGTTACGTCAACTCGGGTGTAGCTTTATTTTGTCATAAGTCCGGTCAAACTGATATCTTTAACATTATAAAAATTCCCGGTTTTAACGTCACTAAATATTGTACTACTCTGTTATAGCGTCAAAAATTTCTCAGATATTCTACTCTAAATTTCATATAAACGTATATATGTGCGCGCGCGCTATGCCCATGGCTACAGACATACATTGTATGCAAGCGATAAGCACTGCAGAAAAATTCTACTTCTAGTTGACAACTGTGCAGCCCATTCAAAGTTAAATTTGACAAACATTAATCTGGTCTTCTTACCGGCCAACTGTACGAGTGTCCTGCAACCTATGGACCAAGGGGTCATTAGAAGCCTAAGGTGTCACTACCGCAAGCAACTTTAAAAAAAAATTATTTTCTGTATGCACACGGCGCAACCTGCCACAATTTCACTCTTAGATGCAATACAATTCCTAGACGACTCTTGGAAGCGTGTAACACAGAAGACGATAGCAAAATGCTTTATTAAAGCACAACTGGTACATGAAAATTTACCCGATGATGATGAAGACGACGACTTGCCGCTCTCGGAGTGGATTAAGAAATTCGACGTAAATGAATTTTGAAATGAACTTGATTCCTATGCATCAGTGGATGACCAAGTAGAAACATTCCAAGTGTTGAGTGACGTAGAAATTATCGCGGAAGTAAAAAACATAGAAAAAAAAGATAGTGTTGAAGAAGATGCTGAGTAAGAGGAGGATGCCGACATCGTTTGTCCGACAGTACAGGAAGCAATGAGAGCCGCCGAAACTCTTTTACGATTTTGCTGCTTTAGAGAGACGTCTGACGACACGTTCAATGCAGCGCAGCATCTCCACAGCACAACAGAAAGAATTTATTTTTTAGAAAGGAGCGTTCAAAAGAAAATTACGGATTACTTTCGACAGTAAGCCTAAATGTAAGTTACATGTACTTTCTTTTTGATCTTTTAAAATATTCTTCATGGTGTTTGTATAAATGAAATGCAGTTTGTAAACTTTAGAATAAATATCACGAATAATGTTAATAATGCAAAGATCTTTTTTTTTATTTCTCCTTCCTTACTAGTGATTAAAAAGGGTGATTATAACGACTTTTTATAACGTCACTCGGACATAACGTCATTATTTTTTGGGTCCCTTCAATGACGTTATAACCAAGTTCCACTGTATATTAATTCTCAGGGTTTAAGGGTTCTTTTAGACTGTCATTGAATTCAGAGCATACAAAAATACAATACATTACAAGGGTAAGTAAAATTTTAAAATTTTAATACTATATTTCGTTATTATCAGTTGCTATGGCAACCAGACTATCGGCAAAATGGCCGCCGAAAACGTTTGGCCACGTGCTGTCACAAGTTATTTTAAAATAAATGTTTCAGTGTTCACTGTTTCAGTTTTTAAGATTTTTCTTCAATAAATGATCCCTGGTGTTATCCTGTAAGTGTAGATAGTGTCTACGGTAGTGTTGTGTAATCGTACCTGTAGTGTGGTTAATAGTTAAAGTTGGCGTCACTCACAGGCGTTATGAAAGTGTGTTCATGGTAGGCAATCAGGATTTTCAAAGGTTCTGCATTTATTTGTTGTTTTAATTTAAATATTTTCGTCTTCTAATCTTCCACAGTATTTATAGCTTCTAAAAGTTATAATTTTTCATCGCCAACGGTCCAAAAAACATTACTTTGGTTTAATTAAAAACTTCTTCATTAGAGCTCATCTACTCACTGCCATAATTAACAATACAATACTACAATTCTATATTCCTGCCTTTCCATCAACGGTTTCGTGCCCTCACAATACTGGCCTGTGATTGGTCAAAACAGAGAGTTCATAAGGTCACGTGGTCCGTTTACAAGATTTAAATGTTCATCTGCCTATAAGAAAAATACTCCTTTTTCAGCTTTACGTTTTCTTAAATTTAAATTACATCGTGCTTTTCTTTATGTCATTATGAATATTTTGCTACCTCATTTACTTACATTGGTTAATTATAAAGGGTAGTTTTTCACCTTACAAAAATTCTAATGTTGGGCCAATACTTTTTATACATTTGTTATATCACTTTACAATTCCTTAAATTAATCTAATATGCAATATTACTGTTAAAACAATTAGCTTCATCATACAAATTTTGTCCCTTTCCTGTTTTATCACATTGGTTTACTAATCTACTCATTTCTGATGTATGGAACTTGTGGCCCAGGCCATCAATAGCATTTCATTAATATATTCTAAATTACATTTATTATTACCTAGGTTTTTGGTTTTGAACCCTTTTTCCTGAGTTACATCTTATTACATGAGCCTTGACCCCTAACATGTTTTCACAATAGTTAAAAATGAAATCTTTTGACTTATTACTTAAAGTAGTGTTTACATGGACAAGTTTACAATCATAAATTAACAAATAATATAATCAGAACAAAATCTTTTAACATGTTACCTTCGAGGTATTGCCTTCATGGCCAAATTCTACATTTATAAATTGACAAATAATTATAAACTACTTGGTGTACCATACTTCCATCCCATCAATCTTATCAAGCATTACTGGCTAATGAATAGATTATTGTTCATAGGTCCTGGTTTCTAATACACATTTTCTTATTTGCCAGTAGGCTCACACAAACTTATAATGTAGTTTATAAATGTTAATAACTATAGGCTTTGGTGTAGAACACAAATACAACTACTTACACCAAAGCCTTCACTAACATCTCAATCTGAGATGAAACCCTTCACCACCATTCACTATCGGTGTTATTTATGGGTTTTCCTTTTTTTTTAAGTAATTAACCCGCACTTATTTTGTCACCACTCCACTGACACTTATTGTATTTATAACATATTTAAATAATAATAGGGATTGTTAACTTTATTCCCCACTCCTTCACATTCACTCATTTACATAAAGGTTTGTATGTATATTATATACTTGCTATAATACATTTTAATTATTTATTTTATTATTTGTATTGTATTTTTTTCTTATCTTTTATATTGTACAGTCTTTTCTGTAAGTAAGGGTTGTTCATTTTTATCTGGTTTTAATAGGATAGCATAGGTGACTTTACCTATTATTGTACCTATTGAATTGAGCAGTTTTTGGTTTTGGGATAAGGCTACTATTATGTCGCATTAAATATGCTCACCCACCAAAACATGTTTATTTTTCTTAGCTGCAGGTCTATGGAAAATTAACTTTTAATCTTGATGCTCAGGTTCATTTGTAACACTTTTTCCTTCTTTATTATTACTATTTTCTTATGGCTTCAGGGATTGGGTTGTGATGAATTTCTTTTAAGTTGGTTATTATCTTCATAAATTACACATAACTTCTTTTCTTCTTTGGCGAATCTACGAAATATATTAATTCTTTTCATCGTCTTCATATAGGTTATTACCAACTGATTATTCCTTTTCTCTGGGGTTTCTTTTCTTTCTGTTCCTATGAATTCCTTAATTGGGGTTATCAATCCCTCCCTAACTTGAAATGGCACGTTGAATGCATATCGGCTGTGAGTGGTATTATTCTGACCTATTCCTCACCCGACCATTCACCCCGTGTATGGTACAGTGCTCGTTGGCCCCTGCCCATCATAATAATTCTTGAGTGGTGCCGTAGCTTTCTACACTCTTACAAAAATGGTAACTCTTGCGTTACTTTAAATACCCTCGGAATCATGTTGTCTTCTTTCTTCTTCTCATTATTATAAATTGTATCCTAGCAGTTCCCCTTACTTTCATATAACTTACTTTCAGTTTTGGTAAAAATCCTTTGTATACTTCTTCTTTTCCATTTAATTTCATTTCGTCTTTAATTGATTCATTAGCCACTATGTTATTCATCTTCTGTTTCAATATCCCTTTTTAGCAGTTACAAATATAGTTATTATCACTCGGTTCATTTACAAACATCAATTTTTTTTCCTTCAAGTTCATCACTTCATTTAATTTGTTTTAAGTACTTCTTTTTTCATTATTATCACCTCATTACTGTTATTAACTGTCCTCCTCTTCTTAATGGATTCAATATAAATTCTCCAAAGTATTCTGTAAGATGTCCTTACTTAATTTAGAATTTGGTTGGTTGTTTGTTCATGTTTCTTGAAATCTTCATTGGTCATTACTTTTATCATCATTTTTCCTTCTTTTTTTTTAAATGTTTGTTGCTGTTGTCGGTTCTCAGAAAATCAGTCCCTTTTCTCGATGGTGTGTCGGTGCTTAATTTATCCATGGTCCATAAATTCAGTTACCCTTATTTCTCGGATTACTCTGGTATGCAGAACTATTTCTGTCCTGGTGATATAGGTCTTGGCTACCTGGTGTTCTGATTTTTCTGTTGTTAAATCTTCACTTGTTTCATGGCCTACTTGAATTGCTTTATTATCTATTTTACTAAATGAATACTTTAATGGTGTATTCATTATTGATGATCTCACTGTCATTTTATTATACGTTTCCATTTTTGGTATATTCCATTTAAGTATAGACCTTCTGAAGTTTTTACTCACTGTTTTATTGTGAGTCCTTCCGAAAGTTTCTATCAAGCTTCTACTACAGTTTTTATAATTCATTATTTCTGTATGGTTGGTAATTGTGAGATTAAATATATTACCCAGTCCATTCTTCACCATCTCCCATTTTTCCTGTGTTTTTTTTTATTAGTTCTCTTTTCCTTTGATGTGCGGTCTTGCATTGTGGATTGAACGCTACAGGCTGGTCTATAGCTCACTCTGTCGAGGTCTTCTCTCAGGTTCTTCAATATTGCATTTCCTGGATGTTATCAATTCTTCCCATACTATCATTCATTTGGCTTTTTACCCGGTTCATCTCCTCATTTACCCGTTCGATTTTTCCTGAGGTGTTAGTTTGTAGTTCTTCCAATCTTTCTTGTGTTCCTTGCTGTAATTCTGTTATCCTAACTTGGTTAATGTTATCTGCTTGGTCTATTTTGGCGTCTAACTCTGCTCTGACCTGTACAATTGTTCTTTGTTTTGTTCCACCTTCTCGACTATTTCGGCTGTTTGTTGCTTTCTTTCTTCATTATATGCCTCTACCCTTTTGCCAAGTGTTTCATTGATATTTTCAATTTTTTCATCAATTCGTTTTAAATCTCCCTTTTGTCCATCAATAATTTCTCTCAACTCTTTGTTAGAGCTATCAATTTTCTCGTTTATTTTCCAAAAGTCTTCCTTAGTACTCTCATTCATTTTCCTCAAGTTTTCACGGGTACTGTTTATTTTTTCCTCCTGTCTGTCTATTTTCTCATTTGTCTGTATATTTTGTTCTTTAATACTGTCTATTTTTTCATTAGTTTGTTTACTATTTTCCTCCATTCGTTTAAAATTATCATTGGTTTGTTTAGTTTGTTCCTCCATTCGTTTAAAATTTTCATTCATTGGTTCCATGAATTTCAGTAAATTTGCATCTCCTCTGGCCTCTTCTTTATCACCCTCCTGTTGTTCCATTTCGGTGACTTGTTGTTCTGCTGTTTCTTGTTCTTCCCTACCTTCTTCCGTCTCTTGGTCTTTTGCCAACATTTTCGTCACTCCTCTTGTATGCATTTCTGTTTTTTCTGACAGTCGCCAGCTGAAATCGGGTTTCCCGTATCGTTAATTATTACGTTAGGATCGGTAATATTCCCTAACTTCAGCCTCACTAGTTGGACGCCATCTGTAATTGAACAGTTTATTCGTGGGTTTTTTGTTTTTGTTTGTTTATTTTCTAAGAGTTTTATTTAGTGTAAATTGCCTCCACTTATGTCAAATACGGATCGGCTGCCGCAATCGATTGTGTCCTCGAGCGCCCCGTTCTTTTTCCAAATGCTTCGGTCCGTTCGCTGCTCACTCTCCTCTTGAATTACCTGTAATTGTCCTGTAAACTTTCAAATTATCTACAATGACAACTCCTTTGATTCCAAATAACAATGTTTATTTTCATTAAAGTTGTTCAGAGAAATGAACAGTCGACTTGTCGAAACAAATATTGATCGGGTCGACTCTAGCGCTCAATTCGACTTTTACACTAACAAGTTCCAAATAACAAATTATTTCTAATAATATATTAATTCTCAGGGTTTAAGGGTTCTTTTAGACTGTCACTGAATTCAGAGGATACAAAAATACAGTACATTACAAGGGTAAGTAAAATTTTAAAATCTTAATACTATATTTCGTTATTATCAGTTGCTATGGCAACCAGACTATCGGCAAAATGGCCGCCGAAAACGTTTGGCCACGTGCTGTCACAAGTTATTTTAAAATAAATGTTTCAGTGTTGACTGTTTTAGTTTTTAAGATTTTTCTTCAATAAATGATCCCTGGTGTTATTCTGTAAGTGTAGATAGTGTCTACGGTAGTGTTGTGTAATCGTACCTGTAGTGTGGTTAATAGCTAAAGTTGGCGTCACTCACAGGCGTTATGAAAGTGTGTTCATGGTAGGCAATCAGGATTTTCAAAGGTTCTGCATTTATTTGTTGTTTTAATTTAAATATTTTCGTCTTCTAATCTTTCACAGTATTTATAGCTTCTAAAAGTTATAATTTTTCATCGCCAACGGTCCAAAAAACATTACTTTGGTTTAATTAAAAACTTCTTCATTAGAGCTCATCTGCTCACTGCCATAATTAACAATACAATACTACAATTCTATATTCCTGCCTTTCCATCAACGGTTTCGTGCCCTCACAATACTGGCCTGTGATTGGTCAAAACAGAGAGTTCATAAGGTCACGTGGTCCGTTTACAAGATTTAAATGTTCATCTGCCTATAAGAAAAATACTCCTTTTTCAGCTTTAAGTTTTCTTAAATTTAAATTACATCATGCTTTTCTTTATGTCATTATGAACATTTTGCTACCTCATTTACTTACATTGGTTAATTATAAAGGGTAGTTTTTCACCTTACGAAAATTCTAATGTTGGGCCAATACTTTTTATACATTTGTTATATCACTTTACAATTCCTTAAATTAATCTAATATGTAATATTACTGTTAAAACAATTAGCTTCATCATATAAATTTTGTCCCTTTCCTGTTTTATCACATTGGTTTACTAATCTACTCATTTCTGACATTATTTCCTTTGTATGGAACTTGTGGCCCAGGCCATCAATAGCATTTCATTAATATATTCTAAATTACATTTATTATTACCTAGGTTTTTGGTTTTGAACCCTTTTTCCTGAGTTACATCTTATTACATGAGCCTTGACCCCTAACATGTTTTCACAATAGTTAAAAATGAAATCTTTTGACTTATTACTTAAAGTAGTGTTTAAATGGACAAGTTTACAATCATAAATTAACAAATAATATAATCAGAACAAAATCTTTTAACATGTTACCTTCGAGGTATTGCCTTCATGGCCAAATTCTACATTTATTAATTGACAAATAATTATAAACTACTTGGTGTACCATACTTCCATCCCATCAATCTTATCAAGCATTACTGGCTAATGAATAGATTATTGTTCATAGGTCCTGGTTTCTAATACATATTTTCTTATTTTGCCAGTAGGCTCACACAAACTTATAATGTAGTTTATAAATGTTAATAACTATAGGCTTTGGTGTAGAACACAAATACAACTACTTACACCAAAGCCTTCATTAACATCTCAATCTGAGATGAAACCCTTCACCACCATTCACTATTGGTGTTATTTATGGGTTTTCCTTTTTTTTTTAAGTAATTAACCCGCACTTATTTTGTCACCACTCCACTGACACTTATTGTATTTATAACATATTTAAATAATAATAGGGATTGTTAACTTTATTCCCCACTCCTTCACATTCACTCATTTACATAAAGGTTTGTATGTATATTATATACTTGCTATAATAAATTTTTAATTATTTATTTTATTATTTGTATTGTATTTTTTTCTTATCTTTTATATTGTACAGTCTTTTCTGTAAGTAAGGGTTGTTCATTTTTATCTAGTTTTAATAGGATAGCATAGGTGACTTTACCTATTATTGTACCTATTGAATTGAGCAGTTTTTGGTTTTGGGATAGGGCTACTATTATGTCGCATTACAATATATGTCTCTATGTTCTTTAGGCTCAGTCAAAACTCTTCTCATCAACGCGAGTGTCCTATGCCGTACAGTGTCTTAAAAAGATAACAAACAACTGCCGTTAGACGTAACATTGCTAACAGAAATATTTATAAAAATTTAATATCCATCAAGAGAAGTATTCCAACCTAACCAATCAACCAACAAAAACGCGTACCCCTCTCATGCGTTTTTGTTGTGGGGTTCATGACATCGCCAAAGTAGTGTCTCTAAAGTTACGGGAATTATCACATTACGGGTTACCTAATCATCATCATCATCATCATCATCATCATCATCATCATCATCATCATCATCATCATCATCATCTGCAAGGATTAAACCAAGGGCGGTTTGTTCCGGTCTCAAACAATTAAAAAGAGCACTCCAGCGCTTCCTAGGACGTCCCACACCTCTCCGTCCCTTCGGCTTATAGTTCCATAGTTGTTTGGGGATGTGGCAGTCATCTGTTCAGCAATGATGTTCCTACCAATTCAGCCGATACTGGGCAATGCTGTCGAGTCAACTCACAACATTCAGTTCATGCCGTATATCTGTGTTTCTTCTATGATCATGGAGAGTATACCCTGCTACGTGCCTGAGAAATCTCATTTCAGCAGCTTGGATACGACTGGCCTAGCCTTTCGTCAAAGTCAAATATTCTCAGACCCATAAAGAAATGTGGGAAGGGCTATCACCTTGTAGAAGTTTAGACGTGTTTCTTTACGTGCTGACTTAAGAGTTCGCCTTATGGTTCCGCACATAAGGTTGAACTTATGGAACTTATTCACAGCGTCTTTGCTTGTATTATAAGACACACTGTAGCCCAGGTATTCAAAATTGCTGACCTCGCAGATTCGATTTAACAAATGCATTCCCATCTGCAACCTGTTTTCCGAGTCCGACCAAGTCCAACATTATTTGGATTAACTAACGCTAAGTAAATTTAATCAGAACGATTCGTCAATTAATCACACTAGAAATTATCTGTCGATGCAAAACTGAAGGTTATGTGTTTGCCTGTAGTGTATATAGCCTATTTATGTACGTTTGTTTGGAAACTCAAAACTGTTCCTTAGTTATGATATGTAACTCTCAATAGTGACACTATTTGTTTTCATGGTGCAAATGATACTGATACACGACATTTCAGAAAATCAAAAATGCCCTACGCTGGATGCCGTTTGATGGACGAAAAAATGTCAAAATTATAAATAAACTCTTTTAATTCTTTTTTCGTACTACTTCTTTTAAGGGTATCCAAGTTACTGTAATTGTTATTGTTTTGACTATCAAAAAATTATAACATTCCTGTTCTGCAAAAATGTTTTCTTTCTATAGTAACACCGAAGTTTCAACTTTTGAATAAAAAAGTACATTCAAAGGCAGGGCTTAATAGCTACGACTTGTTTCTTGTCGCACCAGTCGTGAACATTCTGTAAACGTAGAGAATATTTGCATCTATATAAGCGTTTCTCAAACCATGGGACCCACTGCTGGGTCCGGAGGGAACGTTCGGTGGGTCACGAAGTCGGGCTCGAAAATGTATTTACTGTGTCTTAAAAACCGATTAAGACACAGACATACTGTATTTACTTTTTCTATAATTATGTATGTATGATATATTCAACCTTAAAAGAGGGCGTCAAATGCTCGATGTTAGCAATAGTATGATTATAAACTGGGTGCACACTTCTACAAGTAATTCTGCCGGCGCCCAACATGCTTATGGGTCCCATGAAGTGTAAGTGTCCCACTTCAATGTGGGTTCCGGACTTGTCAAGGTTGAGAACCATTGGTTTATATTGTATACGTTCGTGACATAAAACAGGACTTCTGTACCCTACAGAAAAGAAGAGGCGGTTTAAATCCCCACAAGAAGAGAGACAAGAGGGTTTTATGTTATACCATATTTATAATCCTTAGAGGACTGACTCCAAAGTCGTGAGTAGCAAGCTATTGGGTTAAACACAGCATCGAATTTCTCCTTCAAGCGTAAGCCCTTTAGTTTATTGCGACTTATGAACCTGTAATTTGCATAGCATGTTCCCAAGCAAATCAAACTTTAAGTGGTCCTGTGGGGAGAAGAGAAGTATGCTTATTAAAAAAAGAGAATGTTCTCGGGTAAGCAATTTTTTTTTTAAACATATTGTGGGTATTGCACAGAATCCACGCCAAAGTTTTCTACCGTACCTCTTTAGTTTTTTTAAATAGCTATTTATTATTGTTCTTTCCGCAGTATTTTTTGGATACCTCGGCTTCTACGAACTAGGTCAAAGTAAAAAAGAACGAACAATTCATCTTTTCGTTATAATTTTGTCTACCACATTTGTTCAATTCATCGGGCAGGGAATATTTTCCTGAATGTAGGTATTTTCATTTAACGTTTATATATGTGTTTAAAATAAATATATTACGTATAACGTTTAAAATATAAATTACTCAAATTTTACCAAGAACTTAACTTTTTACTTTTTCTGTGAATTTCGCGTAAGAGCTTGGTTGGAAAACTGTAATATATGTACTATAATTTCCTTACAAAAATAATCGTCTTCCTGAATGTACGTGGGATTATAAATTATCCCTGGTACAGTAAGTAGACACGAGTAATCAACTAATCGATTATCAAATGATTTGCCGTTCTAGTTAATATTTTAGCCAGAATTCTAGTACACAAATTCATTGTTAATGGAAGTTTATTTCGTGTAAATTTCATAAAAACCCGCTTAGTATTTTCAACTCACTACAGATTTTAAAAATCATTCTGCATTCAGTGAGTTTTATTTGTTTACTTTTTTAGGTTGTATATGCTATCTGAAATGCTCTAAGCTCCGCATTTGTGAGCTTATAGTGAAAATGATTTTAAAAAATTGTTTGTTTGATTTTTTACATACGAGCCGAGAAATAAAAAAAATTACTTAAGAAAGGACAACAATAATAGTCAATAGAGAGTACGACTCATATTGGAACTATATAGTCATCGTCCGATTAGATGACAAGAGTGGACCGACTACAAAGTACTGGAGGAATGTAACAATCCATGACAGCTCAACTGACTTTTGAGTCGGTCACCATGGAGATTAGCGAGCCAACAGGCAACGCACCGTTTGAGATACCGTTAGAAAATATTCTTCATGATGTTACAAGTTTAACTAATTTAACCAAGTGTCATGTGGGTCTACATAAACATAGATTCTCTACTTTTATTTGCTGTTACGTTAGCCCAGCAACGGATGTCTCCAACTCACTGGGACTTGAGAAAATTTTTAACTCGTACCTGTATGACGTTACCGATGATGGAAGAAATGCTGTTGACGGAATTGAAAGCGGGCGCAAAGAACTGATCAGGAATCTGCAGGCTAATTTTGTTAGGATCAAATTCTGGGATGTTTTCGTTCGCATTTGTTGTAGTCGTAGAAGGCCGTCTGCTGGGCGTTGAACTCGATGAGGCCGATCCTTTGAAGATCTGCACAAAGAAAACACATCTGTTAATTTCATCACAGAAAAGGACATTCTATCTCTGTATCGCTACTAACAACAAAACTGGCGTACATCATCAGGAACAACGTACGTATTGCCTACAATTTGCATAGATAAAACTCTGAGAAATTCTATCCTTTCGACAAACGCCAAACAACAGGTAAACAACAATAGGGCTAAGCACACGTCTAGTCACAAACAATAGAATCAAATGTTTAAATAAGTGTAACCAACAACTTTATTTAAAAAATGTTAAAACATTTGTATTAATATAGGCTATACAAATATGTGTTTTTTATTTAAGTCTTTATTATACAGAACAAATTACATATTTAAGATATTTAAATATTATTATTACTAGTAATTAGTAAACATACTGTAGAATGTGTGTGGAAGTAATTTAGTCGGAAAGGATTCGCCCCCTAGTAAGAGATCAAAGCTATTTCTTACAAAAAGAGGTAGCAAAAGAAGAAAAAGAAGAAAAAGAAGAAGAAGAAGAAGAAGAAGAAGAAGAAGAAGAAGAAGAAGAAGAAGAAGAAGAAAAGGTTCACGTATGACTGTAAGACCAGCATAAGTTATTAAATAAAGGTGACTGTTTCGGCTGTATCATTTGAGGCTGTGAGGGTTGTATGATGACGGAGAACTGGAATATGATTAAAGACATCCAAACCAAACATACATATCTTAGTCTCAACAGAGGTAGTACGCAGAGCCTCTGGTTGGGTTGATGACCAGTAAATGCTCGGATACCTCGGTTGCAGTTGGTATAAAGATCAGCAAGGACACTAGTGCACAGACATTGCCCTCCACTTGGAGGTTCAAGTACGATGGACAATACACTATAGTGTAGTCGACGTCGCTGAACAACAGAACATGTTATAAGGACTTCATAAAGAGTTAATTGAATTGTATTGTGTGTGCGTTTATTATGAATGATGAGATGAACGATCCAGCGGACAAACAAACGAACAAACAGATTTATTGCCGTATTTGTGTAGACTGATTGCATAATTTGTCACCTTTACTCGCACGTAACAACACGTGACGGCTGCGTGGGAGTGCAGCTGCCAAACGTGATTGAAACGTGACTGAAAAAGGTTTGGCTAAAAAGTTTGGCAGTCCACAAATACCAAAGGGGAGTCGAAGTGGCTGTTCAAAAAGTTGAATGGAAGAATCGTATGTAAAGAGGAAAACGGGATAAAATAATAGTTCAAAAGCAATATATTGCCATCCAAAGATTTGCGTTTTTTCAGTCCTTACAGAACACCTTCATTTCTAGTTTTATCAATCCGTGCATTTCTTAAATCTTCTATAATACCACAAATTAAATGATTTCAGTCTTCTTGTTTCTGGTAATTCTACCGTCCAGCCAAATGATATATTCACGATTATTATAATTATAATTCGATAACTATCCTGTAAAGGCCTTGAGAAAAAGTAAGTTATAAAATACTTTACTTCTTACATGCTTCTTACGTGCATTAAGAGCAATATTGTAGTAAACAAATTCTTGGTATATGAATTTCGAACCACCACCAACACAACACATTACTACCACGAAGTCCTCACCACCGCCATCACCGCCGACACTGAATATACCATTACTGCGACCTTCACCACCATTACCATCAATCACAACCACCACCACCACTATCATCATTGCCATTGCCGTCGTCGCAGACTCGTGAACAATTCTTGCTTTATGCCTGTTGTTTTAACCCTCTAACGTCTACTCTGTCGGAGTGTAGAACCCAAGCTTCTTCTTTTCTTGTTATTATTATTACTAGTACTATCATTATTATTATTATGATGTTGTTGTTGTTGTGTATTAAATTTTTTTACAAGCGGCATGTGGTCTTAAAGAACTAGCGTAAATGTTGAAGATTTTTAAAAAACGTACTTAAACATAGAAAAACCTTTATCGCTGAACGTAGTGTTTTATAATTAAAAGATAAGTTAATTTTGAATAAAAACTATAATTATGACTGACGCTACAAGACATTTTGCTCGTACCGTGATGTCGCATTGTCAGTGACTACTGGGAGGCTGAATTATGCGTCAAATTTTGGCAAAATCAGAGACTTAGCGTTATTTGGCTTAAAACACGAGAAAAATAGGCCTACGTGTATTTGAAGTGTCGAAGTATGTCTTCGTCTTATCGAAAACAGTTCTTACAAATCTTACATCACAAACGGTCATTTTTTTCGTTTAGTTGATTTAGTCTTTACGCAGTTACTTATTTTACATTACTTGTGAGATATATGAAGATTCGGTTGTCAGCATGCGCAGAAACTAGTGCGGATGCATCAGTAAAGTGCAGATCTTACGATTGCCATTCATGATGCAGGCACTTGTGTAGTTACTTTTCAAAAAAAAGAACAAAAAATTGGGTGAAAATTTGGTTAATTATTACATATTAAAATATAAATATTTAGTTGTATGGTATTTTATTTTATTTAGATTATTATTTAGTATTTTCTCATTGCTGTTACGCACTATTAGTGTTTAGTGTTTATTTACTGTTATACTACACCTTCTAAAGAAGCCAAGACACCGGCTGTAAACGTCGGCTGCAACAAGGCTGGAATAATGCTGGTGGTGCTGTGAATGTGACAAAGAGTTAGTGTGTAATTGAGACAGCGAACTGTTATAGCGTTGTCTCCTGCCTTTTCTCTCTAGACAGTTTATGGTGTACTTTTAAGTGGGGGTAATTCATTCACTGGATCGGCGCAGCTTACATCTCAAGAAAGACTGTCAGGTTTCTACGAAGGATGAGGATGGCTCTGTCTCTGAAAATGGCTTACAAAATCGGGTAGGTAAGTAATGGCTGACAATAGTATTAACAGATTATGCTATAGGTCAACAGCAGTTCAAGAGATAAAGTTTCCTTTTCGTGCACTAGGAAAGAGGAGCCCTGGAAACAGATGTAGACCTACAACGAATTACACGGTTTTGATAAGTGTGCTGTAGATGGGTAATAAATGGATTGCGTGTATAATGTTGGAAGATCAATGGATATAGTGCTTGGTTTGAAAGCGTCTATTATTTATAGTGGTAGTGTATGAAATACCAAGCATGTAGTTTAAAGTTTGAGATTCGATTAGGAGAAATCGAAACAAATTTAAAATTCCTCACAGGGAAAACCGATATACAAATTATGAGTCTAATTTAGTTAAGACGTGAAAATAGATACATGTCTTCCAATGTTTACATGGACCGAACATACCTTCATGACACCAAATTGTAGTTATAACGTGGTTCGATACGAAAAACAATAGTTTTAAAACGAGTATTCATAGAGAGACAACGTGTGGTACCGTGGTAGGCGAGAATGGATTTGTAATTAACACTGCAAAATGTTTAAATCTGGGTCAAAAACACGCGTGTCATCGAGATCCTAAGAAATTATAAGAATTGCGAGCAGTGGGTCATGGTAAACCTACTGGTCTGGGTAAATATGGAAAACAAATAGCGAACTGATAATTGTTAAGGCCTCGTAATAATATTCTGCTTGGACAACTGAATAATCGCAAATTCGGCTTGGAAGAAAAGGAACAGACATGGCTTTCACACCATGTCTAGGCATAAAAGTCGAAGACGAAGACGAAGTTGTCATAGCGTATCTTACGCCTCACTACTAAGAACTGTGGTAACAAAAAAAGCGTAATAGTAAGTTTAGTCGAGGTAAACTCGAGCTTCAAGTTCTGCATCGCGGCAGAAGACTGGAAGTTGTGTTGTGACCACGTGAAACTATGACAGTGTTATTGAACAGTTAATTGTTAACTTTTACGGTGACAGTGACAGTGACAAATACAGTCAAAAACGTTCAAAGGAAATTGGTTGATAGTGACGACAGTATGAGTGTTGTTGCAAAACTCGTAAAATTATAGGATTCCGTGTTTACGAATGTTCTGTTAACGACTATATCAGGAACTAACATCGATATATTCCTGTTTTCTTCGTGTTTTTCAAAATATTTTCCATGAACAAATATTTTTGGGCTGAGTAGTAGTAGGTAGACAGCGTGTTTGTAAGCAAAATTTTCGAACTGTTTTTATTTGTAACACTTTTTTTTTGGCACTGAAGACGTATTGTCACTTGGCGTAAACGGTGGCTCAGAAGGCTGGCCGTAGGGGAGGCGCGGTGCTATCCTTTTGCGTATGTCTCGTCACAAAAGTTATAGATCCTACCGCTTGTTAACAGCTCTGATAACGTAACGAGGATGGGATTAAACACTATTGTATTGTGGGTCTGAAATTTTATATGAAACGTAAGACGTGTAGTAGTTGGTAATATGTTTATAATTCGGGACTTGTGGTATATGAAGCACTAACGCGATGTTTCCAGGTTAGTCTAATATGTAAAGAACGAACGAAATGAGATATTGCGCGGATCTTCTTTTTTGCTTCCGGTTAGTTTTCTTTACTGCACAAAATTGGTTCCTTTATTTAACTGACTGTTTGCACCACATCGTCACATTGTTTTGAATAACTATAAGTCACACACCAAAAATGTTGTGATTAAGGGGAGACTGCATGTACTATACTGCCAATGTTAAATTGCAGACATTCGTGCCCCATTATCTCGGAACATGCTAAAGGTCAATAGCCTATATGCTTGAAATTTTCTGCGTGCTTTTTTCATTTTTAACTGAGTTTACTGATTAGAATCTCACCAGCCTGTGTATTAGAACATTATTTACATTTTTTTCCTGAAACATTATTTCCCAATCTAAATTTTGATGTTAATGTTTAAATAAATTGGTAACTAACTTACTTAAACAATTTTAGTTATTCCAGATCTAAACTAGCTGTTGAAATTTTGTGACTGTATCTTTACTGTGTTCTGAGAAAACGGGTCAAATGTGCGAAAAAATTAATTTTTTTAAAAATGAGCGTAGAGGCACAGCACACAATTACAAGACAACAATGATGTCAAAAACCGAAGAAATTTTTATTTTGTTTACAATGTTTAACCATTTGTAGATATCACAACTCATGGCTTCTCAGGGCAGCTAAAATGTAATGTAAACTATGCAGTCTTAATTAAACTTTCGCCTTCTAGAAAAATAGTTTTCAAAATACGCAACTTTTAGCCTAGTACATTAATAAAGTGCAGGAATGAGTGGGTAATGTTACTGTAGCAAACTAAACTTTAATTTTAAAAACAGTTATAATTCGAATTTGAAGTAAATTACGAATCCAGATGCTCAAAAACATCCATAGTTTTATTTAGGCAAAAAACAAATTTTTTATTTTTTATTCAAATTTTGACGTTTAAACTCCCCTTCAACTTAATAAAAGCATCTTATTAATCTTAAGCGTAATAATATTAGATTTAATAAAATGTTAATAACAGAATCTGTATACTCTGTACTGAAAGTCTACTTAGTAAAAATAGTAGGGGATTCCTATAGTAACGTGTGTTAAGGAAATGTAGGGTGGTAATCAGTGACTCAAGTTTGCGTGGTACCTGTTTCGTTTTATTTAAATATGCAATGATCATTAAGTGCGGCCAAACTGACAAGGTTCTGAAATGGACACACAAAATGTGGCTAGTGCGTCAACAAACCAACTGTCTTAATGTCTCAATAAGCTGAACCAATTTTGGCAACACATTTACGAGCTTTACTTATTGATTAAAATTTATGTTTGAAGCAGGTAAACCTGTCACACAATAATTTGAGCAAGAGCCATTATCGATGGCTGTAAATGGCTGCGTTCGTTAACGTGACAATAACACTAAATTTTAACGGAGGAAAGACACATATTGGGCGGTTATATCAGTTGGGTCATTGGAGTGTGTGACCCGCCCTTTTAGTGAAAGCTGCTTCAACCGGTTTACATTTTGACGAACATTTCGGACGGCTGCAGTAAAGGTCCGCGTTTTTTCGTTGACGTTACGTAACGCTTTAAAAGTTACAAATTTCGTTTCGTGTCATGTGGAAAGCGAAAGTGACAGTTTTAAAGCAACAAACAACTTTGGATGTTAATCAGCGATCGCAGGCAGTCTTAGCAGCGCGGCGTTGCGAATTACCGTGCTGTTGGGCTTTGGCACAACGTTGAGAGATTTATTTAGAAGCTAATTTAGAGAGAGAAAGAGAATTGGTTGTGTCGCGTCACGCAAAGGGGCGGGCATTAGTTACGCCAGAAATTTGACCATCGAAAAGAGTTTGAAAAAGGTTCACAATCACCATCGAAGTATAACATATTATACATCGATGGTAATCACACACCTTAGTTGCGCCAAGTCCAGGTAGAAGAAGAGTGAACAACGTTCGAAACGGACATGTGCACGAGACTGACAAGAAAACAAATCTAGAACAGGCTTCACTAAGATGAAAAATTCAGTACCTGAAAGATGGAAAAGTTGAAAGATAAATTTTTATAAAACGTGTGTGCTACAAAATATAATGCAGTTAAGGTCAGGCATGAAGTCTTAGTTTGTTGGACCATATTGAAATCCGACAATCCAACACAGCTTTTTTATCGACCGGACAAACTGTGCAATTGCACTAAACTGTTTACTGTATTTATTGTGATACTATGTGGCAAAGCCAATTTACTTTTATTTTACTTTATGCCATACACTTTTCGAAATAAAATGTGTTCCAATAAATCGAATTTCTTGTTATGTGCAGAAATGTCCATTGTCAGGTAGTAAAAAATCTGTTTTGCATTCTCTATGAATGTATGAAAAAATATTGTACCATATATAGCGTCTAAACGGATTTTTATTAAAGTTTCTTTTATGATGGATAAAGATGATTCCATGCTGCCCATCCTCTATTCAGTATTTTACAAGTGATTCGGCCACACAAACTATCAAATTTCCGGGCGGATTTAAATATTGACACACACAACTAAACTTAAGTTAATTTTTTATACTGAGTTACTAAGTTACCTCTTTTGCGTGGTATGTTAGTTTCGCTGTGTTGTGTTATATTTTATTTCAGCTGGTGCTTTTAGCTCACCTATTTTTAAATAGTTTAAGATTATTTGTATACTTTAATTTTATTTTTGTGTGTCTCAAGTCAATTTTTGAATATTTTTTGTTGACAATGATTTTAAAGTCTGAAATTTCAGCGTGATTTTGTCGACAATGCTTAAGCTCTCTGACCTCTGTAACACATTCATGAAAAAATATTTATTATAATTATGCAATAATTTTCACAATATCTCTCTACGAAACATCCGTTTAGTATTTCGTATAATGCTTTCGAATAAAGTCTCCAGTCTTACCCTACTTTCTATATTTCGGGATTCGGCCCCTTTCCCCAATAGCACTTCACTCAAAGAAACTGTTTACACACACAAATTCGAACAGAAAAGTTCATCTGAAACAGAGTGCATAGGAAAAGCCAAGAAATGGGCTACAAGATGCTTATACTGACCGTAATACACCAGTGTTAGACAAGCTTTCGATGAAATGATAAGTGTACATTTCGTTACAGTCGATGACGCCTTGGTTACTTTTTGAATCTTACTTAGAGCAATCTCTAGATAAAATATTTCTGAATTTGCAAAATATTTTAAAAATATGTACGTTACAGTTTGTTCCAGTTGCTTTATTTATGTTAGTATAATGTCTTCAGAACAAACATGACACATAAACGGTGGGTGACCCATAAGCTAGATGTTGGGCGGATTTTGGTAAACTGCAGGAACGGAAATATAAAAACCTGAACGAAAGATCGATCGTAGGTCACAATATTGGAGTACGACGATTAAATTCTGTTTTTTAATTTATAAAACAAACAATAATGAAAACAGACAAAAGCTGGTGAAAGTTTTAGAATATTTATTATTGAATTAAACAACTTTTGACAGACAGTCAGTCAGTTAAACGTTCTTTGAGAATAGTCTGACGGGCTGAAACGATCATCAAAGGTTAATGTAAAACTAGGGGGGGGGGCTGTGCGGGACGATGGGCATGCCCGTCGTCCGCTCGTATGCTGCGTCCCGAGCTTCAAGTAGAACTCCTGCCGCAGGGACCATAGATAGGGCGGGATATTGGAGTGTGGCCTGCTAGCGGCTGTGGTTAATGTATATTAACAAATTAATGTTGTTAATCATTTAGGCAGTGTATATTTTAATTATTCATCATTTTCTATATAAGTAACTCGACGTTTCTTGTAGTAATTATATAAATTTGTGATGTTATTCAATTTATAGCAATCAAAAAATTAAAAATTTAATTTTCGTTCTTGACCAGTTGTTCTCACGCTACGGTGGCAGTGACTCTAAGAACAGAGCCATAAAACAAAGTAATTGGGGTAAGTGACAACTAACGCCCTATCAGACAATAGAAGCGCGTTCAGTACGAGGCAACAATAGAAATGATGACTTGAGTTGACAGGAGCGTGCCAACGGAGAATTATGACACCGTAACAATTTGAACAATGTACTTGACTCAGCCGTACGTTTACGCAGAATCGAAGCGAGCATACATTTAAGGGTGTAGCTAAGGAACGAGGTCACTATACAAAAAACGAGACGAGAGACAAAGGGTTCAGGACGTACTGCAGTCTTTAGAAACGATCCGAACAACAGACTATGAAGAGAACCAGCGTCAAGTCACAGCGGGATATACGCTTAAGTGACAAGCTGAGATTTACAACGAGAAAGCGTGGAGGTTACAGCTGTCGACACTGGATGGAAAACTGTTAATTGCCATGTCGCAGAGTTTCAGAAACGAACAATAACCGAGATGTTAAGAGTAAACCCTTGCTGGAAACTCGAACAATGAGTTGATTGACACGCAGGGAATGGCTTGCATTTCCCAGAACGAGAGTGACGCCTGGACAAGACGATTCAAAGGACATCTCTAGCTACCTATCAGAACAAAGTATTTCACGAGAGAGAGCGGAAAAGAAGCCCGTTTCCATAGCAACTAGCAGAAGAACAAATCAGAGGGTAGAAGACTGGAAGACTTCGAAATGGTGGGAAACGACTTCAAGAGAGGGTAGTGTTTCAGCCTATCATAGTAATCTTAGGCGTGGACAAGCCAGAGACCAAATTTCTAGTAGGGAGACGTTAATAAAAACCAAGTGTCCAACGCGGGAGGAGGCAGTCTACAATAATTTTCGGAGTCTACAATAATTTTCGCAGTCTCATTACAATTTTCGGCAGTGATATAATAATGTTAAAAGTCTTATAATAGTTCTTGAGCAGACCGCGAGGAGTCTGATTTAGAAACTTTGAGTGTCTAACATAACTTACCAAACAGTTCGCGAAGAGTCTTATATTAAATCGGACTACAAAAGTATTTGTGCGACATATAACTCTCGTAATTAACTTTATAATGTTACAAACAATCTCACAAGTTTACTAAGTGTCGTACTTCTATTAAGAACAGCCACGTGAATTTCGAAGTGAATCGGTATATCGAACAACCGTGAATTCTCAAAGTACGCGGAATGGTGAACTGAACTTTATTTAACTAAGAATATATATAATTGTTTACGACTTAGAAAACAGTATAACGAACAGTAATTCACAATGTGCGTGAACGTTGTAATAATATCTATAAATTACTGTAACCGAGACACTTTTATTCAAAGGAAATACTAGACAGCCACACAATAATACCTTGTGTAGTCACACAAAGAACACACAGAACACTTAAGCAAGCATGGATATACGCGGAGACAAGGTGGAGCGTGTGAACATAGAATAACACAAAACACTATTCTGTTAACGACGCGAGTGCGAATAACAAGTGAAATTGATCATCACCATCATTATTCAATGGAGCAACATTTCCAACGATCGTCATCACCTGGAGATAGCGCCGATGGATTAACGGATTAACTAAACCAAGTAACTCTTTATGACCTTGTTAACATAGTCAACTACTGTCCTGTCTCTTTCCAAGAATCTAACCCTGAGCAATTATGAGAAAAGTTATTAAAAGAAGGTTGCATTCAATATATATATAATTATGTTCTATTAAAGCCAATCCATCTGGGTGAATGAACGCATTAGGTAGAGTAAATATTATTTGATTTTGTTGTATGCATTTCATATATGTTGTATGTATTTACAGGTACCAGGAAGATATATATATATATATATATATATATATATATATTTGTTATTGAATACGAAATGTTTAACATATAATAAATTAGCACCTAAGTAATCAATAATGCGTTCATCATTCTCAGTAAACCCTGTGTAATTCACAATTCACATCACTATTATAATTTAATATTAAAGAAGCAACCTAAGTAAATTAGTAGATTTGTGCCTTAATTACATTGTGGTAGTTAGCTTATGAAGGGTCTACTCATTAACCCTTACATTATTCACAATTAAGAAATTGCAAATATCATTTAAATCCCAATTAATACGATATAAAATTGGTGCTCCAACAACACAGGGCTATCTAAAGTCAAATTTTATATAATTAAGGTAATCTATTAATTTATGCAAGTAATTTGCATATTATCACCGTAAATTTGTTCGAATTATACTACTTGCAGAAGAAACAAATTGAATAACATCACAAATTTATTTTAATTATTGTAACATGTTTCACGAATTGCCGTGAAAGAGGTCAATACGTATTATTAAAAAAGAAATACAAACTATATTTGTTTTTTTTTATGTGTTCGATAAAAAGTAAGGTTCCAAATAATCTGCTGGATTAGTTTACTCTGATTTAAGTCCCTTTGAATGACTGGTATGGGTGAATGTTGAAACGTTTGTGATGAATGTTCGCGGGGTTAAATGGGCCTAGAACCCTTAATTTCTTATTTTACCTGTTGCCCCGTTGTTGAAAGGAATCTGTCTTCAGTGAATTACATCAATCCGAGTCACTGTACTGAACTGTACGTGAGGTATCCTACGTGCAAGTTGTCCTGTGAGAGACATTTTTTACGTAATTAACTAATGACCGATACTAGTTACTAAGTAAGCAATAGGAAATACTACTGCTAAACATTATTTTTCAGGTTTAACACACGCTTTGTTTTTAATAAGTCCAAACTTTTGCTTATACTGCGATTAAGCGTTTTCAGTGACTAGATTAGGGTTGACTAACTGTGGAAAGGTTTGGAGATGCTCAAAGTAAACGTGTGTTATATCTGAAAATAATTTTTTTGAAGTAACTGGAATCACGATAGCCCTCGAGGAAGATTAGAAGCAACAGAATGTAGCCTGCTGCAGTCAAAAATATTAATTTTATTTATCTTTATGGAGCTGAAGTTATCTTCACAAGAATTGGTCTTAAAAACTATACTTTTCTTACACCAATTTTTGCGATAAATTATTTCCTTGTCAAACTTCCATTTGAAGATAAGATCTCTCATGTGCTCCGTTTCTACGTTTGACGTTGTAAGTATTAATTTCGTAATAATTGTTAGTAACAGATTTACTGAAGCAGTACGCCGGAACAAAACCAAGGTTTTAAAAGAATCTGTGTCACATCTTGGCCAGGTTGAATCAACAGTAACAGAACTGACAGGTTGAATTCGAATAATAACCTACAAGTACTTTTCCATGGTCAACAAGTCTTGTAAATTTAATTTATCGCAGTTAAAAGAGGCTGATGTTTCATGAGAATCAGTCGCAAATATCATGTTTTATTGCAGAAAGCATGCACAACGCGGTTTGTTCCGTACAGAATAATAAATTTTCAGAGTAAGAGGCTATTTTCCCCTGCGTCTTACCTTCTCAAGTTTTAAGAAGTATATTTATATTTGATGGTGCCAAAGCATTGAGGAGCGCAGGTTTGACATGTTCCTAAACAACAACAGCAACAACAGTTGTTGGATCCGTCTTTGGTAGCCATGTCACCTAATATTCTCAGTAGCTCGAAGAACGATGGTAACTTTTTTATTAGCAATGCTTACCACTCTCTCTTTAACTAAACTTCCAAGTAGGCTTGCACGTTCAGATTGATAAAAATATGTAAAATGTTTAATCTTGGTTTTTTAATAAAGCCAGGACTATTGTAATAACCTTACTACTGAGGCAAAATCTGTTTAGGCGCTAAGAAATTCCACTTAAATAAATTCCCCTAGCCAGCACGATATGTTGGGGTTATTTGGCGAACAACTGCAACAACTTTCAATTGAAGGTGGCCTTCGATGGTGAGGCCGAAACGTCTGGTTTGAAGACCATTAGACCACGGCCTAACAGGCCGGCTAACGCTCGTTTAACACCATTAGACCACGGCCTAACAGGCCGGCTAACGCTCGTTTAACACCATTAGACCACGGCCTAACAGACCGGCTAACGCTCGTTTAACACCATTAGACCACGGCCTAACCGGCCGGCTAACGCTCGTTTAACACCATTAGACCACGGCCTAACAGGCCGGCTAACGCTCGTTTAACACCATTAGACCACGGCCTAACAGGCCGGCTAACGCTCGTTTAGCACCATTAGACCACGGCCTAACAGGCCGGCTAACGCTCGTTTAGCACCATTAGACCACGGCCTAACAGGCCGGCTAACGCTCGTTTAATTAATGTTGACGCAGGCTGTGAAAGTCTTAGGTTAAAAGTATTATAAGTCGTTTAGGTTTGTCTTTAAATAACTTTCTTTTTGTATTTGTAGAACAACCTGATCATGGAACGCATATAGAACTTGAAATGTATGTGTAGCTGATGTCTGAAGTATGAGACCGAAGCGTAGCGGTAGAACCTTATGTAGCACGGATATATTGGAAGTGGCTTGAACACTGTAAAGGACTTGACCTCTATTATTAAACACAGACAGTCGCAAGGAGGAATATAGTTTGACAGGTTCGAGTAGTTGGCTGTCGAATTCTGTATGGTTTTCGTACTGGTTTCACTTACTAGCCTATGACAAATGTTAGAGCGCGCGACTTCTTACCCTCCGCGTATGTGATGTGTATATTGTAGCTTGACATTTACCTAGACATTTCTTCCTCTGCACAATCATGTTCAGTGCAGTAAGTAAAGAAAGAGAGAGAGAGAGAGAGAGAGAGAGAGAGAGAGAGAGAGAGAGAGAGAGAGAGAGAGAGAGAGAGAGAGAGACAGACAGGCAGAGAAAGATAAAGAGAGGCATAGAGAGGTGGAGAGAGTGTGAGAGAGGGGGTGCAGAAAGAAAGAAGTGAATTAAAATGGAGAAATGCGTTTTGCCAAAGAATCCGTTAGAGGCCGCCAAGAAAGAAAAAAGAGATGGGACCACAAGGACAACCTCTCTTCGTTCATTCATTCTACATGCTGACTTATTGGCTATAGGCTCCGCTGACTGTATTCACGTAGGCTGAATATGTTGCGTCTTCCTTGTACTTTTGTTTCTCCCGACGACTACACTCATTCATGCTTTGCAGAAATTTCATTTCTTGAGCATTTAGTCGACGCCTTCATATCTTCGGTTATCAGTCGCCCTGTCTTGGTTGTTCAACACAGTTTGCTTATATAGATACACTGCAGAACACGACAGAACATAAAGAACATACTTTTTTCAGCATTTTATTGTTCAAAATTTGGTACGTATAGTTCCACAAATATGGTAAATTAAATTATTTTTCGCTCACTGTCCTTATTACAACCGTAGGTTATTTCACAGCCTAGACAATTAAAGTGGCTGACCTGCTGTAGTGATCTGTTTTAAATGATATGTATTGTTTGTACCTGCTCTTTCCCTATTTGGGGATTTTCTAACGTAGGCTTCCACCAGTGGCGTAACTAAGGATGACTGCGCCCCAATGCAAGCGTTTTTCCTGTGCGCCCCTCCCCCTACCAGAAAAAATAACCAACTTTATCCTTACCCCCTAGGTACTACTTTACCTCGCAACATTTTTCAAACTCCCTCCTAAACATACTAAACAGAGCATAATTATTCAGAGAAATCGTTTTTAAGAAGTATTTTTAAATTGTATATCAAACATTTGTTTGAAAGAGAATTTACATAATATTTTTATACACCATTAGAAAATAACTGAAATGAGAATCACATTACTTATATTTACTGCACGTTTGTTACAGGATGATAAAAATATACTCGTTGCTACATTTTTATAAAGTTTGAAACATGATATTTATTGATATGTACATAATATTACAAAACACATTTGTTATATGCCTTACATTTTTGATTATTGAATAATAAAATAACCTATTTAAAATTATGTCTACTGCTCGGGTTCACATTTTAAGGGTACTCCCTAACGAAACCCCGACGGCTTTTAAACTGTAATAACTGTCTAGCTGACTTGTCTAAATCTAAACATTGAGATCTCTCGTGTTCAATACTAATTATACTAAGATCACATAGTCTAGTACCAGACATCGAGTTCCTTAAATAGCTTTTTATGATTTTTAGTTTTGAAAACGACTTTCGCTACTTGCGACTGTGACTGGCAAGGTTATAAACATTATAAATGCTGTACAAATGTTTGGCACACTAGACGCAATAAACTTATTTTTAATCAATAGATAGTCAGCCAACTGGCTGATTTTGCTTATTTTATTACTTTTGATATCATCTTTGATAAAATTTCTAAAGCAAATAACTTCATTGACCAAAGCAGCAGTCACATCGGATTCATACTTTTTGCAAAACCCAGAGGCTGAGTCAATTAGTTGTTCGTCTGAAAACTCTAATAGATTTTCTGGTTTCAAAAAACTGAAAGTATCAACTAGGCGTAGCGTACTTTTAAACCTATCATTTAATTGTGAAATTAAAATATCAATAGCTTTCAAAAATACCTTTATTTTAAAGCTGTATAAAGGGTCACTAAATTCATAGTCCTTTGCAAGTTCGTCAAAAAAAGTTTTAACTCTTCTGTTGCGTTTGGTGTTTATTGAAGGATCGATGTTCCACTTAGCAGCTAACTTTCTGGCTTGATCCACAACATCGTCGAATGGTCCCCGCAGATCCCTTACGGTATTGATACTCTTCTGAAGGAGATTTTTCGCATCGTCCAGATTAACGTCAGGTCTCTGAAGGGATTTCGATTTGATCAGAATCCTTTCTAAAACTCTGCTTTGAAAAACAAGCATCAAAACAAAATCAAATGAAGCCATTTGTTTCCTAAGACCAGTAGCTTCTACTACTTCACTGGTCACGTTTGAAGCCAAAATTATTTTGGTTAAGCACTTCATCACTGGGACGAAATTAACATTGATTGCTAGTAAAGCGTCGTATCTCGAAGACCACCTTGTAGGACAGAGTTTTTTTAAGGTCAAGTTTATAATGCTTGTATCGGTTGATTCTGCTAAAGATTGCCATCTTGGTAGGCTTTGACTGAAAAACACATATAAAATACTGTTTATTATATCATAGAACACTGAAATCTCCAAAATAGATTTCACACTGTCATTTAAAACTAAATTTAAATTGTGATTAGCACAATGCACATATTCAGCGTTAGGTGACTTCGATTTTATTCTAGCCTGCAACCCTGTGTAAATTCCACTCATGACAGACGATCCATCGTAACCCTGGCCTCGGCACTTATCCAAAGATATTTTCTTTTCTTCCAAAAATTTAACTACATGCTCCTCTAGGCCTTCAGCCGACTGTTTTGAAACTTGCACAAATCCTAAAAATGATTCAATTATTTTAAGTTGATTAATATCCGTTTTGTAAGAAACGTACCTCAAGATTATTGATAGTTGATCAATTTTTGAAATGTCTTGTGTGGTATCCAAAATGAGTGAAAAAAGGATGATTGTTGGACCTCAGACAATATTTCACTCAAAATCTGACGAGATGCTAAATGGATCAATTCGTTTTGAATTGTAGGGCTTAGATATTTTATTCTGCTACCTTCGTTTTCCAGATGGCTCTTTAAAATAGGATCATATCGAGAGAGGAGATCAATAATATTCAGAAAATTCCCTGACTCACTGGATATACTTTTGATGCTTTCAGAGCATTCAGAGCGATGACCCCTGAAAGCTAAGTTGCAAGTTGACATTGTTATGATAACATCAAGGATTCTCTTTATTACTTCAAGCATTTTTTCTTCTTTTTCATAAAAAAGTACTTTAATGTCTCTGTTACTTTTTCTGATTCCATAAGCCTTACACGCATTAGTATGGCATTTACTCCATTCGTGGTCTTTTATTTTTGATGAGAGATTTCCCCAATCATTGATTTTTCCCGTGGACCATGCTTTGTTAAAGTTTTTATCAAGTCTGTTAGCGAACAGCCAACAGGGTTCGCAATACACCCCATTTAATACCGGAGAGTAACAAAGCCAAAAACGCTCAATTTTCTGTCCAGTCTTTGTTTCGCAAAAATAATAATCTTTTGAAAAAGACCTATTTGTTTTGGAATCTTTAGGGAAAGGCCCTTGAGGTCTGCATGGTTCAGAGTTTAAAATTAGAGATTTAAACTCATCTCTTTTTACCTCATCTTCTGAGAAAAGGGCGATATCTGTATTAAATTTTCCTGTTGCATCATCATTGCTGTTATCGATATTTTCTACATTTTCTTGTACTATACTATTTACAACGGTTGATGATGTTGAAGGGTCGTTAAAATTAGTATTTAAGTCTGTACTCACATTTTGGTCGACTTCTGAATTTGAATCATCTCCCAGGAAATTTAAAGTGTCGTTTTCTTCTAAACTTTTATCGCCTTCACACTCTCTCTCACTAACTCCATCGGACTGACTCGCAGAACCTCCCGAAAAATCACATTTTTTAACAAAAAATGTGTCAATTTTTGGTAGTTTTTTTATTTTTTCTTCTTCGTGTTTTCTCCTTTTCTGAAATTCAGCTCCACTCGGTCGTTTGTTTCCGTTCATGGTAAATGTAATAACAAATTACTATTAATTAATTTAAAGAAATAAAAAAAAATTATTTAAACTGAACACAAGTAACCGTAACCAAAAATTATTAAAACATACAGCACTACCGAACCGCACAATCGTGTTATTTGTATAACAAGGACTGAGTGATTTCCACTTTTGACAGTAAACAGTAAACAGGCGTAGACAGTAGCAGGTGGGAGCGATTCTTGGAATCTTTGAGTGATTCACTTGGTTCCCCACTTTCACTCGTTACTCGTTTACCCTAAACAATAACCAACCCGACGATAACTCAGGCTCGTTGCTCGTAGCTCAGTAGGTCCCGGCCGAGCTAAATATTTATGATAATTAATGCCTTATATCAAATACTATTGATATAAATACGTCCAACTTCGGGTAAAATGTGGCAACACGTTACACCCTAGCGCCTCCCGTGTCTTGAGTTTATTACTAACTGCAAATACTATAGATATTAATACGTCCAACTGTGCCGACTCTAGTATAGAACCGGCGCATGTCCAGTATATAACGTCCTGTAAGTTAAACGCAGTACAGAATTTGAAGCGCTTTAATTGGTGCTGCACTCTTGTAGCGAAGATAAGGCACTAATTCTGAGCTTATCAAGCGCCTGAGAGGTGCTGGCCTCTGGTGCCAGCCGCTGTAGGCAAACGAGAAGGGCGGAAGTTATTCTGTTTAAGTGCGTCTCACACCAAAGCTCGTCGCTGATGGCTGCATTTTTTTTGTACTCCGGGAGATGAAGAAAATTTCGTCTAACATCCTTCCCACTATGTCAGGCTAGATTAATACACGACTGCGGTAAGTCTCGCCAATACTTTCATATTAATTGTATTTAATGTTTCACTAAAGAAAGACTTGTATAATAGGCCAGTGAGTGAATTTCTAATAAACTTTAAAAACCTCGTGGCATTGTGCAATAAGCAATTGAAGGTAGAATTTTTAAAACACAGTAAAACTATATTAAATTCACGTGTCCGAACTACGGCACTAAAAGTCAAGGAAATATAAATACAAAAGTATTAGTTTAAATTATGCAAACATGGATGTAATCAGATTCCTATTAAGTACCTATGGTTATTGCACAATGCGTAATTCGGTCTAAGTTGCATACAAGTTTTACTAGTATTGATAGTAAAACTTTGTTCATATCAGGAAACTTACTGAGGCACCAATTGAAAGTCATATAATCGCCAAATGGTATTAATTAATTATGATAACTGGAGGGTGTTCATTGTTTTCTAAATTTTTATTTCTCACCGTATAAGAGCCCAGTGGGCAGAATTTTATAACTGTATTAGGCACTTGGCCAAATTTTGGAATTTATTATGTCCTGGGGACTACTGGAGTTGCATAAGCATAATCTAATACACATGTCATGTGTTATGAACCAATTAAGTATTGTAATCCGAACATGGGTGTCCATAAAAGAATTAATAATATACCTCATGGGGGTAAGAAAAGGGCGTGGCAAGAGATCTTTGTATAATTGTATTGTATTGTGGAACATGTGATGTATTGTACATTTGTGTGTGTATTTTGGGGGGGTTATATGTATTGTACATTTAGGTGTATTTTTGGTGGGGAGTTTAGATATAGGGTTTTTAGAAAAGAAAGATGAAACATAGGATTATATATCCTTTTAATTTTAATAACAAGTATTTATTCTATCTCAATTAATTTTTGCTGAATATTTTCTTCTAAGAAAGTAATTTATTTTAAATTAACTTTAATAACAAGTATGTGGAGTTGTCACTATTTAATTTTAATTAATTTGTTCGAGAATTTGTTATTATAATTAATATTATCAAGAAGTCTATAAAAATTATCTCCATTAAGTTCAATGGATCATTTTAAAGAGAACATCGAAAATAAATTTTATATTATTAATATTTTACAGGAAACTTTATTTCAAGAATAGTAATGATTTTAAATTTTAATTCATTTTAAAGAGAGATAGCAACAATATTTTAATTGTGTTAATAAATATTTTCAGGTGACCTTGTTGAAAGAGTATAAATTATTTTAATTAACAATTTAAGGGAATAATAGATTCTGACTGTTGTGTTTATTGATTTTGTTATTAATATTGTTTCAAAATGGAGATAGAATAATAAAAGGGATTTTATTAATTGTTTAATTTATGAGTTTTCATTGCAAGTCCCATCTCACTGGATCCAGCGCATTTTTGGCTTCTCTAGGCTTTGGTCTAGTTCTAATTAACTTGTGGCCCCTCTTTTCAAAAAAAAAAAAAAAAATTCTTTTTTTTTTAACTGCCTAAGTTAAAGAGGGGTTACACAACTTACACTAAGCTCCTCCCGTGTCTTGAGTTGGCACAACGCTACATGGCTCTGCTTCATAGGTTGCCACCGGATTGTATGTAAAATGTCAAGAGTTGCACGTATTGGTATCTACAGTATTTGCTTATATTATAATTATTTAAATAATTCTTTTGAAGTGAAAGCGTGACAAAATCAACCCTGATTAACACGCTCACCATAAATAAATAAATAATTCTTTTACAACAAATTTTTTTTTCATTTGGTTGAAATGTTTTCCAGTATATCTGTTTATGCACTGCACCCCCCACAGGCTCTGCGCCCCAATGCATCGCATCGGTTGCATTGGCATTATTTACGCCACTGGTATACCCAGTTTGGAAATACACATACAGCGACATCTGTGAATGAGTTTGTATACTACTGACGCTGTCAACGACGTGTTAACTGCAAACACGGTTGAAGTCATTCGCAGTAACCGGCAGTCAGCTTAAGACGAATTTGTACACTCTACCGCGTAATGAACCTGCACCACAATTCACTACAAACAACAGCTTGCAAACACTGGTCGCAGACAGTGCCAGGATCTTGAAGTAGTATGAACCTACAGCATCAAATAAGGACTGTTGCTGTAGTCTAGTGTTGTATCAGAGATGTAATATTTCAGATTTATTTCAAACGAACAAGATTTTGATCTTTGCGACTTTTTATTATGCATTTATAAAACGCACCGTGATTCAGACCGTCAACTTCAGGATAAGTGGGTGAAGAATTAACTCGTAACTCGAAACTTACGTAATGTTCATCAGTTCATAATAAAACAGGTGTAGAACAAAATCTTTTTTCTTCTTCTTCACATCATGCATCACCATCATGCATAATGCATCTTGTTTCACAGGCAAGAAACAGCTGTTCGCCAGATAACCCCAGTACTGAGTCAAAAAATTATGTTTCGGGGCTAAGAAGGCCTACTTAAATAAATTGCCCTAGCCAGCACGATGTGTTGACTTTTTTAAACTCTTGCCTTCAAAGGCCATCAAACCATTTCCTCCTGGATCTGTCCACATAGCTACATCCTATAGACTTATATTGTCAGCTATGTTTGGCCAGTCTTCAATGTGACTTTTTCTCCAAATGTTCTTATTATTACCGTTTACAGTTCTTTAACGTACTATTCTCGTAATTTTTCTCTTACATCTTCATTCTTATGTGACCGAGATTACTACACCTGACCTCTATCGAGAAAGTCATTACTGAAGCCTGTATTATACTGTACTTTTTTGCATTTTAGTTATTGTATCTCATAGAAGCTGAAAGTTAGATGTAGGCCTATATAATAATTTTTATTATAGCTAATGTAATTCCCCAAGTAAGTAAAATGGCTCACTTGGTCTTCAGTTTGATCATTAACTTTTATTTTCGTCCTAACTGGTTTTCTGTTTCGACACACCATTTCTTTTTTTAAGTAGTTGAGATATTTATATTGTATTATTCACAAATTTCATTAAACTTAAAACACGATTTTTGTAAGGAGACTCATTCCTTGTAAACTAGACTAAACTGGACTAAACCAGACTAAACGTGGATTATTGTAACGTGGGAATTAAAGTAATTTTAGAAAAAAAGTGACGTTTGGAAACGGCGTGGAACTGTAACACGATCTATATTAAAATTCATGGACGGTTGGCACAGTGGGTTTTATACGGGATAACGCCTCATCCTTGGCAGATGTCGCTGCGAGACCATGTGCACTTTGACCAGCCATGTACATAGCCATTTAGGTTCCCCAATTGAGTACTTCAGAACTACAATTTTTGTGAAATACTTTGTTTTTATGTTTGTTTCCGAAGTACTTGTGGGATCACAGTCAAGTACAAATACGCTCAGACAAGACGCGACGAAAATAATTGTAATTAGTTACGTAAAGTAGTACTTAGACAAAAATAAAATAAGTACCGTACACATACTTTAAAATTCATGTAGCATTATGAAATACGAATAATAACATTGAATAAAGCATTGCTGAACCATATTCACAGTAATTCATTACATGGAAAAAGTACTCAACAAAAATAAATGTTTTCAGGAGAATGGTTAAAATCCACAATATTTCCTCACAAAGTTATTTAGCTATTCAGGGTAATCTATCCAGTGGCGTATTTGCGGGGGGGGGGGGCGCAAACGGAAATAAACCCCCCAGAGGGTCAAACTTTGACAATAAATTTTGTTAATATCTTAATTTTTAAACTGTTTTATTAATTTCTCAGCTGTGTACGCTAATACAATAACAACCCTTTTTAAAATATAGGTATACAAAAAAGTTTATTACACAGCATTTGCATGTACGTTTGAAATATGAATTATAAGAAAATCAGTTAAGTCACTAAGTATCTTATAAACGATGTTTTAATAGCGCTTATTTTGATTGTGTTATTACTTTATTGGGATTAATTTCAGTAACTTATGTAACGTAATGTAATTTTGTGTGTTCTCTGAGTTACAAAAAAATTGTAATAAAAACATTGTAATAAAAAAATTGTAATAATTTTTTAATTAATTAATTAATTAATTAATTATTTTTGATGTATTTATGTAATTTTATTTCTTTTAATTATTAATTTAAGCAATTTTGTAGTTTAGAATAATCACGATTGTTTTTTCCGCGTTAATTATATTATCTCATAACATAATCGATTAGCGGTCTTTCGTTAGTCTGTGATGTTACTCCTTCAGTGATGTTAATTTCTTCTTTTCTCGGAGTCCAGGTGTAAAATATTATCTGGAATTCTTCTATATATCTTTTTATCAATAAATGAAACTCAAAATTATAATATTTAAATAATTTATTAACATTAGAGATACTAATCGACTTTGAATCGATTAGTTAATCGACAATTACAAACTCGATCTCAGGGCTATTAAACTCAGTATGTAAAATATTAGTGTTAAATTGCAGGTTCTTTTAGTAGTTATTTTATAATAGTCAGAGAAAGGCAAAGCTGAAAAGTATAGTGCTTACAATAAAAACTAATCAGTTATCTAAAAATACAAAATTATTATTGAATAGTAAATGTTAATAAGATAAATTCGCGAACCAGACTTGAGATGCCGTCCTGCAGTGGCCGCAAAGGATTCTGGTTATTATTCCATCATGGCCGCCCACGTGATGAGTGTATACGAGACGCCTTCACTGCATAATTCCCTCAAATAAATGTTGGTTATTGGTGTTTTCCTCTTCCACGCAGTAGTAGTTAATTCCTCTTCATCACAGTGTAATTGTTCGAGCTTAGTGGTCAGTTGTTCGGCTTGGCAATCAGTGTTTTCAATGTGTTTTTGTTCCAATGGTTGTGAGGTTTTATGGTATCTAATTTCGTGTTGATAAAATTTATAATTCTCGTTTATTTCGTTCTACCATCTGTGTTATAACTTCAAATCTCCATAAATAAATTAATTTGGTGGATTCCAGGTTCTCTCAGTGTTTATTAATTATATTTTTACACTTTTCGTTTATTTTTTTATAGGTTCGGTTATATTCAAAAATTACCTTCTCGCTTTTTAAATGAATTAATTTGTCTGAGCTCGTTTAGAAGTGTCCGTCTCAACTTATATCAATCAACTAACTCCTTCTTCCTCTATACAATCAGTTCTGGCTGAATTAATCTTAAATCTACATAGTTTTAAACAGATGGCATTTCCGCCTAAATAATTGACTTTTACATTATATGATTAATTATATTTTTACTATTATTTAATTTTATTAAATACTAATTACATAATTACTTTCCTTAGTTAATTCTGCGTTATTTAATACCAAACATGATATACTTTATAGTATTTTTAACTCGAAAAGTCAAATTTACAGTATATTAGAATGTAGGCTTTAACTGTACTTCCTGTCACCTCAAATGGTTTACAATTTCTATTATGTTCTAGTTATCATTGAGCAAGATCACTGATTGAAATAAAATGGTTATTTTCGTTTAATTCTTTGTAATTTTATGATTTGGGTTAATTAATTTACAGATTATCTTTAATTTAGGCTTTCCTCTAATATTCCAGTGTTATTACACTTGAATTTTTTCTAATAATACCTTATACATTTTTTCAATACCTTTACCAAGTAATGTTACAGTTATAATATATAGTAATTGATTTACATTATATAATTTTCTTCAATTCAATTAATTTCCTTTATTTTATTTACTAATTACAAGGTTTGTGTGATTTACCATTTGGCCTAGATTTTATGTTAGTTCATTTACAATGTTTATTATTATTCCAGCTTGCTAATACCCTTTCTGACCTACAATTCTTATGACATCTTAACTAAATTACCCTTATTTAAATTACAGTAAGGTTTATTAATAATTAATATTATTAAAACATAACAAATATTTTATAACAAAAAATTATACTTCATCTCAGACATTCCGGCCTGGAGTTCAATGAACTGTTAAAATAAACAAAACACATCTGTTTTTCCATCAACTAAAATATTTCTTAAAATTAATTTTCATGCAGTCCTTGCTGTTTTTGTTTTATTTTAGGGATTTACCCTTGATCACTCCACTTATGTATTGTATATTCTTATATCATTTTTTGTCATTTTGTCTGATATTATATGATAAAGAATATCACTTATATTAGATCATCCGGATTCGCTTTTCATTATAAGATTAAATTGCACTGGTACATTTTTACATTTATTCTAGAACCTTCACTTACACCTAATTCACATTTACTCTTATTTTATTGCATTATACTTATCTCATTTAGTTTCAGGTTTTTTGGGGGCTTTTAAATTTATTACATATGGTTGTTTCTCTAATAGTTGTTCCTTTATTTTGGATGTTTGTCTATATTGGGCATTTCCTGACCTACTCCTATACTACCTGGGTCTAATTACTTTATACATTGGCCTATCATTATTTTTCTAAATTTCTTATATATATTGCATGGTTGATTTTAATTATTTTATCTCTCCTAACTATTATTTCACTACTTTGTGGTCCTTGACTAATTTTTATAGTGGTTTTCATTGATGTCATTTTATTTTTATTTCATATATGATCATTTTTTAAATTAGAATAATGTGGATAATCTGTCATGCTACACTTATTATACGTTTTTCAGCTACTTTAAAGTTTGTAATATTGATTAGTCTCAACTTACTTTTTCTTTTGTATGAAGCCGACTCGAGAGGATCCCCCCCCCCCCAGACCAAATTCTAGATTTGCTGCTGATCTCATCACTTGGTACACGCAATTGATATTAACGTTTGGTAATAACTATAAAATTAAAGAGAGTAGTAACATTAAGAATAATGCAATCCAGATAATATGTTACAGTGGATTCAACCAATGATTATTTATTTAGGTTAGATAAATAAACAGTTTGTAATTAACGTTGCCAACTTCCTTCGTCAGTTGAAACACCTGGTGACAGCAACACAGACGAGCGATGGCGCGATTTATTTTAACTTGGTAATCACATCGTTATTACGAAAAAGCGAACGTCCGTGTCAAAAAAGTTCATGGTACAAATATAAAATATAATCCTTTGGCTACAACTTTCTCACTGTAAGTTTGTACCTGGCCAAAAGGTGAAGAAAACAGTCTTCATTACTACTTTTTTAAAGTAAAAAAAGTACATATAATTTGTCTTTCATATTTGAAAAAAATATCGAGTTATAGAAAAATTATGAAATATTTAATTGAGCTGATATGTGTGCCATTTAATTCTATTGAATTTTCTCTTTGAATCTATATACGGTACATGCAACTTACCTTTCTGGTTAGCAGTAAACAAGACAGAAACGGAACACGTTTTCATAACGGTAAAGTATTTGTTTTGGTAACACTGTACGCTTTTGTCTGTAAGAGCTCATTGTGCCAACCGAACGTGAATTTCGGTATAGCAACATCATCATCGTGTTATATGTTACAGAGAGTTGTGGATAATATGTTAAAGAGCATATAAACAGTTTCATGAATTCCACTAAAATTGTGCATTATGTTTATGTAGTAACGTTTGCAATGACTTGGGTTAGTCATGTTTTGTGTCGATATAATAATAATAATAATAATAATTTCCAAGTTTACTACAGCGTATTATTTATATTGTAATATAATTTAATCGTAGAGTGAGTGTAGTGTTTTTATTTTAAATTAATCAAACTTGATTTAGTAGTATACTCTTCTTCACTCCTCACGTTGTAATGTAAATATCGATGATTAGTGTTGTTTTTTGTTGTTTAATAAATAATTGAAATAGTAATGTTTATGTTTAAGAGGATTGTAATAATTGATATCTTGACGTATTCACCTCCCCACTTACCATCCGTGAACGTCTTCTATCTTCTTAATATGTTGCTCTATCTCACTGGAAATACATGAATAACACACAAAATACTTTACCTTGATATTAACATATACACTTGAAATAAAATGACAATGATGTTCAATCGTGAATTGAATATTCAAATACTGGCCGCTTGAATATTGCCGCCACCTCGAGAAACAATTGCTTCTAAAGTGCAAGTTATTTGTGCCTATTTAATAGAAATAAATACTCTCTCTGTTCACTGGTAAGATATTTAGGCGTTTATTAACATTAGTTATATTCAATGAAATCCTTTTTTAGAACAATAAATAAATCTTTAAAAACAACAAAGTTAATTACTTTCTGAAAATTCTTCAGCTCAGGGCTGGTAACACTGGTACAATATACAATAATATGGTAATTCGGGTTATGTTAATTTTGGCTATAAGCGTTATCAAATTTCATGAATCCTTTGAATTTACATGATGCAAGATACAAAGATGTTTATTACAAAACAATATTTATTCATATAGAATGATAAAAAAGGCAAAAAATTAAAAATAGTTAACCTCAATACGATATTAAAATTATCGTACTATCGTACGGCAGGATGATGCAGTCAGTTATTGAAAGCTGTGTAACACGTGTTCAAAACGTTACACTTTAAAACAATATTATTGGTTTAATTATTATTATGAACTGGAATTGATAAAAAATAGAAAAGCTCTTATTATCGAGTCTATTCACAAGAGTATTATTAATGACAGAAGTGACTCTCTGTTGGCAGATAAATCTGTGTTGGTTATAGGTTAGTTTACCTATAGGTGAGAGTAAGTTGACAAAATAGATTATTTAATATTATTGAAATCTTAATATTATTTTCACAAAAACATTATTTATCGTAATAGGATGGATAATTAACGGCAATGACTGTTCTCGTATATAAAATTATTATTTATCAAGTACTACTGGAATCGTAGTCAAGTAAGCGACTATATTTTACAAGTATTGTTTGCGGTATTTATCAATATTTCAGCTTCTGTTATTATTTTCCTTACATAAATATTAAAATATTTTAATTAAATACCATTATTGAATTAAACGAGAACTTTTATTCATTGTGCCTGATAATATTTCATCGTTCGCTAGTTAACCATGCATAGTGTGTGTGCTTGGCTAACGTAGTCTGCTATAATGTTCGTCAACTGACGAATATTATATTTTCATTTTTATTTTAAAAATCGTTAACTGGTAATACTCCCTGCATATTTCACTTAACATTGCCTTTATTATACACTGGCAATGTTTTAATAATTCACTTTATCACTCGTAGCACTGTCACACGAGAAAAATTAGCCTTCAGTTGAGGTTAGTTATGACTGTTTACTGTCTGTCGCGCACATTTCAAAATATTTTTCTTGATGACTGTCGCGGGCTCCGCTCGCATCGGTGGCTGGAAGACAATTAATTCTTCTCATCGAAGCTCTTGCTCTCGTCTGGTAAAATCAGATCATCCTATTGGTGTAGAAGTCTGTACTCTCTACCCCAAATGCCTTAGTTATATTAAAATTTTAATTTTTAGCGTCTATGCTTTGGGTTCGAGACTCAGCTATGACGCGTTCATTCCCATTCGGAAATGACAGGAAATCTTATAATATTCATAAGTTTCTTATTAATTGTCTGATCGTCATTTGAATAGTCGCATTGTTTTGCGGATACTTGTGTCTTTAATTTAAGTCCAAACAAGTAATAAATCCGTCCATTAACAACTCACTTCACTTTATTCAATTATTCATATAGTGGCTCTTAATAAAAAATAAGTTTTTCCACTATATTTTGGTGCTATTATAACCTAATGCTTATAATTAAACGTCCAGAGTCCATATTTCTTATAATTTAATACATAACATTAACATATTTGTGATTTAAGCAAAATGCCTTAATGGCGTACAAGCCATCCATGTCCAAGCATTTATATTTGCTTATATCACCATTATTTCTTATGCCTTTGGTACTAGAATGTTATTTAATACTTTTACATATATTTGCTGATACTTTACTTCAGCAAATGTTATCTTATCTACACATATAGCATTGTCTAAAATACACTATGCTATTATTTCGCCATTCTGTCACTCTCATTTAGTTATTTTTTTCCACAAATTATATGCATTCTTGATAATTAAAGTGTGCACGAATATTGTACATGGTCTGTTTAGTGCACTTACTAACTTTTTGTTAGTTGAAATTTCTTTAAGTTACAGTATGATGGTTGTTTACACCTAGTCCTATGATTACAGTTAATTAGTTTATTATATTATTGTTATTAAATTACTTATATAATGATTGTGAGGTATTCTCATAGTTGAATTGAACATTCTTCTAACTACTGGTAAACTTTCTTACTCTCACTTTACAAGTTTTGTTATGGTTTATTAATTAACTCTCTGGTCACTTGGGATTCTGTCTAATTTGTTTATTGTTATTATTAATAATCTGACTTATATAGTTGTGTTCTTCAGTTCATAGGGTATTCATTGTCTTGTACATTTGTTCTCATTTGGTCTCTGTTTGAAACAATTACTGGTAATTACTTTACCTAATTATTGTGTATGATTTTATGTTGTAGGTCCTGTTCATATGAGGTTATGTGTCATTGAGTTGACAACAATATGCTTCTTACTTTATTCAGTATCCATCTTAAATACTGTCATGTCATTATGGCATGTTACTACAATTGTTTATTACTATGTTTTACACACTTTGTACACATTTTACATTATATGTTTATACAATAATACTTGGTTTTTTATCTAACTATGTTAAACATTTTGGTGGGTTGTATCTTGGCTTGTATACATTGGTTTGTTTCTTTTCAACAAATTAGTTTGTTTACTACTCATTGGTTATAACATTTATCTACATTTTGTCCTGTGTTACTATGACATTCAGGCACATTCCATATCAAGGATTATATAGCTTTTATTATTGATCTTTTTGAGCAATTATTTCTCCTTTCAGTACCATTAAATTGGTGGTCTTACTGAGTATATTTGTGGTTTTACAATCTTGGATTACAATTGGTACACTAATTGTTTGTGTATTTCACTTGATTACCCTTGATTTTTCACTTATTAATTTTTATTCACTTCCCTCAGTTATAAACACTTCACTCATATTGTCTGTGTTGCTTATTTGGGGTTAGTGTTATTACACTATTTATTGTTGCACTTATATAAAGCATTCACTATTATTGTTTGTGATCACTTACTAAGGTTCAACACTTGGTTTTTTATTATATTGGTTTCACTGTGTCCTTCCTTGATAGATAGTTTTTATTATTACTAATCTTATAATCATTATTCTTATTTCGGTTGTTATACTAGTTGTGGTGCTTTCCATATTTTGGGAATGCTGGTGTCTTGTTCTAGTTATACTTAATCTTCATTCTTCATGGTACATTTCTTCTTCTTCTTCTTCTTCTTCTTCTTCTTCTTCTTCTTCTTCTTCTTCTTCTTCTTCTTCTTCTTCTTCTTCTTCTTCTTCTTCTTCTCCTGGTTGTTCAATTGTTTATTCTTCATTTTAATTGTTTGTCACTTGTGATGCATTTCTTGGTTCCTCACTATTTGTGATAACTCATGTTCATTTACTATAGCTATAATTTTCAACATTTTCACTCATTATTATGATAATCATTACCTTATATTTATCTCACTATTATGACAAATTAGTCTATCTTCTCACTATGATAATTGCATTTGATATGTCTCTTCCTTATGATGATATTAATTCTTGGTATATCCCCTCACTATTTTGATCTATTGGGCCTAGATGCTAACGTATTATATTATTTCATTGTATTCTCTCTTTCTTCTTTCTACTCGATGATATATTTTTATGATTCTTCTTTCTTCTTCGTTGGGTTGCTTTAACATTATTCATTTATAGATACACTTTTGATTTTCATACTTCTGTTCCTTCTTCCATGTTTGATGAAATATGCTTATGGTACACTTTCATTTGACGTATTATATTATTTTTATGTAACCGTTATTTCGATACGTTACAATATATCTTTATAATCGTTAATAAAATATAATATTTGGATTCAAAAGGTACTATTTATTTATTGCTGAACAGTTACATTATAAAATAAGAGGTCCTCTATACCTTGGTTGTTAAGCAAGTAACTATCTCATAAATATTTCGCGACAGGTATTTAAAAGCTATTGGTGACTCTCAGGTCGAGAGAACAGTTGTAATATTGTCCGCCTTGCACCTTCAAGGCGGACACAAAACCACGTGAACTATTTGATAGTCGCATTCTCGCTTTTTATTCAAATACCCTTTGCAATATCAAGTAAAAAGGGAAACAGGAACTCGATGGACAGAGAAAAATAAACAGCAATCTACGATTGCAGTACTGGACGTATCTTCTAATTAGAAACTGAAGGAAAGGAAAAAATTACACAAGTCAAGAGGTAATGAATTTGGACCGTTTGTCTCCAACTTATTTCAGATTGGTACGTATATTTGAATAAAAAATTGAGATTTCAAATTTGTAGAAGTGTAAGCATATTAAAAGTTAAAAATAATAGTGTTCCGTATTTGCGCAGATCATATACAACGTGTACGGTCACACAGAAGCACATATGCACGCGTAGTTTTATCAAACTAATATTACACATCCATGAAAGAACACACACACACACACACACACACACATCAAACAGTTTGTTACTCACTAAAAACTTCTTATAAAAAAAAATAAGTAAATCAATAAATAAAATTACTTTTTATTTAGAGCTTTTCCTACATTTCGAAACATGTCTATAACTTGTATTTTAAAAACTAAAACAATAATACATTATAATATTTGTTCTGATTTTTAAAGAAAAGAACGTAGAAATTAATCATTTTCTTTAAACTTACCAGCATCAAACATATAAATCTGGCGCTACTGACTGTTCAGAGACGAGTCGTATGACAGGAGATTTTAGAGAGAGATAAGAAATGTGATTCCACGTTACGGTGCCAGAAGGACGATCTGGTGACGTATTAAAACGAATAAAGAACATTTTTTAAAGTAGTGATGCACTAATATGAGCTCCATGGTCACAGCAACAAGTTGTGGGAATACCCGATTAGAGGTACACGCCGGTAAGATGTTGCTAACTTAAAAAAAAAACTATTGTTCATTTAAAAGCGAGAGTGTATTTTTGTGTTTACCCATCCTTAAAGAAGTCCGATCAGCTGGATAAGTGTCTAGTGTGTCCATTGTCCATGTATTGGTTGCTGCGTTTTTATACGTAGGTTATAAGATTCCGGACAGTTGTCGAGCTTACCAGTCGTATTTCCGCCTAGACTGTTTCCATGCATGTGTTATTGGTACAAAACCCGGCCAGTTGTAGTAACTACACTAAAAACTCGTTTAGCCGACCATCGCGTTTATCCGAAAATCCGGTTTATCAGAAACAATTTTTAGTAAATTTTAAGAATACACAAAAGCATTTTCCTGTCGCTATAATCTATATTGAATAGCGTAGACGAGCGATGCCACGTGATATAAAGTAGAAAGTCAGTAATTATAACTAATTGGGATAAGGGGTACTCCGAATTATCGATTTGTTCGGACTTTCGAACATAAAGTATTATGTTCATATATTGTAAATATAAAGTAACATAAACATAAATGTAAAGATTGAAACTTCCCCTGCAGAACTTCTAACAACGAAACGACTTCGAGATCGGGCAGCTAGTAAATGAGCTTCAAAGCTTAGGCAAAAAACTATGATTGATTACTGTACGAACAAGCAGTAGGACTTTAGAAACTGTTACTGTAGAAACTGTAATTTACAATGCGGTGCCGTTTTGTAGTTTATTGTGTCATATTCACTGTAAGTAACTTTTAAATTATTATTATTAAATAAAGTTACCGTACTTACATATGTAGTATTATTTAAATAAAAGTTTCGGTTTATCCGATATTCCGTTTATCTGAAACGGAGCGGTCCCATCAAATTCGGATAAACGAGTTTTTAGTGTACAAGATATCATTCCCAACTGTCAAATTTACGAACTTTTGTAAACTCTTAAAGTAGTCAAAATAACCTAACAGCCGACGCTCGTATTCGAACTGTTGATAGCTCCCCTATCTGTGTGGAAACTGAGAGATAGGAAAACCCGATTGGTGTTTGACGAATTCTGTACTTTCGTAAACTATGTATATGAAGTTGTAATGTTGTTCAGAGCAGGAGTTCAGCGAGGGGGTTTTGGAGGTAAATTCCCCATCCAAAGGTACAAAGAAAAAAAAAGAAATCTTTAATCTATGGCCGCGATAAATTGTGTACACATTTGAATTTGAATTTAGATGACGGACATTTGAAACCACAGAAAAATGTATAAATGCGACGTTTCGACCATCCAAACAATGGGCAGCAGTCTTCAGGCTAATTATGTGCCTGATTAATAATATTTTATCAACAAGTGATAGACCGTCCACAGACACAATGAGCACGAACACTTACACACCACCAAGTCAACAAAACACTGTGACATATTGTTGACCTACGATATCGCTTTGTATAAACATTGCTAGTTGGCTGGTGGTTGAGGGTTGGTTCAAATTTCGATCCACATTTTTAGGGTTTTGTCCTCTTAGCGAGCTGGAAACGGGTAGCCAACGAATGTTTATTCAGCCCGCAGTGTATCCAACTCGGTTTACGAGTTGTATAGTGTAGTAACTTATCCCACAGTAACTTCAAAAATATCTACATTAAACAGTTTTTTCTTGCAACTACATGCTACTCCATGTAGATGTGCCTATTATTTTTCACAGTTTTTGGATCCCTATTTAATAATTTTTCCTTATGTTTACACGTAATACTTTATTACCATATCGAAAACAAATGAACGATTAAAATCTTAAAATGTTAACATCCCGTTATTCTGTTAGTTCAAAAATCTAAAACCGTATACGTATTCTCACTTCAACAAAACCTTCGGCCAACCATGTACAGTATTTGCGCACCTCGTAACGCGATTTCAAAATAATTGTTTTTGAGAACATGTAGGCCTAGTGCTAATTTTATGACAACCATTGCTTTGATTGTGTGGCAATAAGTAGACCGATTTACTTCCGTTTGCTGGAAACACTTATAGACACGTTCTCACTAAGGTCAAGTTTACAAAGTTGATATTGTTACGTAATCGGAACGTTCTACAAGTATCTCGGCTAGCCCAGCAGAGACTAGCTGTAATGTGTGTGCGCGTACATATTCCTGCTACTTTGAGATGAAAGACAATTACGTGACACTTATCAGGCGTCAATAATCGAAGCTGTTGCAGACCGTACCGGTCCGCGCACACTGTTGTCAAATGGATTCGAGAGCGCCCGTAAGAGGGAATTGATAACACGAATTGTTTAACACGTCATCCAAAAGTGACAGATCATTCTGGCATTTCAGCGGGGTATTAATATAAGCATCCAGCGACGGTCGATTCAGTTTACTTCGGGCGATTACTCGGTGCATTTAAGTGGCGATTTATTCAAGTGAGGTTCGAAGTATTGTGGCGAAGCGTTATTGTGTTATAATTGTGAAGGACTCTATTAGTTGACATTATTATTGGGTGTGGACAAATTTAATTTAAATTATTGTGCGAGTATAATCTTGTTGATTAACTTGTTGATTACAAACTGGTAATTGTGATAATTAAAGCTGGTGATTAGTGGGTTCATTGGTGTCTTGTATTTCGTTTTCCACTGTACCATACGACGATCACTGAGACCGTTGTAACAATATAAACATATAAAACTATCACCGTCGGCAGAAGGAAGGAGAACATTTTTGCTAGTTTTCTAGTACCTTTTTAATGTAAAATGTAAATTTTAATCTAAGAGTACTTTATCTTTACACGATCCTTACGTTTTCATACATTTATTCTTGATTATAAAAATATTAAAAGCCAATAACGACTTCTTTTCCTTTCAATTCTTGTACTTTTATTCAGAAAAATGAATCCTCCCCCAGACGGAAATTGTGACTGCACCCCTGGTTCAGATGTAACAAAGACAAAGTGTTTTATAGTATAGTTTCAGTTTTGTACGGAGTCCTAACATTATCTAACATTATTAATTTAAAGTTTGGAATTAACACATTTATTTTTTATTTTCAATACGTTTTTATTATTGCATTTAATTTTTATATGTTGAGAGGTTGTTCCTTTTTTATCAATTTTGAACTTACTTTCTAAGAAAACAAAATTACACTAAAATTTATTTTATTGTAGTAATAAATAAAAAATAAAACAATCTTTGATTGTAGAATGTTTCAGCGATAAAAGTTTGTCTTGCAAGTTTGTTCACTTCATCATTATTAAATATACTTATACGCAGAGAAAATAATCAAGTCGAATCGAGAGCAAATACCTAGAAGATAACTTACAGAATGGTAAGTTTAAACTGGAGATTCGGAACTTACTCTAAACAAATACGTAAATCACAGACAACTTACAATTTTCTTAGAAGCATCTTCCGGTTTGTTACATATATTCAGGTTTTGTTGACAGTCTTTTACCAATAACAGGAAGAAAATAAATAAAATCGATTAACTATTATGAACTTATTAATATCTGTATTCGTAAACTATATTAAGTCTCTTCAGAACATAAATTAAAATATTCAGCTTCAGTGTAGGCCTGCAGTCTTTAATTTCCTGTATTTAAGACAGGAATCAATAATAAACACAGATTTCCATACTATTACCTTCATCCAGTTTGGATAGTCAGCTCTGGTGAACACACTATAAGGAGGATGTTTCTATTCGTTCATTATCATGCAAATGCGATACTCGATTGCGTGATGTTATGGTTGGGAGTTATCCGAGAGGGAACCCATTGCGGGATACGCATTCGATCATGACTAGATGTGTTACAAGTTGGCAACTGTAGTTGTTACTGAATATTTGGGTTTGAAAAAAGTTTTACAAACCAACGTTAAGCACGCAAATTTCACGCATGTGACTTATTTCTTCACTACACACAATTTTCTCACCTTTATAGGTATATGGAATGAAAAGTTTTATTTGATGTGCACTAGGAAAAGAGGTATAAACTATCCTTTAAGTATTCAAGTACTTTTTCTCCTAACAGTTTGACGTCACTGAAAAACGTATCAAGAAGTTTAACAGCTGCTTTCCTTTGTTGCGATCTGGACATTACTTGAGTTGTCGGCGGGTCCCATTCGATGTACACTATAGGGTCCTTGTTCACGTTTGGGTCCATTGGCGGATCGAAATGTCGAAGTGGAAACAACTGATACGGAAACACATTTTGATTGATTTCTTTTTCTTCAGACGAATTGGGCGTTGGTAGTGTAGGAATGTTTCGATTTGGAAAGGGATAATCAAAGGGATGCTTGTACGCCGTGTTGGAAAACAACTTGGATAACCTGTACGCGTCTAAATGTTTTTTTTGTGGATCGTTCTTTACTTTGTAGAACGCTTTACTTAGTTCGATAGATTTGTCCTTCATCGGGTTACGACCGTAAAATTTTCTGAATTGTTTCAAATTGTGGAAGCTCTTTTGTCTTTTCAACCTATAATTTCGTACCGGTATTTTGTTTGAGGAAATGTCTGGAATGTTTTTGTTGTTATTGACGTTTTCGTTGTGAACCGTTCCCGACGAATTGTTCGGCATCTCCATAGCATTCTGTGGCAAATTGTTAGTAATTTTCGATAACTTGTTCGACACTTCCGATGAATTGTTAGAGACATTCGATGAATAGTTCGACACTTCCGTTGAATTGTTCAACGTTACCGATGTATAGTCCGAAGTTTCTGATGAATTTCTCAGTGCCTCTATTAAATTACTTAATATTTCCGGTCGATTGTTAAATGTTTCTCGCGGATTGTTTGGCGTTTCTGGCGAATTGAATGGCGTTTTCGGCGCATCGGCTGGCATTTCCGGTGATTCGTAGTCTTCGTCATCGTCTCCGAAAATCGATTCGGTGGACCAAGTTTCGTTACTGGCAGTCAAGTTCTGCGATTCTAAGTAGTGTCTATGTAACGGGGACCGCAGAATACCGTGTTTCTTCCACAGAAGCTCATACAGTGCCGAATTATTTATGTACATTTCACTGGATCGCGACAAGGTTGAAGAATTGCTGTAATCTTCATAATCGATACTGGATTCTGTGGTGAGTGAGACATCTTTTAGGTCTTTCGGCGGAGGAAGGAAGTCGGGTTCGTCGAAATAAACGTTGTTTTGGTTGTTTCCGTTGTTTTGCTCATTTTCAGCGACCTCATTGTTAGAGTACTGGTTACGGTCACCATCAAAACGGTGGGTATCAGCCGAATCACCTCCACCGCTTCCATAATTGTTGGAATCCTTTCGTGAACGTTTCCCTTTACCCTACAATAGAAAAAAAAACAATCGTTTTTTCATTGTTAAAAATGTTTACGCAACAATTTACATTTTAATTGTGTAGGTGTAAAAGGTTGGAAGCGTCAACAATTATATTTCTGGTTTGATATTTAAATAAAGTTTTATTTGACGGTTCACATTTCCTGTTCAACTATCAAAACAAATAGTTACTTGTTTTCTTTTTTACATATTATTTGTGGGTGTGGTAAGGTGAGGGCAAAACAAAACGCTGGAATCAATTAATCTGAAACATTAACGTTACACATTCGCTGCATAAAATCAGGAATGAAATTCAGAGTTTTAGGAAGAACTGATAATCGTAACTTGGATTTTAAATAATTTATTTAAATGTAATGAAAGAATAAGACAGATTCAACGATTGGTATAAAATTCAAAGTATATTTGTGTACATCAAAATTGTAGTTTATTCTAAACATATTTTATTTTCATGATGTTGGTATATTTTCCCCACTGTTATTTACTTTATCGAAAACTGCAATCATCAGAAGACCTTTGCATGTTAAAATCTGAAAACCTTTGTCTTCTGCGGTCCTGTGTAAATATAGAAAAACGTTAATTGTTATGAAATTTTTCTTGCTGGTGGATGAATAAAGTTTGTATTGTACGGTAGTTTAGAAGAGAATAAGATGATAGTAAGTTGTTTATACATACGCACATGACTTATTTATCTACCCATTAAAAAATGTTCGTGTATGTTTTAGTTGTGCAGAGTGAATAGCCCTGTATCTAAATAAACGTTTTCTATATAAGGCCTATTTATTTATGTCGTTCTTCCTAAAAAAAATCCTGGACACGTGACTACATTTTCCAATGTTTCCGCCACTCGAAGGAAAAAGTTATAAAATAACTGAAATTTAATTTAAAAGTTATGTTAGAGATTATTGCAAAGGAAGGTTAGTTTAAATTTGAGAAGTCTGTGTCACAAAACTTGAGGAAGCGGAAAAGAATTTTCTTACTAGTTCAATATTTGTCACAATTACTGAACGTACCATAGAAATGCTCAAGGCTAGTAGACAATTTTGTCACATAACGTTTAACTTAATAGGGCATTTTCACACGACTCCATAAAACTTAGACTTTGCTGCCTCACTTATGTAAAGATACAATTATGGGCCAATATCATGAAACAAGAAGTGTACATCATAACTTTTTAAACTGTCTTCCAGATATTTGGTACACTGAAAAAATGAAATGACCCAAATATCAAACTTCAGTCACTGATGTGATATGCATTAAGCAGTGGCAGAGCAATTTAAGTTTAATTGATGTTTTGTGACGACTTTGTCTAGCCACACGTTGTTAGGTCAGATGGCTTCTACATACGACTAAACGTCTGTAGACTCTGTCCAGAGTACGACTAAACGTCTAAGTCTGACCAGACAAAGTAGGACAGGATGTAAACTTCAAACAAAGTGCAATTTTCATACGTCAACGTGATTAAACGTATAATGGTAATTAAACGTAACTGCTTTGAGCTAGATAATTTATTACAATATTTTTCTATAATTTAAATTTTATGTAGAGGACAACCGTTAGTAGGATTTCAACCTAAGAAGTTCTGTAACTAACCTAACAGCAAATTCGAAAAGTTTTATTTATAATTTACGTGAGAAAACAATGCTAACGAATACGTATTTTTAAATCTTACGGCTTCTAATACGACAAATTGTAACGACCAGGAATATGAGCGGTAATTTGTATTTTAATAATGTATATTTTTTCTGACGAACGTTACGATATGTGTTACTGATGTTAATAAATTATAGCGCTCTGCACAACCATAACATATGTACCTTCAGAAAGGATGAATATATGTGAAAAGATAGTACTAATATTTTTAAAAGTTTCTTAACTTAATTCAAACTAATGATTCTGTTTGTTTCGATGGTATTTTTTTTAAATATTCAAATCATAACTTTTGTGTAATCTTTATCTAACTGTATTTTATTCAACTTTTATAACGTTTTACTTGAATAATTCTTAACAAAATCTAGTACATACTAAATGCACACTAACTTGTAGATGATGACAGTGCAAAAGGAAGATTCTTATACACCAAACGGAAAGAATTGCAGGGAGGGAAGTTTTCAGAGAATGAGTGTTAGCAAAGAATTATAACTGAAGAAAGTTTTCAGAGAGATAGTGTTCGTCTTCCCAAACTCATATCAGCCAACGAGGCGGTGGCTCTGCTACAACGGGTCTGCACGTTCGCAGCCAATCAAAAAGTTACAGCTTCAAACTTGGGAAGTTTTGTTGCAGCTGTACATAGCTTACGTACATCCATACATACATTACCCACGGTTGATTATCACCGCCGAATGCGGATGGCCCTCGTGGGTCCAAGACCCCACCCAGATACGCACTGCTTCCTTCGACGGCATCGGCACTGGTGGTTGGTTGGGAAATATGCGTATCGCTAACGCGAACGGCATAGGATGTGACCCTAACTTCTAGTAGCGCCTTGCGGACGGGGACCAGGGTGCCCAGTCACTGGTCAGTAGCTGTGTCGGACCTCTCACGCCAGTCCGTGATATCCATTGGCCACACAGATGAACTCTATTAACATCGAGGTCTGTTTTCCCCTCTTCGGGGGACTGGCGTCCGTTGAGTTGGTGGAGTCGTAAGTTGGACCGAGCAAGAGGGGGAGGATATGGCAACCTGCCTTACCACTGGTCTGGCGGGATAGTGTTCCCCTGCCGCCGCCAGAAGGTGGAGGAAAAGCAGTAGACCTCCGAGGGAGATCCTGTGGATCAACCCCGGAGGTCGAGCCCGCGACCATACCGAGCTTCGGGGTCGTCGTGTTGATCAGCTACGTACTTAAAAATGGTACCACGGGGTCGTGTCCCCCCCGGTGTTCACGAGTTGAGGAAAGGTTTCGTGGTGGTTGTGGTTGACCCAGCTGGCGGAGATTTTCCTAAAAACTGGTCTTTCTGGGAGTTCGGGTGTGTGTCTTGAGATCCTTTGGACCTTCGAGGGCCACACCAGGTTCGTATTCGGAGGTTCTCCAACTCTTAGTTCGCGTCTTCTTGGACCCTCTACTGTACATACCGCAAGAATTACGTAAATTCAGTCACAAAATTTAAATCAATGAATACTGAATGCATGGCGACTCCCTTTCCGGGGCAAGAAAGTAAATCAATTATACATCTATAATTGTATAAGCAGATTTACTTTATAAAATGTATACAAGAGTAAAATAATTATTTTCGTAGTGCAGTAATAAAATAATAGAATGCTTCACACATCCACAGTATCATAAGAGGCTTGAGTTATTGTCACTAGAGGTGATGAAGGGGAACATGAACACAGAAGTCGGCGCTATTTCGTGATAATTGCTGATAATTCGCCTCCGGGATAATCATGAACTGACAGTATTTAATAAAATATTTTGTAGATTTCTTTGCATATACTTGTGCATGTGTGCGTGTGTGCGCGCGCGCGTTGTTAGGAAATGACTAAACTTGGACTTGAATATAAACATTTAAATAAACACTTGTCACATAACTCTTTGAAACTATGTCTGGTAGTACGATTTTAACACTTCCATAAGAAAATAATAATTTTTATAATTGGATTACACGTGGGAGTTAAACTAAACAACACAACTCTAAAAACCTATTGTGTAATAGAAATTTAAAATTGTTTCACATATTTTTATTACGTCTTTCACTGTTATTGACAAATTATTATTACATTGAATTTAAACCACTATTTCAAGTACATTTTCTTTTTTATGCTAAACTTGTGTTGCTACCACTAATACTCACTTACATTTCCATGAGCGCTTTCAAGCCTCTCGGCTCATCTTCAGGTGGAAACAACCTGAACAACCATTTTTATTTTTGCAGAGGGCTTTCGGGAACTTGTAGTATATCCTTTATCAATCCACTTTAAAGAAGGGCGTACTACTAATAATACTAGCTCAAAGACCTCTGCAAATTAAAAAAATTCAGTGTTTTGAAATAGTGGTTTAAAATCATCATCATTATCATCATCTTCAAAACACGGCATAGGCAAGGTGCTGCCAGTTCCGCCTTCAACAATCCTGCAGCCATCTCTTCCTGGGTCTACCCACACACCTGTGTCCTACAGGTTTGTATTTCCAGACTTGTTTGACCAGTCTGGCATCTGATATTCTTTCTTAGTATTTTTCCACCGTTATTTGTAATCTTTTAATTTTTCATTCAGGTTAAAAATCTTGTAACTCTTCTTTTATGGTCTCATTTCTTATACGGTCCAGTTTTAACCCCTCTTATGAATGCCATTTCCGAGGTCTGTATTTTACTGTCTTGTTTATTGGTTGTTTCCATAATTCACAGCCATAGGACAATACAGGGACTGGCTTAAGTTTTTAAAACTTCAATTTTGTACCTCGACGTAACTTGTTTCTAAACATACGGTTGATTGTTCCACATATCGTCTGAAACTTACCTAACTTAACATCAATATCATAATTTCTATCATAGTTCATATCATTTCCCAAATAATTAAAGTGGCTCACCTGTTTCAGAATTCGATTACTAATCATTATTTTTGTTTTTATTGGCTCCTTACCTCGAAATACCATTACCTTCGTTTTTACAGTGGAGATTTACATATTGTATTGTTTGCAAATCTGATGAAGCTTAAAAACAGATTTTTGCAAATCAGATTCTGTATTTTGAAGTACAAGCAAGTCGTCAGCAAACAACAGCACATTCAAATTTTTATCTCGTGATAACTTACGTAATACCAGAGGTTATTAGATGTTTCCATTTCCTTACCAGATTGCCAATATAAATGTTAAAAAAAATAGGTGATATACTGGACCCTTGTCTAACACATTGATTGACAGATATTTGTTGAGATATCCTACAATTATTTTGGAAAGCTATTCTTGTTTCATTATCCAGGGTGATCGAAAAGTCACGCACATCAGTAAAAATAACAAGTAAATTTTTATTATGTAAAACACATACAAATACAGTACTTACAAATAATGCTTATGTTTGATGTTTATTATTGTCTTTTCAACGTCTTACCTTTACAACATATGCTCAAAATGGCTGCCCTGTCCAGTAATGCATACGCGAGCTCTTTTTACCACGTTTGAGGCAACTTTGTGGAGCACCTGTACACTGATGTTGTTAACCTCCGTCGTAATGTTCCTCTTTAGCTCCTCAAGTGTATGTGGATTGTTTTTATAGACCTTCTCTTTAAGGTGCCCCCACAGGAAAAAATCTGCGGGCGTCAAATCGGGTGAACGCGGGGGCCATAATCCTGTCGAAATGAGACGCTCACCAAAAAACTCACGTAAGAAGCGCATGGTTTCATTGTGTGTGTGACATGTGGCACCATCCTGCTGTAACCAACAATAACGTTCATCTTCTTCAAGAAGCGCAATAAACTGTGTAATGATGTCTTGGTACACTACACTGTTCACTGTGGTTTCAAAGAACAAGGGGCCCACTATGCGACTACGTGATAGAGCACACCACACTCCAGTTTTCTGACAATGCAAGGGTCTCTCATGTAACACATGTGGATTTTCAGGTGACCAAATTCTACTGTTCTGACTGTTCACGTAGCCACTAAGGTGAAACCACGCTTCGTCACTGAAGAAAACCCGATCAAGCTTTGTCAACAAATGCTCGAAACAATGTGCAATAATCTAAGCGTTTTCGTTTATCCAGCTCTTTCAGTTCCTGAACACAACGAACATGATATGCACGAAGGTGTAACTTCTTCATCGCTTTCTGGGCACTTCCATACGAAATCTGTAATTGCGCGGACACTTTCCTCAGGCTTGTTGAAGGCGAACGAAGCATCTTTTGCCCAATATCAGCCATTTTACCTCAGTCAAAATAACCGGTCTTCCTGTCTGCAACTGATCCGCATTCCCAAAAACGTTCGATTAATCTTGTTATCGACGAATTGTTAGGCACTGCCGAATCCGGATAATTCCGACGAAACTCGTCTACAACACGTGCATAAGAACGCCTGGCGAAATAATGTTCAACAATGAAAACTAGTTGCTTTTGGGAAAACAACATGTTAGCCATGCAACAAACACAACTCTACTGCAGTCAACGCGTGTTTCACATTCACAACGAAATGGCGTCTGTGTTTGTTGCTAATACGTAGTACCATGCTATCTCGCGGTCGGTGATCGAACTATTTCAACTCCATTACCATTTGTAGCAACGTTCATTTTGATGTGCGTGACTTTTCGATCACTCTATATAACCATTGTATAGTTCTTATAAGTTGTTGAGGGTATTCCTGTTCTTCCAATATTTGCCACAACAAATTTCTATATATTCTATCAAAGGCATTCACAAAATCAACGAAAGCTATATGCGTTTCTTTATTTAACTCGCTATGGTTCTCAATGATTTGTGCAAAGATCTGTTCTTCCTGAAGCCGTTTTGTTCTTTCAAAATAAGATGCTCGGAAATAGTTTGCAGACGGTGGATTATGATCTTTGTTTATACTGTGTGTCCAGTATCAACCAAACATATTTACCTATAATTATGACTGTCATTCCGTTTTCCTTTCTTAAAAGTAGATACCACCTGAAAAGTTAACTAATTTTGTGGGACCTGTTGTCTTTTCCAACACATAATATAGAAATGTAATGTAAAATAAATATAATAATGCATATACATAATTATACAAATATTTAACATAAAAAACCCTACATCTCCAATATTAATAAATTCTAGCTGAGCGTTATCGCATGACTGCGCGGCGCCAAAAGAGACTGCAGTAAAAACATAAAATAAAAAAAGTTCTAACAAAGAAATAAATCGATAGGCCGACTGAAAAGAGAGCTTGGCAAATAGCAAGAAGGACACAGAACGGAATGAAGTAAGTGTTGTTAGACGTAAATAACGGAGTACATACTTCAACAAAAATATTTCTTTAGTGTCTCACGTAGCCTACACACAGACAGTTAATATGAACAGTCGCGCGTGATGTGGTTTGTGAATTACGTCTCGTACTTGTTACGTCAATTTAATTGTAGGCTACTTTGTCTGTTTTGAACCAAATAATGAGATGGACAATGGGTAGAGCGTTAGCGAATCTGCAATTGTACGGTTTTCTTCTGGTTTTCTAGTGTAGTGGGTAGTGTTTTTGGTGCGATCCCCACCGTAGCAATTTGGCTCTACATGCGCATTCTAATACTGTAACGGCCCAGAGTAACAAAAACATTCTAACTGTTGCTATAAACCATAAATAAAAGGAGATACAAACCTAAGGACGCCTGAAGAGGTTCGAAACTGAACGAGATGCCGGAATTGCAGATATAGTTATCAGGGCGATGGTGATGATTTTTTCCGTAAGTTGTCAAAAATATTTATAATTTATCAATTATAAATATAAAATATATGTTGAAAACTTAAAAATCTAAATACACGCTAAAAATCATTGGGTAAAATTGGCAAAACAGTGAAAATCTGCATGGAAAACTTTACGTGAGTCCATAAAGTACGCTTGCCTTGACTGAAGACATTTAGCAATGTCTATAGTTAAATGTTGTGGGGCCGTTACCAACACACAAACTGTGCTTTTGACCTTGAGTATGTTGCAACACTTGAGATTTTTGGTTGTAGTTTACAGGTTTTCCATACGTTGACATTCTGTGTTTCATGGCTGAATGAAAACTTGAGAAAACCGATGGCCGATGGCTAGCTTGTGAATTGCCGTCACATGATGCGCAGCCGTTGGGGATACTTTGCTGCACGGGAATAATAATCAGAAAAGCGGGCGTCTCTGGCCATCACTGCCATGTGAAAATTCCAACCAATATTTTCAGCAAAATAGTCAAAAATATCTAATTTTTACGATTTTACATTAAATTTGTATTTATCTGCAAAGGTAAATAAAAATGTGATTAACCACGATACGGAAACCTTGAAAAGTATGTGTTTTCAGTTTTTCATCAAAATGCGTGATTTTACTCGAAGTATGCATTTTTGTGTATATAAAACTGTGTATTTCTCGTACATAAAAATCTTAGCTTTAATTAAATATTACAGATTCCTGTATAAGTGTTCCGTACTTGTACATTGAAAATCAGTAGTCCTTATATTTCATCTTAACAAGAAATATTGTATTTATTGAGACGAGAGTAGTGATGGAGGCTCTGTACGAATTGATCTCGAATGAAAATTGATACTCCCTACAAAATAATTGAAGAAATGACATGTAAGTGACCTCTTATGAATAAAGATGGAATAATATGGGAATCGTAGAATTAGATTCTATGACAAGATGCCAACTGACAACTTCCGAGGATAAAGTAAGAATCTCAGAAATATGGACTCGATCAATAAGGAACACATTAGAGGATCGGAGTTTATAGCGGTAAAGCAAAAGTAATTAGCCGAAGAAGTTATTACAGTGGTCTCAAATACGAGATAAAAGGAAGACCATGGAGATTACGAATAGATTGAGCAACAGACGAAAAGAGTTCGGTTGAAGGCAACTGAACAGATCAAATTTTTTGGGAGGCAAAAGGGTAATCTTAGTGCCAAGATACGAGGCGATCTGGGAAGAATACCTGAAGAGTGGACATAAACGGCGTTCTGAGAAGTTTGTATCGTTATACGCCTGAGGAATGGCGTAGTATGTGAGGATCATTGAAACAAGTTCAGTGACCTAATCCATCAAGTACACGACGTCGTCGACGGTGGAGGAGAATAAGACGGCTGTAGCCTTAAATGAAACAATCCAAAGAAAAAGAGGCACATGAATAATGTCTGTAAATAAAATATAGGCGTACAGTATGTTACTAATTTCCAGTTTAGTAGGGTCATAAGCAACATACTGTCTATTTGTTAATTTTCGTATGATTCATTAGAACAAGTGCTAGGTACATAATCAGCTATCAGTTCACAGATTCTTGAAATCGTTTTCTTAATTAAAAAAAAATCCACAGGATTCAGCATCGATTGTTATTAGAGGTTATTTTGCTACTGAGAAAGAATGCGTCTTAGTTAATTGCTACGAAGTGATTCTGAAAAGTTAGTTTATTATTAACGATGTGGACAATTTGAGAAGTTTGCTAAACGCATTCGGTTACGATCACGGACATGTGACCTTTTGCTATATCCTACTTACCAGATTCCACCTGGAGAATAAGTGCATCGCTTTCTGCTGCATATGCATGTCTATTAGAATTCATTTCCATCGTTACGAAAATCCAGACCGTCAACATTTCTGTCGCTTGGGCCTCTCCACTAGGTATCTAAATACCAGAAGAACCACGTGGAACCATGTTTGAGCCAGCTAACGTCGTAACTGGTGGTGTAAAAGTTCGCCACCATTCGAGTTTGCTGTTCCTGGGCGACTCGTACTTTGAGGCTAATACGTTCTGTGTCTACTGTTTCCTGGTGGTCCTATCTTGCATTTTAGTTTCCCGTTCTACTTTCTTCTTGAGGTGGTGTTTGGCAATGTGGTCTTATTCTTTTTTCTGCCTTGCCAGTTCATATAATTTATTACGCGTCTACTACCAACAGACGTATTATTTATTTACGTCTACTACCAACTATTAGAGAAGAATGGTAAGTTCTGTGACACAATTATTCGACGAGATGATATTGAGGAAAACCAAATGGAAGAGAAGATTGATGGAAAAGCAATTACAAGTATATCATCCACCAAGTGACAAATTACAAAAACCTCTCTATGTGTGAATCATTGACGAAATCGCCGAAAGACGGATGCCACAACCCGCTGGAACTTCACAAACTTTAACCAGAGCTTCTGTCTTCGCTTCTCCTGGCACTATAACCCTACGTGAGCCTCGATCTTCTCCACATGTCTCACGGTTCCGAGCCACCGCCATTCAATTTTGAACGCCTATCTTCCTTGGATTATCTTCAACCTCACTTGTCCACCTTAGTTTCGATTAGCGTCTTTTCCTTCCCGTCTGAGTGCCCCATTGTAATGTTACTTTCTGGTTCGCTTTCATGCGTGCGGTCAATTGTCCATCGCAAGCCCTATTGATTTTATTAACCGGGTTGCCGTTGGCTACTTACATGTTTCATGTAGTTGATGATTAAGCGCCTCTACCACCGGCCACTTTAAATACTTTCATTGGGTTTCCATCATTTTTTGACTGTGTTAAGTTTTCAGAGGCGTAAACTGATATGGGTCTTATCAGGCCTTTGTAGATACTCAGATTTATATTTTAAAGTGACTTATAAGATTACAGTGAACTCTAGTCACTGCTGTAAGTCTTAGTCCTATTTCTTCCGATGCATTATTATTCCAGGTTACTAAATGTAATAGCGTCCTAAGTCATGAATTATGACGTTTGGTATTAACAGGAATAGTGAAGAAGAAGTAGAAGGAGAACATGATTTTTCCAGTCGAGTTTTGTTGTTGTACTTTTTAATGCCGTAAGTGTTGTGTATTTACTGTGTTGAAAACTTCCATCATTTGTTATGTGTGCGGTCTACAAAAATTCTAAGTGTCGCAGAAAGGAGTTACATTTCACAGGCCTCTAATACATTCCTTAAAAGGTAGGTACAGTGTTGTGTAGGTTACCTGCGATCAAGTTATTTGTAGTCCCTACTTCCGAAAGCATTCAGATTTTCTCTGTCTGAAGTGGCTGAGTTCCGATAATTAAAATTTTAACAATTTTTTATTTTTTCTACTTTTATTTTGGCCAGCTGCTCTATTTTGTTAAGATTAAGGAAAATAGACTCAGAGTACAAAAGTTTGTACTCTAAGTATTTCAGTAGTATTCCTTCTTTTATTAATCCAAATACAATATTCAGAAAAACATTCAATTCACTGTACCGATTTACAAAACCAATCTGTTTTATAATCCTCTTTGTTGTTTTAACTTAACGTTGTTCTTTTTATAACGTCGTTTATAATATAATTTGGGTCACTGAAAACATTTCAAAATGCTTACACTCATTTTGAAATAGTAGACAGTATTCATCTAATTCACTTGTGAATATGTGCGATTTTCATTGTTATGAATATAGGAATATTTATGCTCTCTCTCTCTCTCTTTTTGTTTTTGGGCCCGGCAACTAAGGCCTTTAGCCCAACGATGTCTACCAGGAGCGTTGCTTGACGGGATGTTACCTTCTCACCTACATTTTAGTTGATTCAACGAAAGTGGAAACTCGTACACACTGCTGCTTTTAGGAAGGACAGAATTCTGTCTATCGCTAACTGTTCGTTACCGAGGACTTTTTCAGGTTCCTTTTACTTTGTGTCTCCGCCTCAGTTCTGCAACACAGTACTACAGTTTTCGATTATGTGTTTCACCGTAAGTGCTCCACCACAAGTGCTGACGGGTCGCTCTTGTCCTTGTAGGAGATACGAAGACGTCATGTTCATGTGCCCAGTGCGTAGTCTGGTGATACAAACTTGTTCACAACGACTGCGATCACCTACTACTTGCCATTTACGGACTCTCTTCTTCACTGCAGAAAGTTTGCTCTGCTGTGTGTTCCACATCTGCTGCCACACATTTATAATGATGCTTGTGGCAGATAGTTTCGCGTCGTCAGGTCGTATGGCAATAGCATCGACTCATGGGCTGTCACAGCGTTTCTCGCTGCAGCGACAGCTTCTTCGTTGCCTTCAATACCAACATGATCCGGACATCAAACAAAAGCAAAAGGTGAACCAAGGTCTTTTAATGCATTGCATAACGCCATTATATGCTGTAATAACGGATCCACTGTGCCGGGATTTTCCAAGACAGTAGAAAACTCAGTGAATCCGTACAGATAACAAATTTCCTTTCACCCCGGTGTACATAGAAATGAAGAGCCTGCCACTCCGCGTGCAGATCGGCAGTGTTTACACCAGTGGCGAAGCTAGTAGTTAATGAATAGGTAGGCAAAAATCTTATTTTAAATATTTTTTAAGGAATCACTAAAAGGATGGTGGTTCAAATCGGACGCTGAGGTAGAGTTTGCTGTAAGCGAATGGTTCCACAAACAGCCGTAAGAATTTTACTAGCAGGGAATCTACAGGTTGGTGCAACAGTGGAACTCATGTCTTAATGTTAATGGAGACTTCTTTTAAAATCGTTGAATAAAAAATGCTTTACAGCTCTATACGTTTTTCTATTGAACAATCCTTGTATTAGTCATACACAATAATACAACTGATTGAACTTCAAATTTTTAAACTTGATTAGTTTCTATATATATATGTTTAATGTTACAAATAATTCAAATAACAATCTTGATCATCTGTTAGTTCAGCGGAATAACAGGGACACTTTTAATAACCGCATAAAATAAACACACTTATAAACAACACAGCGCGCTTTAACTTGAATGTTTGGACCACAGAAGTGAGGCATGCCTCAACGCTCTATGTGTACAGCACGGGACAATCCCCCCTCCCTTCACTTCGCTATCACTCCTGCACATTGCTTACATACGATGTATACAAAAAACGCTGAGGCAAGTTCAGGTTGCCTCATTTGCTTTAAACGAGCTATGCCGAGTCTCACCTGTCACCATCTAACGGTCGCTCAGTAAAGCACGTTTCGGCCTAATAAATTCGACAGTCGCGGTAACAATGTATAATCTTTACGTTAAGTAGTTCATACGTATTTATAATTTTTATTCTACAGAATTTTTTAGGGTAGGCATTGCCTCAATTACCTCCATGTAACTTCGCCACTGGTTTACACTTGCTGCTTTGGACAGTGTCCAGGAGTGGGAGGCTCCCTCAATGACAAACGCACTACCCACTTCGCTTTCCGCCTTCGACCCATCAGCGTACACAATGGTATGTTCCTCGACGTATTCCTCAAGGACTGATCTACACAGAAGTTTCAGTATAGTGGCAGGATTTCTTGCTTCTACTGGCGACATCCAGCCGGCAATTTGGTTTGCGAAGCAGCCAAGGGGACACTTGGCACGAAATGTACGCCTGGACCATCGGCACCTCTATGTTGTAGCGCCGGCGTATTTCGAGCGCACGAATGCAGGCTGGTCTGGTGAACGTCGAACGGTTGTCGTATGCAGATCTGTTGTTCGCCAGCAACACGTGGTTTATGTGGCTCGTTAGTGCTAATATTTTTGCCACATATCTCAGCAACAGCAGTTGACGTCGCAGGACGTTATTCCTGCTTCACAATATAAGCTTTGTGGAGGGCTAGTCCGGAACGCGCCTGTGGCGTAGCGCACCCCTGCTTTGTGAACAGGATACAGCTTTATCAAGCACGACCTCCTGGGTGAAGAGCACACCGCACATACGTAATCCATTTTGGATAACATCAGCGCCGCGTCCAGGCGCAATAAAACTTCCCCAAGTCCCTTAAGGAGATGCACCTGATTACGTTAAACAAGGATTTGCACCTTGCAGCCAGGTTGTCCAACTGTGCATTGCATGTTAAGTGTCTGTCGAAAGTTAGCCACAGAAATTTGATTACGGGCTTATAGTGCAGCCGGACACTTTTATGGTTTACGTCAGGTCAGTGGCTTTCCTCGCTTTCGACAGAAGTGGGCACAGGTCGTCTTTGTTGCCGAGAAAGAAAAGACCATGTTGTTAACATTTTCTACCAACGTGTCTTTAGCGCCTTGCACTTTATGTTTGATCATCCCCGTTGCTTTGGTCGAGTGGAACAGCGCAAGATCGCCAACATACAAACACTTTCCAACTGACGTTCCTATACCCTCAAAGATTGCGTTGATGGCGGGTACTCCATTTTCAACTGCGTGTGGGGACGACAGTGATTTTCCGACCCCAACACGGAAAGTCCTGTATCTGAGAAAGCTGGAGATAAATTTAGGCAGGTTACCTCTGAACCGCCAATCATGTAGCTGTTTGCATGATATTGTATCTCCACGTTTTGTTGAACGCTTTCTTAAAATCGAAGAATACTGCAACCGTGTGTTTGCCTTCGATGAAACTGTTTTGTACTGTGTTTCTCAGATAAACCAGTTGATCAGTAGTAGAATGGTGTCTCCGGTACCCACACTGGTGGATTTATGCTCGTATGGACGTTACATTTAATTGTTTTAAGATTTATTTGTTCAGTCTACGACGACACGACACTGTAGAAGTGTATGACGACGATAAAAATAAAACTATTGTCAGTCTCTGAAACAACGCGTTATATAATAATATTCGTCTGATTCCTATTAAAAAAGGGAGATAAAATAAATAAGGCTATCACATGTTCGAGAAAAGGGTTTTATGGAAGTGAAGGTTTAAGATTAACAAAGTTTATGGAATCTACGTGTAAAGAGAAAAAATGTAGGTACGCTTATATTAAAAAGTAAAATTTATTCTAACGTATATTTACACATTTTTGACTCTATTTATTCACAAAATGAATGACAATATTATGTATTTTTTAACACAGAACTAAGAAAATAAAAAATGCATTGTGAAGGTTGGTGAACTTGATGATCACTAACTTAACAGATGAGAAATAACGTCGAAATCTTCTAGACGATTTGATGTTTTTATACAGTGAACTCGTGTTTGATCCAACGTGAAGACTATGCTGACGAAGATGACGAGGAAACGTTAAAAACTATGAAGACGATGACGGCGAAAATGTTATGGTTTTGATGCTCATGTAACGTTCTTCATCGGAAAGTGTGCTAAATTTTATTAAGAAAAAAAGATGATTAATGACGATGCGGAACTTCGTTCCTGATACCACCACCGTTAGTGTGTTGACCTTCACCAGACAGTATGTATTACCCACCAGCACCACATATGTTCACAATTATTAACTAATTATCGGACAGAGAGTAAAAGTCAGTGGCATAATGCTGTAAAACAGAAGACAAAAAATAGGAAGTGTGTGAAAAACGACTGCATGTAACGATAAATAACAAGTTATTTCCTTGTAAACAATTATTACAAGCAAGTAACAGTGATGGCTATCGATGTCGGCGTTGCAAACGGTCGTCAAAGTAAACTACCGCTTATGTTTTATACATCTTGTTGGGCGCGCTAAATATGGAGTGAAAGTCGGAAACGTGCATTATGTGTGTACGTGTATTTCAGTGGTTACTGCGCTGATGGGAAACGTATCAGGCAACGGGTGCTGCGAACTGTGCGAATCTGCGCGACGACAAACTGCTGGATTGAGGAAAGAGATTTATAGTTTTTCTATTTGCACAACTGTGACGACCGATTCATTGAACAGTTGTTACGTATATATAGAATGTATGTATGTACAGAATGTGTGCACAACGTATACGTAGACGGTGTATTGTGTCTGTATCGGAGTATTGAGATTTGATTAAGCAAAACAAGGTGTTAGTAACCTTTGTTTAACCAGCTGGTACGTTAAATTATATTTGGGAATTTTTTTCAAACGTGTTAATTTTGTATGTATCCTCTGATGACATTCTGTGTGACTAACGACTTCATGAGGAATCAAGTCAGACTCCATTATGCGGGGTGCAATACGTTCCCCCTCTTCTCTGCCCGACACATTAAAAACGTTGTATGTAACACTTCTGGAGCAAAGCATTAGCAGTCTTTATTTTTCATAAAATTTTTTTATCATCATGGCTTTAAAAATCAAGCGATAGATGCACGGGTTCATAACATGGATAGAGGACTCATAAGCCAGCTCAGTGGCCAGACATATTTCCACTACAAAATTGAAAATTTGTGTTTTTAAGAAACATTTAGACAACAGTAAATGTTTGCTTTATGTTACAATTTGATTCTTGTGATTGGAAATAATATTTGTACGTGTGAAAGACAGGTGTAATATTATTTTGTTTACGTGTCAACTAGCTTAGTGACGTGTGAACTTGACGACATGTCTACAAACAGACGGCGCATGGAAGACTGCGTACATTCAAGTTACGTGCAATTTATTTATGCACTTATATTTTGTGAAGTCGACAGAATGTGGAGAGGTAATACCTTTGTATCGAGTGACTAGGCACTGGTCCTCACAAATTCCCAGGATGAAGTGGTGTTACCTTCCAAAGGAGCCCTCAGCCTCTCTCTAGCCACGACTGTACTGCTGGTGAAGTTCCACATCCTACAAGAGGTGACACTGTAGATGCAGAACAGTATGGATCTACACCGGAAGATCGATACATGTTCATGGTGGAGGGCAGCATTACCCACCGATACCAAGTTAAGGCCTAAGGGAAATGATCCTGGACGACTTATCTTTGGATTTATTATAGGCTTGAATCTAGTTACATTTAGTCGGCTGTAATTCTGGGTACAGAGAAAACTGGCCTCTTTAGTCCGATAAGATAGCCAGTGTATGAGAGACAACCCAGACAGAAAATCGGCTTCGAAATTAAGCCCGAAGATGGCAGCCCCACCATCGTCGGTATTAAGATCTAACCGGACAGATCAAACGTTGCCGACCATAACTGTGATAGGGGCAGGCTGTGGGTAATAATAACAAAGAAAGGGATCCCGCAACACCTCATTAGACCCAATGAGTCTTTGTGTGGAAGACGGAGCACAACTCCTAATGTGGGTCTGATCAATAAGGGTGCCCACTGTCACCTACTCTTTTTAATTTATATGTAGACGATGTCATATATAATTGTCAGATTCATACTCAATTGTCAGATGAAACGTCCAGAACGCATTATGATTGGCAACTCTGCAGCTGACACGTTGTTATTTGCTGATGACCAGGCTATCCTGTCGAACTCGGAAAGCGACTTGCAGGTGACTGTACACTCACTGAGTCGAGTCTGCAAGGATTTCGGATTACAGATCTCAACATTGACGACCAAGGTGATGGCTTCTCATTGAGTTAACCCCATACGAGCAAATTTATTGTAAATGGGACTGTTATGGAGCAGATCAGTAGTTTTTGAATATCTGGGCTGTAATATGTCTTACATTTTAAACAATGATGAGGCAAAAAGGCTGTGCAACTTTGAAAAGAACAAACAGGCATTCTGATCTAAAAACACCACCAAACGTTTGCGACAACAGAAAAAGAAGAAAGGGAGGAGGATGGGAATGAATGAGGAGAACGAGGGCGAGGGGAGGAAGAGGGAGGATAAAAAGGAGGAAGAAATGAAATGTGCTTTTTGCACCTTCTCTAATTCAGATATCGACAATGCTAATCTTATCTACAAATAAAGGAAATTTTTAAAGGAAATTCGCCTGTAAGGCTCTGAATTATAGTCAAGTAAGAAAAGAGACTGGGAACAATAAGACGCTTTTATCACGTATTGGTAAAAGGAAACGCTGAAACTCTCATTGGAGACCAAGGTAAGCAATAAGGAAACGTTTAAGAGAATATACGAGAAAACAATTTTAACAAAATTTTGGAAAAGATTGCTCAAAATGCCTAATGTACTCAATTAAGCATAGTATCCAATATGTAATATATAATCGCAAAAATAGGCAGGTAGGTTGATGTAAGAAATTATAGGGGAAGGCTTGGGAAAAACGTTCTTAGATTGAGTGAGTTTCAGAAATGGATTTAAAACGATACACGGATTTTAAAAAGAGGTCGGTCAATAGGATTTCGAAATATACACTCCCAGCAATCTTCCTGTCGAAACTTATAAGAAGAAAACAGATTAAGTATTTGTTGTTCATGGTGCTGTAAATTTACGTCAGTCAGGAGATTCAAGCGTTTTATGTTTTAATTAATTTGGATTCTTACGGAAAGAAATGAGAAGAAGCGATATTTAAGAGTCTATTTCAGATACTGCTTTTAACTGTCGCGTTGTTCTGAAAATGAAGATTGAACATAGAGCATTCATGTAAACGGGCGTGGAAACCTATCAAAAAGGAGAGGTATATCCTATAGTTACAACTGTCCCAAGTTAATCGTAAGCTCTTGTAAATCAAAAACTCAAACGTCAAGTATTTTGTTGTAATAGGTGGTCAAATAAATTGTCTATAAGACGATATAAGTAGGAAAGCAGTTATAAGAATAATAAAGTCGAAAACAATAATTATAACCGTAACAGACAGGGATGTGGCGGTACGATCTATCACCGGCGAATTTTCACTAGATGGAGCGGTTTTATGATTAGTGTTCATCTGTTAAAATTGAGATTGTCAATATATCTGACTAAGCGTAACATTCTGTAACACGCCATAGGGCGAGGTTCAAATATCACGTTCAATATTTTGTAGTTTAGCAAAAGATTACCAAAAGTTTGTGTAGGCTACATGAAATTTGTTGTCTGCTTTCTACATTTAAATTATAAAAATGTAAATAACTAGTGTCATGTTGTGTTACGTATGTATAATGTGTGAGTATTAAACTGTTAGTTAATGTTCTGTACGTACGATTGTGAGTGAGAATTAAGCTAGTTGGTATTCTGTAGTTGTTGTTAGTAATGCTTACCAATCTTGGTTCTGGGTTCACTAATTTTGGAATATCAAACAAATTCGTGTTAAACGCTTCGTTCTGAATCCGGTTCATTTCTTCCAGGGCTGACAGTAACCTTTCTTTGAAGTCAATCAGTTTATTGATTTTCTATAAAAGAAAATATAAACAAATAAGATGACTAAACCTTAGTTAGATAGATTAATATGTATCGAACAAACGAGTTTCGTTTCCTGCGCTGTATAAAACAATTACAATTACATAAACTTTAAATTTAAACGATAATAAAAAATATAATCTCTCTCTCTCTCTTTCTCTCTCTCTCCCTCTCCATCCCTCTCCCTACTACATTCTACACATACAAAAATTACACACATGCACAGACTCTATATACATAAACGCACACACTGAAAACTCAGCATTGTTTTTACTGAATACTGTACTGAATAAACAATCAACACTTCTGTTCTCTTACTTGAAACATATATTTTGAGCATTAAGCAGTCTGCTCATCATTAACCACGTTGGTTCTCAGTTTAGTCAAATGTCCGTGTGCTGATTGATTGCTACTGTTGGCTTTGGTTACGTTTCTTGTTTGGGGCTTATTGGTGCTTGTGTGATTAGATGTGGTGTATAAATTTGTTCTTCGAGTGTTTCCAATGTTCAGTGTTTTAAAATTGTATCGTGTTTTGTGTCTTTTTTTGTTTGTTACGGTGTTTGTTTTGTGAGTTCTGTTTATATACGTGTAGGCTTTCCCCAAAAATTCATTATAGTGGCTTTGCGTGGTAGGTCTCAGAATTCATGTTCTGTATTTATTGAGTGCATGGCTAAATTAGATTTGTAAACGTTTCATGTGCTTTTTTGTGGATTTGGGTGTTTGAAGAACGCTTTTTCAATTGCTTTTACGTCTGGCCTGTGTAAACTTTGTAGCAATCTTTGCATTCTGTTCTATGTATTCCATTGTTTAATGTATATCTTTGTTGTATGCGTTATTTAATTTTAGTATATTATTGTCTGTTTGTTTTGTGTACTAATTTAATTCTGCATTATTAAAGAGTTCTGGAAGTTTTGTCATGGTATTGTTTATGTAAGTGAATGCAGTCCCATATTTAATATTATTATTATTTGTTATGATTCTTTTTCATCAGTTCTTAAATATGTTGTCTTTAGTTTATGTTTTATTTATTTTTTTCTTGTTTTGTGTTTACTGTAACCATTTTCTCTAACAGTTTGGTATATTATAGTTCCATCTTTTTTAATTCTCATGCATTTAGGTTGTTCTATACGTTGAACTGAAGAGCGAGTGGAAAGTTGTCGGTTTGTGTTGTGGTTTGTTGATTTAAATATTAGGTACAGTGTGATAAGCCTAATCAGGTTGGTTTTCTGTATATTGCATAGTGTAATTGCTTATTATTTTTAAAAATAATTAATTAGAAATAATTGTTTTGTTTTTTCTGATTTTTCTTTTGTAAAATGCATTTGTAGACATCGCCAACATGACGTCAGCAACTAATGAAACTTATACCACATAAAGTCGCTATAATGACTATTTGGGAAACCTACAAATATATAAACATAAAACACAAATGCAGCTAATACTGGAACAAATACAAATCAGTACATCACCCGATATATTTTTTACAAACTTAGACGTCAGAAATACTCAAAGAAGAAATTTATACACCGCATCTGATCACATTAACACCAGTAAGCCACAATCAACAATAACCAACCAGCACACACTCCACCAGACTAGAGAAACAACATGGCTGATATTGAACATACTGTTAATGCTCGAAACATGTTCTAAGTGAGAGAAAAGCATCTTGATTGTATACTAGTATAGTATAAAGCAATTTACATAACAAGAAAGTAACTGTAAGTGTTTAAATAGACATATGTATATAATAGGCTATATATAAACGTTAACAGTCATGCAACATATATGCACCACACATTATCTAAGGTTTATATAATAGAACTAATAAATAAGTAAAGATGTACAAGACGTGACGATTATGCCTAGAAAAAACATTGACGAAAATAAAAATGATATATTATAAAAATAACTTATTTCTAGGTAAGCTTTCGGGGTGGCCGGTTTGAATTTTGTACATAATATTATTTACGTATCACAGAATTGGTCCTCTTATTTATAAAATTATTTACAAGTATTAATAAAGTTGCCGGCAATGCTTTTTGTCTGTACAAGATTTATGGACGTGAGTTCAATGAATAAATGACTGTTGGGTTCGACGTTTAAGAAGCTTCCGATCGAGAAAACAGAAACATATTGTGGCAAGAAAGGGTATGTGGTTTGGAAGAAAAGGTAGGTTAAATGGGACAAGTGTACAATGTTTATGGAGCAGAAAAATAAACTTTTTGAATAATTATAGGGTCGCTCACAGAATATCTGTTAACCAAGGCGATCGTCGAGAGTGGAGCGCATCCGAGTACCGGATTATATGCGCTTACAATACCGTATTATTTTCCTTTAGTGTGAATCTCATCACGAACTCCCTTCAAAAATTAAAAAAGCTTCGCCCCCCTCCACCAACCTAATGGTGCAACTTACATAGGTTCTTTGAATCATTAAGTAATTGTTTGAATTATTACACAAAACACTTGCAGAAATTACGTAGATACTTACCCCAAAGAGCAGATTGAACAAGAAAGTTTTGATACCAAGTACTGCGATGGCGGTAATCGTTTTGGCACCGATCGCTTTGGCCTTTAAGCCGACGGCACCGGCTGCTATCGCTTTGGCGGCGGCGCCCGCTTTCACGACTTTCGCTTTGATGGCCGCAGCGCCCGCGGCTACAGCTTTGGCACCAACAGCTTTGACCGCTTTAACGCCGAGTCCCGCCACGCCCAGTTTTTTTAGATCGAACAGACGTTTCTCGCGTTCGCCACGCTCCTGGAGGTTGGGGCCGAACGTGTCTTCGCTCAGTTGAACCTGAAACATAAATGCACACACAATTCGTTAGTGCACGTATTATCAACAATATTGCTATAATACAATTTTATTAGCCAGTGTTTTGCTATTCCCACATCATTATTTAAAATGTTTTTGTACTTTTCTAATATTTCTAAAACTGTGTTTTGTAATAAAGTAACAATCCGCAATGTATTAACCTCATACACAATCTTACATATTTCATAACCGGTTCTGTAATATTAAAAAATCAATATAATGTTCGCAAAATGAAAACGTAATGAATTTTCTTAGTTTCATCACACCCAAAAGACAAGAAATCTTTAATAAGGTGGTACGTAGTTCCCCCCATCTCACACGCACACGCACAAAGTAGTTACCACAGTAGGTCTAATAATAGATTTAATTTGCATGTTTCGTAAATTGATTGTGTTTCATCAGATTGTATATTAACTGATAATCAATTTGCGTTATAATAAAGATTTCATAATATAATAATAAGTGTAGGAATGTAAAGCTACAGTTATTACAATATGTGACTAATTATCAATATATAACTGTAACAGTAATAAGTAATATTAATAAAGTAAGAAGCTCCATGAGGTGCAGAACTTGCTCACAACTTTGAACGAAACTTATTTATTATTACATACATGTAAATTAATAAATTAAATTTTTTTAAAGCCATGACTAAAAATCTTCCTTTTTATGATACTTAGTGTTAGCCCAGAAATAACACAAGGAGGTCACCGTACCTCGTTTCCCATATTTTATGGTTTTTGTTTTTCTAATGGTATTTACTTTTTATGGTTTCTGTGCTTATTTACAAATGAAGTGGTTATAAACAATATGGTATAGAACTTAATTATTCTAGTAAGTTCGTTCGTATTTAAAAAATATTCATAATTTGATGCCCAACATAGACTTTTAAAAGTTTTTAAAATTTTGTCTTCCGGTGGCGTCATTAAAGTTAAAAATTTCTTTCAATCCATATCTAGTATAGATCTTTACAACCTTATAAAAATTCTGGTCCCTCTTCTCGGCCCTGGGGTCATAAAAATTTTGGAATTTTCAAAACGAAAATATTGGTTACAATTCTCTTTTATTTGACACCGAACACAGATTTTTGGCACTTTTTAAAAATTTTGCCCTCTCATATTTTTGTCTTCCGCCCCTCCCCCAAAATTTTGGGGGACCAATTTAAAAAGAATAGGGGCTTGTGGGGACATACATGCCAAATTCGGTAAGAGACATAGGCCTACCCTAAAGAGACAATTGCCAGACCGTTGAGTTAAAACAGAAATCTCACTTCGTCCGTTTGATGCAAACAGTAGGAGTTACCATTAAGAAGCACTCACGCATTCAAAACACACGTGTGCGCATTGTTAGAAGGATCGCGTGAATCGTGATCTTGAAACAGTGGTCCACTAAATTTAAAACTAGCAACTTAGATTATTAGTAGCCAGGCCTATCGATGCTAGCAGTTTTTTTTTTTTTTTAATACTTCTATGAAACAGTGACACTAATATTACACTCTCTTAGTTCTCTAGTTAAAACAGTTTTGCAATACGCGCCCTACTCATTCAATAAAAACCACCAAAATTATTAAATTACAATAGTCCGTAATACAACTAAGCAGTTATACAGTTCGCAATTTCACTAATATCGCATTTTAACTTTAATAACTCTGATCTCTTGAATAGACAAACAGTTCGAGGATTTCTGGTAATAACGCACTTCGCACTGCAACCGTTATACAATTGGTGAAATCTTGACCTGGCCGACTGCAGGCGCACAGTACCCAGCCCAAGTCACCTGTTGACTAGACAATAATACGGCAGCATCAAGAAGTTGCAAGCGTCAGTAGCCGTCGCCAGACATTACAGAACAGTATCACTTTGGTTGACGCAGCGTATATAGAAATCTTCACGTAGGCTAAGCACGTTTTTCATGGAACGTGTCGTCGTTATACCTGGCGCGCTTCGAAGATTTACATGCGCAGCACTTTGATGTGATAGTGCATGTTTTAGAACAACGATACTGCCTGTGTACGCCAATCAGATTGTATTTGGTTTAATGACAGTAAGCTGTCTGACCATGTGGACTCCACGTTGCCACAATCAGCATTCAGCAACAGCAGCTTATCACATTCAGTGAAGCCTAGTCAACGTTATTCGTCGTCTCGTCGTTATTCTGCTGTCAATGTAGGCCTTTGATTAAGTGATACAGGAATGTGTCAACTACGCGATTATATGTGTGTGGAGCTACGACTGATAAAGAGTTGCTTTGAAGCCGACGATTAACAGTTTCAGCAAGAGTGCTGTACAGTTTACAGGCCTATACGGAATAACAGTACCGTTTTAGCTACTGAGTAAATACAAATTAAACTAAACAAAATTAGTTTGTTACAAATTTTAAATATTTGTTATAGCAACTCTGATATTTGATATATTCTGATAGCAACTCAGAACACCCGATTACGTAGGACCTAGAAACATTAATCGAAATTATGTAAAATCCAAACATAAACTGAGTATTCGTATTCGTTAATAGAAGAAATTTATTCTGTGAGACGTGTGTCAGTCTGTACAAAAAAAAAAACACTTGCATAAAATTGTAGGCCTATAATGATTACATTAAAACTACAAAGAAATACTTTAAAAAAATTTGTGTTATACTTTTATGACCAATCCTCGCAAACCCTTCATCGTAACATTTCATTTATTGACGGTCACTTCGAAATTAAGGTTTTACATTAACACATAACTTCTTCAAACGCCAACTTACGTAATATTCCCCCAATGGCTGAATTCAGAAAGGCCAATGAGCGCTGTGAAAGGTGGACAGAGTATAATAAACAGTATTATATATTACATAATATCATACAATATATATAATGAAGAGGTTGTTAGTCTAGAAAATCCGGTTCACTGCCAACTCAAGTATTGGACGAAAGTAGTGCACAAGGTTTTGCAATGTTTCACCTAAGTTATAATCAACTAGACGGCTCAGATTAAACCGATTACAAGAGTAATATTCATTCTTTGTTTACACGATATTTTTGTGACGACTCTTTATTAAGAGATATTAGTACTCTTCCACTAAACTTGTTAAATTTTGGATATCGCGTTTCGATGTTGTTGAAATATTTTCAAGTCACTACTAAACCATATGCTGAACCTTATAAGGAAACGAATTGCCAGTAGTGAATAGAGTAGAATGCAACTAACCTTTTCTCGTAAATCTTTAGGTGGATTGTATGAAAATTATTGTGTAATTATTTCATTAGTCAGAACGATAAACCGTTTACACATATCTGATAAAAAGGAAGAGGATAAGTGAAAAAAATTAAAAGTAGACCTAAATAAGACTGCATTAATAACGGTGTTGACAGGTATAGAAATGAAGGAATACTTCAGTAACAGAGGAAAGTAGGAAAACGTTATGAAAATATACTGGCCAAAGTAACTAGTATGCCCCTGAGCTGCAGAACTCTCTCACTCTTCTGAATGAAGTCCATTTATCATTTGATCTATTTTGATATAAGATAATTTTTCGATTATTAGAAAAATCCTGTATGTTTACAATCGAATTCAAACAATTTTAAAATTTCCAAAATTGTCACTATATTATGATTTTGGTTAAAATTCTGTTTAATTTAATATCACATATTGTATTTACAATTTTATCAAACTTTTACCCCGTTTTTTGGACCCTGGCGTTCCAAAATTTTAGTACATTCAGATTTTAGTTAAAATTTATTCTCCAAATGCATCTTTGCGATTTTATAAAAAATTTCACTACTTTTTGAGGCCAGACATCCAAAAGTTTTGAAATTTTTAAAAATGAACACTACATCTACATCTATATCAGGGGTATTCAAACTAACGGCTAACTTGTCAGACGAACACTTGAAATCCATTCTAGTGATAGGAGCATCAAAATTTAACCCAAAATGGACAGACATTATATGTCAGAAGCAACTCCACACATCCCATACGTACATAAGAAAGCCAAAAAATAATACATAAGAAATATCTTTAAATGTTGTTTTTTCCTTACTTTTATTTACATTATTTTGAATAAATGAATTTGTTTTCTTTGGATAAGGCTGCTTAATTTTAATTTAAATACCTATCTTATTGACTTGATTATTTCGTAAACAAAAAAAAATAAGTTTACAACACACACACACACACACACACACACACACACACACACACACACACACACACACACACACACACACACACACACACACACACACACACACACACACACACACACACACACACACACACACACACACACACACACACACAATATATATATATATATTACAACGATACAACGTTATTTAATATAAATTCGATATACTGTAATTTATGCAGGTTGTATAATGATACCAGGTGTAACTATAATAAGAGTATTTTTTTATTTATCAGTATTTAAAACTCATATTTATTATTTATTCCATATTATAAATATTCATAAACATCATTAATGAATATCGTCGGTCACGATATTGCTCATTATTAAATGTTTATATCTTATGGTATGCAACATTACACATATTTAAAAATCTCTTACATCTAAACATGTTAATAATCTTATATCTAGACATGTTAATAAATTGGTTTATTAATTAAATATAAAAATGAAAATATTTTTATTGAAATAAATTTTCTTAACTCAGATCTGACCTCTACTCGCTCAGTCTATACCAATGTTTAAAATTCAATTTAAATTTATATAAATTTCTTGTAGACTGGCATTTGTTTTAATATTCAACTTTAAATTAATCTTTTCTATACTTCAAATATCAAATCAGTTTACTATTTATTTTGATAGTAAACTCTACTCTCTCTACTTTAAATTCTCTTTCATTTATTAATTCTTTTTATAAGCGATCGCTCATTCTTACGACTAAACATTTATCTACATTTTAAAATATTATTACTAAGTATAAATTTTTCTTTGTTTTAGTTTACTGTCTTTTGATATAGTCTTTATGAGCTCTTTTTCTTTTTTAAAAATCATTTAAAATGCATTAATTATGTCACCTCGAGTTCTGATGATCTTACGACTTGTTGTCCGGGGTCCAGCGTTGTCCAGAGTTAGTTTTCCATTCCTCCTGTCCTGGCGTGGTCCTGGATACGTCTAGAGTCCAGCGTCGCTCTCCAACAGTGTGTTCCTGGATACGTCTAGAGTCCAGCGTCGCTCTCCAGCAGTGTGTTCCTGGATACGTCTAGAGTTGTTATCTGCTGCAAGGTAGACCTTAAACATCTTCCAACGTCCAGCATCCCTCGTCGCTCTGGTAGCTTTTCCGTATATACTCTTGGTAGACTTACTATTTCGGTATTTACTTTTTCCGGAGTATTGTCGTGAATTTAACGAACGTTATTTCTTTCGTTACTGCGACTTGTAATAGAAATAAAAATAAACTGTTTTGCCGACGGACAGCATGTCCGGCTGCAACTGTGTCTTGAAATGAAGAGAAGGGTTTTTGGTCGAACCCTTAATTTATACCCTCTCGAGATTCCGCGCCAGTTGGCTCCAAAATGGTCCTGTCGATACCTGCATATCTCGTGACAGCCCCCGCTCACGAACCTTTTCATCTATTTGCAATTATTAGCAAATAGCAATGTTTTGCACGGAATCGAGATAGCACAAATCATAGCTAATTCGATTAAGCACTCACAATATTAATTTGAGCGTCTTAGGGTAATTTGCGTAATTTTTGGCACGTTTATTTTGCACTGTCTCCGCATAACGTGTTCTATTAACGTCATCTTTTCACTGGGGATAACTATAAATTTTACACACACTTTGGTGCCTTTGGTTTGATCATACACTAATTAGTTTTCGCACAGTGAATTAAAATAATTATTTTATTAATTACTTGGGGCGGGTTGCTGAGATTCCTGTCTTGACATGCATCACTAACACACACAAGATACACGTGTAACACACATACAATTGTGCAGGTGTTCACTGCGTGTCGGAACAGGTTAATTTCTCCCCTAATCTAACAATGAAATATTTTTACAATCTCAGACCTGTCCATTTACCCGTAACTTATACAAATTCTACAAATTTAATATTTATTTAAATTAATGCCTAATAAGCAATTATATAATGTTGTGATGTTATTCAATTTGTTTCTTCTGCAAGTAGTGTAATTTCGTTTTTTTTTTTTTAGAAAATACGAAATTACACTAATATATATATATATATATATATATATATATATATATAGGTATATATCCTGACTTCTGAGATATCTCAATTCGGCCCTCAAGTGAAAAAGTTTGGATTGGAGACCCCTGATCTAGATTGTAAGATTGTAATCCTCGACATGGACCGCAATCCCGACATGGTTTGATTTGATATCCGACATGGGGTTTTGCGATTTTTCACAATTTTGTCACCTCACATTTTATGGGGATCAATCTCAGAAACAATAGAGTTCTTTGGGATAAAAGTATGAACACGCACGCCAAGTTTTACAAAAATCGGTTGTGCCTTCAAAAGTTATTGTGCGACAAATCCCAAATAGGTAGGTAGACAGAGAGAGACCTGTACCAAACGGTCGAGTTGAAACTGAGAACGCACTTCGCTCGTCCAATTAAGCGAAGACCATATAGAAGATTAACAAATCATAAGTGACTTATAGGTAGAATAAAATATTGTTAAAGTAATAAAGCTAAAAATGTTTGAGATGATATGTACACATAAATAGAAAGAAGTTAAAATATTTTATCAAATGTTCCTTGTAGAAGCCACAAGGAAGTTGATTTCGGAGGAGCCGGAAAGTTACGTGCAAGAATAAGGTCATTACTGTAAAGACACGAAATGTTTAGACTATAGGATAAAGAGAGAAAAGAAGAAACTCGATGATAAGAGCCACCATGAATTAAATGACTCAGCAATCGAGCGGCTCCGGTTCAGTTAGGAATATATTATATTTCTACACACACGTTCATTTACCAATATTGCATTTCTAGTGATTAACTCAACCAAATATTAATTATACAGAAAACCCGCCAACTACGACATGACTGTAATTTTGTATTATTATCGGTTATAATTATAATAAAATGAAATTGTTTTATGTACTATTCGTTTAAGAAAAAGTTTTTACGTGTAACGTTGTTGTAGATTAATCGGCTCTTTTAACAGGGAACCCACATATTAATTAGTTTGACTGTCTTTAATATCTTAATTATTTCGAACGTAACAAAACGAAGGTATCAAGAATATGGCCTGTCTAGAATTGGGCCTGGGAGGGGGGGCTTCCGGTTGGTTCCGGGATCGGGTTAGCTTCCTACAAAAGAAAAATTAACAAAAGTTAAGACTAATCAACATTACTATCTTTAAAGTGGCTGAAATCATCCCATTAAAGTAAACAGTAATAACGCAATAAAATACGCCTTATTGAAACATTGTTTACAAGATATTTATTGACTGAATTGATTTTCTTATATATTATATTTCAACGGTATACCCTAATGCTGTGTAATAAACCTGTTTGTATATTCAAAAAAGAGTTACTACTATATTAACGTACATAGATAAAAAAATAATAAAACAGCCTAACAATTAAGAGATTAACAAAAATCGTCAATTTTTTCGACCCTCTGGGGGTCCGGTCCCCCGGAAATACGCCTCTGGAATACTATATGTACAGTGACAGTTTATATAATAGTGTAAATCAGTGGAATAAACGGTATTTTGGGTGGACAATATAAACGTTTATATGTTCACAGCGAACGATGTCCAGTAAACAATGTTCCGGAAACTGTGGTAGTGACTTTTTCAATTCGCATTAATAGTGGGAGAAATAAAACTAGTGTCTGGTAAGAGTAAGAGAAAGTCGCTATGTCACTGTAAGAGACACATAATCCAGTTGGTACTCATAAACTTGCTGACAAGCTTTCACACGATAACTTAACTTACCGTCTTCAGCTGTTTCCGCAACATTTTTACTTGACATGCAGCACGGGTATTTCTACTGGCAACCGTATGTGTTGTTTCTACAGGCTTTATGCAGTGTGGTGGAGTCATTGTGTCTCAACTAAAGTGGATATTTGTGTTTGTTTCAAGGAGACTTCAAAGCGCCTGTGGAAGCGATCTGTATCAACCTACTTATTTACATCGTTGCGCCAGTAACCGAGTTCGTCAGTTTCAGCAAAAGACCTAAGGATTTGTAATTCCGTTACGTTGTAGCCAGATGTACTTACTGTATGACGTACAAATCAAACGAGAGAAGTGAACACGATGTTCACGTAACCGCAGACAGTGCAGAGAAGCATGGAAAGGTTTATGGTGCGAGTAAACCGTTTACACGGCTAAACTTACTTATTTACTAGCCAACGCCCACCCTTGGCTGTTGGGCCATTAGGCGGCGTGCTGACCAGTAGAGACGTGAGAGCCTTGCCGTACCATCTTCGTCTTGGACTTGCGTGTCTGAGATCAAGGCTGGACATGTAATTAGGTGATCCGCATTCATGGAAGCGTATCCACAGAGAACACATTCAGGAGACGACAACACGCCAATGCGGTGCAGGTGGGAGACCAGGTAGTCATGACCGGTTGTAGTTCTAAAAAGAGCAACACTAGTTGCTCGGGGTAGAGATCTGTTGATGGGGCCGTCCGTAACCAATGTTGCCCATCTTTTTCCCACACAGGCTCTTAATTGTTTTTCTTTTAGCCATAGGCTTATTGAGCAGTTTATTCTTGCTTTCGCAGATGCATATGAGCTGAGGGTCTCCGGCTGAGGTAGTGCTGCGCCCATTTTGGCGAGGATGTCGGCTTTTTCATTTCCCATGATGTTGACATGGCCGGGTACCCATTGCAGTTCAATCTGCCAGCCTAATTGTACACCCCCTCAATTGTCAGGGAGCAGTTTGTGTCACCATTTGAGGTCACGTTTTGAATCGCTGCAGTTGAGTCTATGAGGAAGACGGCTTTGTTAGGTGGTGAGATATTGGCAAGCTCAATAGATGCTGCCTTTATGGCTGCTACCTCTCCGACATAGTTGCTTAGGCGGCCTCCTACAGCGAGGTGGCCTTCAAATAGAGAGCTGTAGAAACCAGCCCCTGTAGATGGTATAGAGGATCCGTCTGTGTAGATTCGTATCCACTGCTCAGCGGGAAAACGTTTTTGTACAGTGTGTAAGGCTGCTTGACGAAGCTCGGCTTCATTCGACTCTGTTTTTGTCTTTTTATGGTCGAAGAGTTTCAGGTTAGCATTTGGGAGTTGGCTAAAGAATTCACGGTGATGTATAAATGGTGCTGCCTCATTTGGTTCAATGTCATATTTGCGTTGGAGTTCTTCATAGATCGCAATCGGGCATTTCTGAGTTTTGAGCCTTTCTGCCGCTGTTTTATAGTTATTCCACCGTTGTTGGTAGGCTCTTTTACATCTCTCCCAGGATATGAGGCACAGCTTTTCCCGTCTTACTTGGATAGGTTCGACTTGCAGTTGTGACTCCATGGCAAGTATAGGAGTTGATTTCGGCGCACCAGTTATCGTTCTAAGGGCCGCATTTTGGACCAAGGGACCAAGTGCAGTTTCTGGCATGCTCCATTGGAGGCAGTAATAGTTGCTTCTGCGCCATATTCCAATAGCGGCCGAATGTAGCTCTTATACGCAGTTGTCAGAACATCTTGATTTGCTCCCCATGTAGTCGCAGTGAGTCGTTTAAGTAGCCGGCAGCGCCTAGACGCACTGTTCGCAGACTGTTCTATATGGTGCTTCCACGTCATTCTGGTGTCTATATTAACACCCAGGTATTTAGATATGTTCACATCTTCGAGTTCCGATCCACAGTAGCGCAGATTGACCGTAGGCCGCCTTGTTGATAGAGAGAAAAGTTGGTATAAACTAAAGTTGGTATATACACGGCTAAACTAGAACAGATGATATCATCATCATCTTCTTCTTAACTGTTTTAGGCTTTAGCGGCCTGTTTCTATTCTACAGCCCACCTTTTCTTAGGTCTACCAACTTTTCTTCTGCCTCTAGGGTGCTAATCTTTCGCCATCTTCGGTATCTGTCCTGGTTTCCGAGGCTACTGTTGGAATTGTGATATGTTGATTGAGGCCACAGGGCACCGAACCCCTTCTCTGGTCTAGATCCGTCGTGTTCTGTTATAGGACTACCTCGAAAAGGGTGTTGCTCTTCATCACGCGCGAGGGTCTTGAGTAGGTAGAGGCTCTGGTCCAAACGGCTCTATATTCCTCATATCCTACTCCTGGATGTGAAAACATCCTAAGGTCATTAAATGAAGACGATGGGGAGGACATTTGTAGTCCAGAAGACGACCGGTAGTTACAAGAATTGCTACTCGACTGGAGAGAAAGAGATAAGCTGACCACGATGATGATACTTTGCTACATGGAGGATTAACAATGTGGTGCAGTGTACTGAATTAGAGGAGGGTAATAATCGAGGAAGCATCTACTGAGGTAACTGATGATAGCGACTTATTTCGTTATATCTCCTTGAAGTAATCAGCCTGAAATTACGGATCCTGCGAGAGCTAAACACAAGTGTTTATGTGTCTCGTATAGACGGCAGCGCCTTGTTACTAATTCGTGGTAGATTAGTGTACAGTTTATCCTTGGTGGCTTAACTGCAGACTCTACCTGCAGACGACTCAGGACACCAACACCACTGTCAGTGTCGAGATTTAACTATGGAAGTATCTTGCCAATTAAATGAATTAATAAAAAAAAGTGTCTCCATGTCATAGACTAAGAAGTGTCTCCATGTCTTAGACAGGGACTGAAGCAAAGTATTGCTACGACAGCACAGAACAATCTATGCGTTTATCGAATGCGCCAGAAAGATCTCGACGTAAGCGTGTTGTGTACGTGCTACTAGACGCATTTTGTGAGAATTTTCTCGACTGAGCCAGGCTTCGCTCGGGCGCTCGGACTGTGTCAAGGCCGCAGCAATTACGTAGTTCGCGAGAGATAAGACGCAGTTTGGAAGCTTCTGGTGTGTGAGAGTAACTATAAATACATCGCGTCGCGGCCTTAGTTTTCAGTTCAATGCGAGATTTTTGACTGTGCGGTCCGAGAGTATTAGTGCGATATATTTACAGAGCGGTTCGAGTTATTACGGTGTACGTTCAAGTAGTTATTAGTGAAGTGTTGCGTTTTATATTCGGACGGTATAATTGTAATACAGTTGAGTTTTAATATTAGTGGACATTTTATTGCGTATGAACAATCTTCATTTGATTTGTTGTAGACACTGTGTTGTTAATTACGAACTGTTTTACTATAACAATTAAAGGTGTGATTAGTAACTTAATTGGTGTCTTGTAATTATTTTGTTTCCACTGTACCTACGACGATCGAATAGACCGTCGTAACAGTGGTGTCAGAACTGGGATAGAACGATTAACACTGGAAACAGTGGATACTTTGTACAAGACGAGTGTTATTCGTAATTAATCGAAAAACAATGGATGCCAGTCAGATGATGGAAAATTTCCAGGCGCTGTTGTTGCAGACAGAAGAACGACGACGACAGGAGGCGGAAGAAGCAGAAAAACGACAGGATGAGAAACGCAGGCAGGAGGCGGAAGAAGCAGAAAAACGACAGGATGAAAAACGTAAGCAAGAAGCAGATAAAACGGAAGCTCTCTTTGAAGTTATGCAGAAGCAGATGCAAGAACATACTACCGCAGAATTGGGTCTCCTACGTGGTGACGTAGGTGAATTACGAGGTGAGCTCAACAATCAGATTACCAGAATATCTGACGTAGAAGAATCCATGTCAAATAAAATAGCTAAAGTAGAAAAATCTGTCTTGACTGTAGAAGAAGTTATGTCAACAAAAATATCTGCAGTAGAAAACTCAATGGCAAACATAAGAGAACAAATTAAAATTGAAGTTGAACAGTGCATGAAGATTCAACCAAAACAAATTTCTGAACAGACTGTACCAGTGATCAAGACAGAAAAATACACAGAAAATAAGTTAACAGAGAAAGTCACTTTGCCTGCAGTAGGGACAGTTCATGTCAAAGCTCCAACCTTTGACGGAAGCACTCACTGGGCAACGTACCTCCGCCAATTTGAAGCTGCTGCATGCGCAAATAATTGGACAGAAAAAGACAAGGCTGTTTCACTTGTTCTTGCATTAAAAGGACCCGCGGCAGAACTACTACAGAAAGTGCCACCTGACAGCCAGAACACCTATGCCGAGTTGATAAAAGCTCTGGAATTACGGTATGGTGATAAACATTTGCGAGATGTGTACTGCACCCAGTTGAGAGCAAGGCGACAGCATTCCGGGGAAAGTCTTCAAGAGTTTGAAGCAAGTATCGACAGACTAATTAGACTGGCCTATCCTGAAGCGCCAGAAGATTTTCGAACGCGTTTTGCGATGCAGACATTTACTGCCGGTGTCCGAGATAACGCACTACAGCAAGTGTTACGAATGGCAAGACACCACAACAGTGCGGACGCCCTGGTACATGCTTTGCAATTTGAGGCCGCCAAATCAGCGTCTGGTTGGACAAGTCATAAAGTGCGCGAGCTAAAAGATCGCAACGGCACAGACGATGAGGAAGAAGAACAAGGAACAGAGACTCGACGGTCGGCGCCACAGAATAAAATAAGAAAGGATGGAAGACCGAAGTGTTATCGATGTGGGAAACCTGGACATCTACAACGAGATTGTCGGGTTAGAATTCAGCAGCAGGGAAACGAGCAATAGTCGGTGCAACGGGGCGTGTGCTGACTAACTGGAGGAACGAAGCCCCTAGAGAATACGCAATTTCTACGCTTCAGAAAAACACCGGGAGCTTGGTAGTTACCGGATTTGTTCAAGAAAGGCCAACCTCGATTACAGTTGACACAGGCGCAACAGTTTCTATTGTGCGCCCCGACGTGGTGAAAGATCTCAAGCCAATCTGGTGCTCTTGCAGCTTGCGAACAGCTACTGGACGGCCTGTAAAAGTGTATGGAAAAGTGGAGATACACCTACGCCTCGGTAGACTTGAGTTTAATCATCAAGTACTTGTTGCAGACATTGTGGATGAAGCAATTCTTGGTGTGGACGTTATGAACGCATACGGATTTATAGTCGACTTCAAAAACAATGTCTTGAGAATCGGAGGCGAAGAGGTAATGCTATCAACAATGACGACAGCAGAAAAATCGATGGACGTCATAAACCAAGTGGCCGTAACTGTTCCGCCAAACTCCGAAAAGATCATCATGGTTAGAACTGCGGTAGATACTAGGGGCAATCAGTGCTCTATATTCGAACCCCAGGTAGTCAGCACACCGGGCATACTAATTGCCAGAAATTTAGTAAAACCTGATGAAACCGGAAATGTACCTATTAGAGTGGCGAATATTTTGGATCAAGCTATCACTTTACAAAGCAATACGCTCCTAGGCAAATTGACTCCTGTGGCCTGGGTAGCCGGAATAACGCAACGAAGACGCAGTTCTTCGGATACTTCTAAATTACCAGAGGAACTGCAAGAATTATTGAACAGATCTTCTAACGACCTCTCAAGTGGTGAGGTAAAAGAACTCGGACAGTTTTTACACGAATTCAAAGATTGTTTTGCAGTTCGGGGACAGTCACTGGGAAGAACCTCTCTTGTGCAACATCGCATCAATACCGGGGACACAACACCGATACGCCAACCTCCTCGAAGGCCTCCATTATCTAAACAAGAGTAGATGTCTCGGTTAGTACAGGACATGTTGACAGAGGGAGTAATTGAACCTTCGTCAAGTGCTTGGTCTTCCCCTGTAGTGCTGGTAGCGAAGAAGGATGGTGGATTGCGTTTCTGCGTAGACTACCGGAGGTTAAATGACGTTACAAAGAAAGACTGCTATCCATTACCTCGCGTTGACGATACACTCGACACGTTGTCCGGAGCACAGTGGTTTTCCACATTGGACCTGAAGAGTGGATATTGGCAAGTGGGTCTTCATCAAGAAGACAAGGAAAAGACCGCTTTCTCGACCCCAAGTGGCTTATTCCAATTTAACGTCATGCCATTTGGACTCTGTAATGCACCGGCAACATTTGAGAGATTGATGGACCTGATACTGCGAGGCCTGACGTGGAAAACTTGCCTTGTTTACTTAGACGATGTCATAGTGATCGGGAAGACTTTCGAAGATCATTTGGAAAACCTTAAGGAAGTTCTAACTAGAATTCACGGTGCACAACTGAAGCTGAGCCCGAAGAAGTGTTCTCTATTCCAGAAGGAAGTACAGTATTTGGGCCATCTGGTTTCGGCAGCGGGCGTTAGCATGGATCCTAATAAAGTAGACACCGTAAGAGACTGGCCAGTTCCGAAGAATAAACACGAAGTTCGGAGTTTCCTGGGGTTATGCTCATATTACCGACGTTTTGTGAAAGGCTTCGCTACTATTGCTAAACCACTACATGAGCTAACGGAAAATAAACGAAACTTCCAATGGTCGAGAGAGTGTGAACAAGCATTTAGAACGTTGAAGATTGCATTATGTTCGCAGCCAATTCTCGCTTTTCCAGCTTCCGAAGGGAAGTACATCGTAGACACAGACGCAAGCAATACTGGTCTAGGAGCAGTTTTGTCTCAAGTGCAGAACGGTGAAGAACGAGTAATAGCGTATTACAGCAAGACGCTTTCTAAACCAGAGAGAAATTATTGTGTTACAAGAAGAGAGTTGTTGGCAATTGTCAGAGCTTTGGAGCACTTCCATAAATACCTCTATGGGAGAGAGTTTTCACTACGTACCGCTGCACTTGCATGGCTCTTGAGATTTAAAAATCCGGAAGGACAGTTGGCAAGGTGGCTCGAACGTCTGCAAGAGTACAACTTCAAGGTACAACATCGGCGGGGGCGCCTGCACGGTAATGCAGATGGCTTATCACGAAGACCATGCTCGGAAGACTGCCGACATTGCCACAGAAAGGAAGAACAAAACTCAAGCGAACATGTTCAAGCCATCACTGTAGATTTCCTGGCTGATGGCTGGACAACACAAGACTGTCGACAAGAACAGATGACTGATGAAGACATTGGACCGATCTTGACAGCAAAAGAGGAAGGTCGCCGCCCGGATTGGCAAGATATCTGCCATGGTTCCGAAGTGCTGAAGGGCTACTGGGCACAATGGGAATCTCTCACTTTAGAAAACGGATTGCTGAAAAGGGCTGGGAAAGTGCAGATGGACGAGACATGGTCATACAGTTGATAGTTCCCCGAAGTAAAGTGCAGTCTGTTTTGAAGGAGATGCATGATGGAACATCTGGAGGCCATCTTGGCGTTAACAAAACCCTTGACAAAATACGGAAGCGATTCTATTGGCTTCATCTTCGCCACGACGTAGAGGAATGGGTTCGGACGTGTGAAATATGTGCTGCAAGCAAGGGCCCACAAACCAGAAGCAGGGGAAAAATGAGACAGTATAACGTTGGACAACCTTTCGAGAGAATTGCCATAGACATTGCTGGACCATTCCCAGTTACTGACGATGGAAACCGGTACATCATGGTTGTAGGTGACTACTTTACTAAGTGGGTGGAAGCCTACGCAATTCCAAATCAGGAGGTTACCACTGTGGCAAAGCAATTAGTTCACAACTTCTGTTGCCGTTATGGAGCCCCTATGGAAATCCATACAGATCAAGGGAGAAATTTCGAATCAGGAGTGTTTAAAGAATTATGCCGTCTACTTGGAATTCGAAAGACCAGGACAACGCCTCTGCATCCTCAGTCGGACGGGATGGTTGAGAGATTCAACAGGACACTTGAGCAGCATCTTTCGAAAGTTGTTGACGAGAACCAAACAGACTGGGACCAACGTATACCACTATTCCTTATGGCGTATAGGTCATCAGTACATGACACAACCGGCATGACTCCAGCAAAATTGGTGTTTGGGCGGGAGATTCGTCTTCCTGGGGACTTGATGTTTGGATCACCTGAGACTCAGTCCCAAGAGCCAAAGAACTATTCCTCACAATTAGAAAACCAACTGCGAGAAATGAATCGCTTGGTAAGAGGACGGCTGAAGATTGCCAGTGATAAAATGAAAACTCGGTATGACATTCGCAGCAATAGTGTGGGTTTCCAAGAAGGAGATCAGGTCTGGTTGTTCAATCCAAAGCGCCGTCGTGGTCGCTCACCTAAGCTTCAGTCTAACTGGGAAGGACCCTACACTGTAAAAAAAAGGATTAACGATGTTGTTTATCGGATTCAACAGGAAGGACAGCGAAAGTTCAAGGTCGTCCACCTAGATCGCCTGGCTAAATACAAATTTAGAGACGCTTTGCCAGTTCGGGACGAACAGGCTTAAGGAGGGGGAAGTGCTACGACAGCACAGAACAATCTATGCGTTTATCGAATGCGCCAGAAAGATCTCGACGTAAGCGTGTTGTGTACGTGCTACTAGACGCATTTTGCGAGAATTTTCTCGACTGAGCCAGGCTTCGCTCGGGCGCTCGGACTGTGTCAAGGCCGCAGCAATTACGTAGTTCGCGAGAGATAAGACGCAGTTTGGAAGCTTCTGGTGTGTGAGCGTAACTATAAATACATCGCGTCGCGGCCTTAGTTTTCAGTTCAATGCGAGATTTTTGACTGTGCGGTCCGAGAGTATTAGTGCGATATATTTACAGAGCGGTTCGAGTTATTACGGTGTACGTTCAAGTAGTTATTAGTGAAGTGTTGCGTTTTATATTCGGACGGTATAATTGTAATACAGTTGAGTTTTAATATTAGTGGACATTTTATTGCATATGAACAATCTTCATTTGATTTGTTGTAGACACTGTGTTGTTAATTACGAACTGTTTTACTATAACAATTAAAGGTGTGATTAGTAACTTAATTGGTGTCTTGTAATTATTTTGTTTCCACTGTACCTACGACGATCGAATAAACCGTCGTAACAGTATGTTTTGAGTGCGCGCGCGTATTTATATTTTCACTATTTTTATTAAATCCTTAAATTCGTAGTGACCGTCAATCAATTAATTTTTCCGGTGAAGGGTTTGTGAGGATTGGTCAAAAATATACCACAAATTTTAACTTATTTGTGTCGACATTTCGACAATGTTTATTGTCATCATCAGGACCTGTGTATGAATACAAAAGAAATGTCAAACACAACAGAACAATTATTTGGGTGAACGTGTTTGTTTATGTATGTGTGTGTGCGCGTGCGTGTGCGTGTGTATTATTGTATATGTGAACGAGTTGAGATAGTTTGTTTTACATCATCAAATGTTTTCTTTAAAGACAACGAGAAAATTATAATATCACAGAACTTAATTTATACTATTTTTATTATGTCTACATGTTTTTGCATATTTTTACACATAAGATAGCTGTGTGTGTCAGGTAGCGTTACAGACAATAGAATACTTTGAAGCATTAAGGTTTACAATCGGTAATGAAAAGGCAGTATCTTAGAATTAGATATCTTTAATTACATATTAGAATAACTTATAAAATATTATAATTTTATCTCTCTCTTTCTGGGTTACCTTAAATATCCAGAGCCAATAAGTAAGAGGTCGCTTGCCCACCCTAATTTTAGCTTTTTAACTTCTTTAAAATTTCTTGACATTCGTAAGAAGCCACACATTAAAAGCGACCATGTTTTAATAACAGTTACTATCGTTTGGTAGTTTTACAAAGAGAAAAGAACATGTTATCGGGTTACCTGATGGTTGTCCGCTTCAACGGCACCTGCACCTTCGGCTTGAGCTAACGATTCGACCACCTGTCGCTTGACTACCGGCGAGCCCAACACCAGGTCTAGCAGCACTATACCAAGGAGGAATCGGTACCTCCATTGCACCGCGTTCGTCATAACGCACCTGTAACACATAATTACGTTTATCAGTATTGTCCATTACAGTGTGTGTGTGTGTGTGTGTGTGTGTGTGTGTGTGCGTGTGGCAAAGAGTGCAATGTGTGAATATAAAATACGGTCGGGAATTTACATGTTTTTCTAATTTAATTACATATAATACTTATAATAATAATTATGGTATAATTAGCTGCTCTAGAGCAGAGGGTGCAACAGCCCTGGGCTTGACTTGATATTGAGAGATGAGTACATCGAGTTGGTGAAATATTTGTTCCTTTCTAAAAGTATTAAATTTTCACATGACCTGCAACTTATTTCACAGAATCAATACCCACATTATCAGTAACTGAATATATTAACAATACTTTAATAAATACTTACAACCTCCGATGAATGTAGATATTGATTCTGTAAAGTGTGCGTGAGGCTACACGATGTGTGCATTCTTGCACAAGGAAATAGTTATTTTATAATCATTATGTAGACCTAAGGGCTACAAGACACTCATAAATTTTGATTTGAGAACTTTTTATACACAATTATTTTATTTAAAATATGTTTTACAAAAAAAAAAACAGTATTTGCATTTTTTTATCTGCGTATGTACGCCTACTTCTCGTGAAAGCTTTGAAAATTGTGACGTTTTAAATTTTCAGTGTTCTACTGAAATTGAAATTTTAAGGATAATGTTGATCAGCTGATTTCTATTATGATTTACATTTATATCGTTAAATTGGTATGTTTACGTATATTGTCTTAAACATTATTATTACAGCAAGTTACACCGTCTGTCGCAAATTAGCTTCCATGCTTGTTTATGCAAACAACCACGATTCTGCACCGCCTTCTCCACGTTTTCAATATGGTTTACGTTGTGGCATATCCGGTCTACCTTCTTTCCTTCTCAATCAGAATGATCACAGTTGCACACCACTATATAAAAATTATCCCGATTAGCGCTTTCAAGCCTCACAGCCCATCGTCAGATCGGAATAGGCAGAAATTATTTTAAAAACAAACCCTTCACCCCTCTCCCCCACCCTGCTCACACACAACAAGCTATAATATAAATGACCCTTCCCCCCCTAAACCCTGTCCCACACCATCTGTACAGTTACATATTTTTCTAGCAAATTCCTTGTGTTTCAGTGTTGTGTGTGTGTGTGTGTGTGTGTGTGTGTGTGTGTGTGTGTGTGTGTGTGTGTGTGTGTGTGTGTGTGTGTGTGTGTGTGCATCCTTTTAAACTTACCCTACTTCCTCTCCACACATGTGGGTCAGTCACACACCCTTATTTTAACCATCCAATTAGTACTATGCAAATAATTCTTAATCTTATCTATCTGTCCTCTATCATTTACTTCTTAATCATGTTATAAAATATTTCTTCATTATCAAATTTAATTTTAATATTAATTAAATTGTCTAACCCTTTTTCTCTTTCTTTTAATATTTCTAACTCCTCTCTAAGCTTCCTTTCAACTGTGTTGTTTACTACTTTTACAATTTCGTATTCTTCCAAAGGATTAACAAACTTATGGTTGTCTTCTATGAAATGTCTTGCATATAACGAATTGGTTGTTCTATTACCTTCTCCACGTTTGTGGTCAGACAACCTGCATACGAATTTTCGTCCTGTCTCACCTAGGTACACTTTGTTGCAGTCTTTACATTTTAATTTATAAATTCCGCTTTTCTGTAATACTGGAATTTTTTCTATATTCTTATTCCTTATCTTATCAAATACCGTTTCACATTTTTTAATAGCTATATCTACTCCATATTTATTAAAACATTTTATAATTTTTCTAGTATGTGAACCTATGTATGTCAATGACCCTGCATAATTCTTTTGTTCTGGTTCTATTTTAGCTTTTTGTATGTTAACCCTTTTCATAACTTTATCCACTATGTTGGTGTTATAATTATTATTCCTTACAATTCCCTTTATCGTTTTTAACTCCCTATCTTTTGATTCGGTCTCTTTTAAACACTTCTGAGCTATGTAACAAAATGTATTGATTGCCGCCATTTTATATCTATATGGGTGGTAAGACTCTCTTGGTATAATTATATCAGAATACGACTCTTTCCTGAATATCCCAAACTGTAGTTTCTCATTATCCTTAATTTCTATATTCAAATCTAAGTAATTTATTTTCTTACCTCCTATCTCTTCTTTAAATTGTAAGTTTTTATCCTTATTATTTACCTCATTTATAAACTCATGCACTTCTTCTATGCTTCCTTCCCAAATTACTAATACATCATCAACGTATCTAGACCATAATTTTATATTGTCTTTATACTTAGTGGAAGATATTAATTGCTTTTCAAAATCATTCATGTATATTTCAGCAAGAATAGGGGATAATGAAGACCCCATAGGTAAACCTTTTTTCTGTATATAAAACTTGTTATTAAACCTAAAATAGTTCTGATTTACACATTCTTTAATTACTTTCATCAACTGCTTTTTTATACCTGTATTCTCCCATATTATTATCGTTTATTAACTTAATAACTTTATTTACTGTGATATTGGTAAACATGTCCTTAACATCCAGTGATATCAATTTTGTATTTACATTAATCCTAATATTTTCTAATTTTTCTATCAATTTTACATTATTCTCTATGTTGTATTTTGTCCCAAATTCATATTTCTCTCTCAGTACTCTGCTAACTTCCTTTGATAATTTATAAATAGGTGCATTAATAAAAGAAACAATCGGTCTAATTGGTTTTCCTTCTTTATGTATCTTAACCTGACTTTTAAAAGTTGGTGCTGTTGGATTACTTTCCAATAAATACTTTTTCTTATTTTCTTCTATAAATGTTATCTGTTTCATCATTTGTTTTATCCTTGACTGGTACTTACTTGTATAATCATACTTTATTTCCTCGTATGGTCCTTCCCTTATAAATTCTTCCGTTTTCTTTATGTATTCGTCCTTTCTCAGTAGTACCATTGTATTTCCTTTGTCCGCCTTCGTAACTATAATATCATTTTTCTTTATTTTATTCTTTAGTTTAGTTACAGTTGATTTGATTTTTTGTTCATTTTTTGAATTATACAAACTTTTCTTAAATATTTTATCTACTACATTCCCTACTTCCCACCTTATTCTTTTTTTATCATTTTCATTTCCTAGTTTTTGTATTATGCTTTCGCATTCAATAATCGTTTTTTCTTGATTTAATTCTGGTGGCGGTGCGTATTTTAAGCCTTTTGCTAACATTTCTTTTTCTTCTGTATTGAAATTCACCTCTGTAAGGTTTATTACTCTTTTTTCATAGTTATTCTTAGAGAGGTGTTCCTTTTTTACTTCGTTCTTTCTTATTAATTTATTTAACTTATCTACCATTTTTTTATTTTTATTTTCCAAATTCTTTTCTACGTACCCCAAACCAAAATTATATAATATTTCTTCTAACTCTACATACGAGTATATTCTTAACAATTCTATGTGTCTGTCATATAATTCCCTATTATATCTATTGATTAAGCCGTAGAGTGACCTTATTTCCAGTTTTATCCACAACTTCTCGCTTTGTTCTTTTACTTTTTTGGCTACACTGTTCTTATTTTTAATTTTAACTTGAGCGTACTTTGGGATGACATTATTATCCAGACATTGTTTATTAAACCATATTTTACTTAAAACCCTCTTCAATTTAACTCTTAACTTAAGATATTTAAAAACTTTACTTACCTTATTGTTGTCGTTTATTACCTCATTGTTGTTGCCCATTACCTGTAGTCGATTGCACATCTTAACAGACGTTTAATGAATAAATTTGTGTTAGTGGTTGAAATAACAATCAGAATGATCACAGTTGCACACCACTATATAAAAATTATCCCGATTAGCGCTTTCAAGCCTCACAGCCCATCGTCAGATCGGAATAGGCAGAAATTATTTTAAAAACAAACCCTTCACCCCTCTCCCCCACCCTGCTCACACACAACAAGCTATAATATAAATGACCCTTCCCCCCCTAAACCCTGTCTCACACCATCTGTACAGTTACATATTTTTCTAGCAAATTCCTTGTGTTTCAGTGTTGTGTGTGTGTGTGTGTGTGTGTGTGTGTGTGTGTGCATCCTTTTAAACTTACCCTACTTCCTCTCCACACATGTGGGTCAGTCACACACCCTTATTTTAACCATCCAATTAGTACTATGCAAATAATTCTTAATCTTATCTATCTGTCCTCTATCATTTACTTCTTAATCATGTTATAAAATATTTCTTCATTATCAAATTTAATTTTAATATTAATTAAATTGTCTAACCCTTTTTCTCTTTCTTTTAATATTTCTAACTCCTCTCTAAGCTTCCTTTCAACTGTGTTGTTTACTACTTTTACAATTTCGTATTCTTCCAAAGGATTAACAAACTTATGGTTGTCTTCTATGAAATGTCTTGCCTATAACGAATTGGTTGTTCTATTACCTTCTCCACGTTTGTGGTCAGACAACCTGCATACGAATTTTCGTCCTGTCTCACCTAGGTACACTTTGTTGCAGTCTTTACATTTTAATTTATAAATTCCGCTTTTCTGTAATACTGGAATTTTTTCTATATTCTTATTCCTTATCTTATCAAATACCGTTTCACATTTTTTAATAGCTATATCTACTCCATATTTATTAAAACATTTTATAATTTTTCTAGTATGTGAACCTATGTATGTCAATGACCCTGCATAATTCTTTTGTTCTGGTTCTATTTTAGCTTTTTGTATGTTAACCCTTTTCATAACTTTATCCACTATGTTGGTGTTATAATTATTATTCCTTACAATTCCCTTTATCGTTTTTAACTCCCTATCTTTTGATTCGGTCTCTTTTAAACACTTCTGAGCTATGTAACAAAATGTATTGATTGCCGCCATTTTATATCTATATGGGTGGTAAGACTCTCTTGGTATAATTATATCAGAATACGACTCTTTCCTGAATATCCCAAACTGTAGTTTCTCATTATCCTTAATTTCTATATTCAAATCTAAGTAATTTATTTTCTTACCTCCTATCTCTTCTTTAAATTGTAAGTTTTTATCCTTATTATTTACCTCATTTATAAACTCATGCACTTCTTCTATGCTTCCTTCCCAAATTACTAATACATCATCAACGTATCTAGACCATAATTTTATATTGTCTTTATACTTAGTGGAAGATATTAATTGCTTTTCAAAATCATTCATGTATATTTCAGCAAGAATAGGGGATAATGAAGACCCCATAGGTAAACCTTTTTTCTGTATATAAAACTTGTTATTAAACCTAAAATAGTTCTGATTTACACATTCTTTAATTACTTTCATCAACTGCTTTTTATACCTGTATTCTCCCATATTATTATCGTTTATTAACTTAATAACTTTATTTACTGTGATATTGGTAAACATGTCCTTAACATCCAGTGATATCAATTTTGTATTTACATTAATCCTAATATTTTCTAATTTTTCTATCAATTTTACATTATTCTCTATGTTGTATTTTGTCCCAAATTCATATTTCTCTCTCAGTACTCTGCTAACTTCCTTTGATAATTTATAAATAGGTGCATTAATAAAAGAAACAATCGGTCTAATTGGTTTTCCTTCTTTATGTATCTTAACCTGACTTTTAAAAGTTGGTGCTGTTGGATTACTTTCCAATAAATACTTTTTCTTATTTTCTTCTATAAATGTTATCTGTTTCATCATTTGTTTTATCCTTGACTGGTACTTACTTGTATAATCATACTTTATTTCCTCGTATGGTCCTTCCCTTATAAATTCTTCCGTTTTCTTTATGTATTCGTCCTTTCTCAGTAGTACCATTGTATTTCCTTTGTCCGCCTTCGTAACTATAATATCATTTTTCTTTATTTTATTCTTTAGTTTAGTTACAGTTGATTTGATTTTTTGTTCATTTTTTGAATTATACAAACTTTTCTTAAATATTTTATCTACTACATTCCCTACTTCCCACCTTATTCTTTTTTTATCATTTTCATTTCCTAGTTTTTGTATTATGCTTTCGCATTCAATAATCGTTTTTTCTTGATTTAATTCTGGTGGCGGTGCGTATTTTAAGCCTTTTGCTAACATTTCTTTTTCTTCTGTATTGAAATTCACCTCTGTAAGGTTTATTACTCTTTTTTCATAGTTATTCTTAGAGAGGTGTTCCTTTTTTACTTCGTTCTTTCTTATTAATTTATTTAACTTATCTACCATTTTTTTATTTTTATTTTCCAAATTCTTTTCTACGTACCCCAAACCAAAATTATATAATATTTCTTCTAACTCTACATACGAGTATATTCTTAACAATTCTATGTGTCTGTCATATAATTCCCTATTATATCTATTGATTAAGCCGTAGAGTGACCTTATTTCCAGTTTTATCCACAACTTCTCGCTTTGTTCTTTTACTTTTTTGGCTACACTGTTCTTATTTTTAATTTTAACTTGAGCGTACTTTGGGATGACATTATTATCCAGACATTGTTTATTAAACCATATTTTACTTAAAACCCTCTTCAATTTAACTCTTAACTTAAGATATTTAAAAACTTTACTTACCTTATTGTTGTCGTTTATTACCTCATTGTTGTTGCCCATTACCTGTAGTCGATTGCACATCTTAACAGACGTTTAATGAATAAATTTGTGTTAGTGGTTGAAATAACAATCAGAATGATCACAGTTGCACACCACTATATAAAAATTATCCCGATTAGCGCTTTCAAGCCTCACAGCCCATCGTCAGATCGGAATAGGCAGAAATTATTTTAAAAACAAACCCTTCACCCCTCTCCCCCACCCTGCTCACACACAACAAGCTATAATATAAATGACCCTTCCCCCCCCTAAACCCTGTCTCACACCATCTGTACAGTTACATATTTTTCTAGCAAATTCCTTGTGTTTCAGTGTTGTGTGTGTGTGTGTGTGTGTGTGTGTGTGTGTGTGTGTGTGTGTGTGTGTGTGTGTGTGTGTGTGTGTGTGTGCATCCTTTTAAACTTACCCTACTTCCTCTCCACACATGTGGGTCAGTCACACACCCTTATTTTAACCATCCAATTAGTACTATGCAAATAATTCTTAATCTTATCTATCTGTCCTCTATCATTTACTTCTTAATCATGTTATAAAATATTTCTTCATTATCAAATTTAATTTTAATATTAATTAAATTGTCTAACCCTTTTTCTCTTTCTTTTAATATTTCTAACTCCTCTCTAAGCTTCCTTTCAACTGTGTTGTTTACTACTTTTACAATTTCGTATTCTTCCAAAGGATTAACAAACTTATGGTTGTCTTCTATGAAATGTCTTGCCTATAACGAATTGGTTGTTCTATTACCTTCTCCACGTTTGTGGTCAGACAACCTGCATACGAATTTTCGTCCTGTCTCACCTAGGTACACTTTGTTGCAGTCTTTACATTTTAATTTATAAATTCCGCTTTTCTGTAATACTGGAATTTTTTCTATATTCTTATTCCTTATCTTATCAAATACCGTTTCACATTTTTTAATAGCTATATCTACTCCATATTTATTAAAACATTTTATAATTTTTCTAGTATGTGAACCTATGTATGTCAATGACCCTGCATAATTCTTTTGTTCTGGTTCTATTTTAGCTTTTTGTATGTTAACCCTTTTCATAACTTTATCCACTATGTTGGTGTTATAATTATTATTCCTTACAATTCCCTTTATCGTTTTTAACTCCCTATCTTTTGATTCGGTCTCTTTTAAACACTTCTGAGCTATGTAACAAAATGTATTGATTGCCGCCATTTTATATCTATATGGGTGGTAAGACTCTCTTGGTATAATTATATCAGAATACGACTCTTTCCTGAATATCCCAAACTGTAGTTTCTCATTATCCTTAATTTCTATATTCAAATCTAAGTAATTTATTTTCTTACCTCCTATCTCTTCTTTAAATTGTAAGTTTTTATCCTTATTATTTACCTCATTTATAAACTCATGCACTTCTTCTATGCTTCCTTCCCAAATTACTAATACATCATCAACGTATCTAGACCATAATTTTATATTGTCTTTATACTTAGTGGAAGATATTAATTGCTTTTCAAAATCATTCATGTATATTTCAGCAAGAATAGGGGATAATGAAGACCCCATAGGTAAACCTTTTTTCTGTATATAAAACTTGTTATTAAACCTAAAATAGTTCTGATTTACACATTCTTTAATTACTTTCATCAACTGCTTTTTATACCTGTATTCTCCCATATTATTATCGTTTATTAATGATATAATTATACCAAGAGAGTCTTACCACCCATATAGATATAAAATGGCGGCAATCAATACATTTTGTTACATAGCTCAGAAGTGTTTAAAAGAGACCGAATCAAAAGATAGGGAGTTAAAAACGATAAAGGGAATTGTAAGGAATAATAATTATAACACCAACATAGTGGATAAAGTTATGAAAAGGGTTAACATACAAAAAGCTAAAATAGAACCAGAACAAAAGAATTATGCAGGGTCATTGACATACATAGGTTCACATACTAGAAAAATTATAAAATGTTTTAATAAATATGGAGTAGATATAGCTATTAAAAAATGTGAAACGGTATTTGATAAGATAAGGAATAAGAATATAGAAAAAATTCCAGTATTACAGAAAAGCGGAATTTATAAATTAAAATGTAAAGACTGCAACAAAGTGTACCTAGGTGAGACAGGACGAAAATTCGTATGCAGGTTGTCTGACCACAAACGTGGAGAAGGTAATAGAACAACCAATTCGTTATATGCAAGACATTTCATAGAAGACAACCATAAGTTTGTTAATCCTTTGGAAGAATACGAAATTGTAAAAGTAGTAAACAACACAGTTGAAAGGAAGCTTAGAGAGGAGTTAGAAATATTAAAAGAAAGAGAAAAAGGGTTAGACAATTTAATTAATATTAAAATTAAATTTGATAATGAAGAAATATTTTATAACATGATTAAGAAGTAAATGATAGAGGACAGATAGATAAGATTAAGAATTATTTGCATAGTACTAATTGGATGGTTAAAATAAGGGTGTGTGACTGACCCACATGTGTGGAGAGGAAGTAGGGTAAGTTTAAAAGGATGCACACACACACACACACACACACACACACACACACACACACACACACACACACACACACACACACACACACACACACACACACACACACACAACACTGAAACACAAGGAATTTGCTAGAAAATATGTAACTGTACAGATGGTGTGGGACAGGGTTTAGGGGTGGGGAAGGGTCATTTATATTATAGCTTGTTGTGTGTGAGCAGGGTGGGGGAGAGGGGTGAAGGTTTTGTTTTTAAAATAATTTCTGCCTATTCCGATCTGACGATGGGCTGTGAGGCTTGAAAGCGCTAATCGGGATAATTTTTATATAGTGGTGTGCAACTGTGATCATTCTGATTGTGATTTCAACCACTAACACAAATTTATTCATTAAACGTTCTTTCCTTCTATCTGGGGATGACCGTAATTTATTCTCGTAAACCTACTTTGATTTGAAGTCCTCCGTACGTGTCTATACCATCACAAACTCTTCATTCGATCAGTTCTTATGATACTTCCCACGTTCAATCCTAAGCTCACGTTATTTTCCATTCTACTCAGTCTCTCTATATTCTTGACCCCATATGTCATTGTACGTCTGTACCACCTTTACAATTATCCGTTTCTACAGTGTATTTTCTGTATTTATCTCGCATGGCCGTTTTGTATTTGTACTTTCTACATTGACATTGTAAAGGCGTAGTGTTTATTTATTACAAATGAACTAATACAAATACTTTATTTTATTAAATATTTCAGTATTAAACTTTTACTTGTATTACTGACATTTATTTAATTTTTTGAAATAACTGTCACACTTTGGAATAAATTACATTCGTTCACTTACTAATCAGTCAGTTTCGAATTATTTAAAAATTAGTAATCTTTAGAAAACATTAATTTTCTCACCATTGGATTTAATGCATTTTTTATTATTTGAATAAAGAAATATATGCAAATTATAACTTGAATGAGTAGATAAATTTTTAATAGATGTTTGGTTTGTTATAGCAAATTTTGTGCTGTGGATATCTATCTTTAAAATTTGTTTTTGGTTTATATAAATTTTGGAAAGTCAGGTTACTAGATTTTATGTGCATCATTAAGGTTGTGTTACGTTATATTTTGTTTATTAATGATAATGTGATGTATTTATAATATACACACACTTATTGCTTACTAATGGTACATATAATCTCAATATTTTATTGTGGTGTATTCATTGTTCATAACCTAAAGGTACCACACGTATGGTATCTTTAGTTTATGAACAATGAATACACCACAATAGAAGATTTTGTTTACGTTACATTTTATTGATATTATATCGTATATAACGATACATTTTTAAATTTGTATTTTTTGAAAAGTTATTAGATTTTGAAGCCTATGTTTACATAATAAATAAATGTTGAAAATTTCTGTTCTATTATATTATTCACTTTTAATTTTAGATGTAAAACCTTTATTTCAACATATAAGACATTTAAAATAAACGCTTTTGAAATTAATACAGTCTATAAGTATAAACACACACACACACACACACATATATTCGTGACTATAGTTGTATGCGGAGCCTCTAAAGTTGGATAATAGTTTCATGTACTAGGGATGAGAAATCTCTGGGGTTGGAAAATGACAAAAACGAATATGACAGCGACTATGAAAGGAGAGAACCTTTATCAAACTATTAATATGTTTCTTTAAAATCGGAAAGTATGTGTAAAACCTAAAGTTATAATAATAAGGGGAATATAACACACAATGGAGGATTTCCTCCGTTAAGGATTTGTTAGATGACATTTTGTAAAACTACACCACTAAACGTACTGAAGGAAGATTCGGTTGTGTACTCTCAAACCAATATGACTGGTATATTACTTCAATACTTAAACTTGTTAGCCTCCGCCAAACAGTATTCTGTGATAAAATGTACAGTATATTTATCTTTGAATTGTACACAAACCATTGTTAAACACACACTTATGTGTACATACTTGTACTATTGTTAAAGTTTTCATATTTTGTAGAAAGTGTATGAAATACATACGTATTATGTATAGATGTATGTAACTGAAAACTGTGTAGACGCTTCTCGTATAAGCAACGGCTTACATTTTTTGTTATTCCGAACACTCAGTTCGTGTCATTAAGTGTTTGCATATTAAAAACATTAATTTAATTATCAATTATTTAAATAAATATAAAAAAGTTGTTCCACCACTAATTAATGGAATAACTATTTCCGCGGTGCTCAACCATCGTCACCTGAAGGTGGTGGGCGCCACTGAAATAATTGTCCCATTATATAAGTAAATTAGTGGTGTGGCAGCTACTCGCGTCTTTTGTTTCTAAGATGGAAAAATCTACCACATCTTTGCGTCCACAGATGTTAAGCATTTCATTCATAAATTCACAATTACAGTCAATATCTAAGTGTAAGAATTAAACATTCCCAGTTGGCATCCAGGTTTGAGCAAAACAAATTAGATTTTAATACCATAGATTTGCTGATCATCCTCCCATTTGGTGTTCAGCCTAAGTTACGACTAGCTATATTATTCTTTGCTATTTATAAGGAGACGCCTAGAAAGGCCCTAATTTAATAAAACCAACGTGTGTGTGATCTATAGCAATATAGCAATCGTACAACACGTGTCCGTGTCTACGTTAATTATTTTACAATCTATGCGAAGATATCGTTATGTCGGATATATTTGCCCACTATTTTGTGCTTATAGATTTTCTGCTCCTTCACTTAGTGCCGTTGCAGGACAGAAGATTTGGCATTATTTGAATCGGTGAGACTTAGTTGCTGTTCATAGCAGATGCCAATTTTTTGCAAACAAACAGTCTTTGTTTACACAAATCGCATTAGGACTAAAATATTTAAGATGAGTATCGCCCACGACTTCAGGACGATTTTGGCAACTGGCTTCAGGGGTTTGTTAGTACGTATTATGTTGTGATCCCCTACCTATTCCCTAATGGCACTGAGCAGCGATCTATGTACATCGTGGGAACGCAGTTCAACTGCAAAAAAGAAATGTCTGATAACAAACTAAAGTCGTGTCCGTTAAAAGACATGAATAGTGTATAATGATTTTTAATATTATCGTGTACCAGTTAACTCAGGCTGAATAGACCAGAAAGTAGGATGGCTGGGAGGTTCGGAGGTTCCGGTTCGAGCCCAGGCAGCACCATAAACAAATAAGGTGAGTTTTCAGCCACCACATCCGTTCAGCCTGTAAATCGATGACCTCTGTGTAAATATTGGGGGGGGGGGGTAGAGTAGTAATGGACGGCTGAAGGTAGTCACACGGCCTTTCGTATATGCCGGCGTACGGCTGAAATGGGCGGCCTACCCTAATATTCAAACCCGCCATCTTCAAAAGGAGTTTTATTGTTATGCGTTAATAAATTTTCAAGAAACATTCACTAACGTTGTCAGTTTATTGTCTGGTCCTTTAAAACGATGACCACTATTCATTACAAATATGAAATCACTCATTAATTAATTTTATTTTTAAATAAGTTGTCTAGTTTTCTATTATCACTGTTCTGAATTTAAGTATCCAGATGATGACTTTAAACAACTTTTGAATACCGTACAATTTTTTTAAACATACATTGATGTCCGTAATAAACTCAGAGACTCATTAAATATTCCTCGGTATAAGTTTATGGATTCAATTTATGACAGGAGAGAGGTAGGTCAATAAAATCGTTTATGGTAGTCCATTGACTATTGTGGTAGGTTACCCCAACCTAGAGATGTCACTTCGATCCCCGTCAGTGCCATAGCATTGAAATTTATTACGCCAAGGTCGATTATGTTGTGAAAATGAGCTTACCTCGTGTACTACCCTGCATAATGAACGGCTGGGCCACGTTGTTTTCCTTGCATACCCAACGATCGAATAATAATAATTAGAGAGTACATTAAACATTAATAAGAATAACCGGTAAATAATAATTAAAGTTGGTATTATATTGTTATTGCTAATAAAATGTTAGACTAGGGTTTCACACTTTATTATCTAGGCTGTGATCTGTGGTATAAAAATAACACCAACCAATGAAATAGACAAATTTCAAGAGAAACTGGACTATTCAATCAGTACTGTAAGCTGAAAAGGTAGTGGATTCAAGTTAAATGTCGCGAAAAGTTGTAAGGGAACATGCTTCTTACAAAATGAGGAATGTGGATGGGCGATCTACGATGAAGTTCGGATTATACAACGATGCTTAAGATTTGAAATGCGAGCGACAATGACGGATTGCCGGTATAGATTTTACAACGACAGTAAGCACCTGAAGTGATTAATGTTATGTTAATAACATAATGGATAGTAACACATTAGTTGCCCTACGATATGATCAAGACAAGTCGCATCGAACTTACCAGGAATGGTAATTGTGGAATGTTGGACTGTAGAGCGAGATGCGTAACAAAGTATGCTCTCAGTAGATAAAAAACGTTAAGCAATATCCCTTTAGTATTGATTGGTTGTTCGAAGGACAACTCCATAAACGCTTGCGAGAATCGTTTAAACGAATTTAATTACACTTCTTTGGATTCAGGAGAATACCTCTCGCACATGCTGTTTGGATTTTACAAACATCTCATTATCTATGTCAATGTGAAGGTAGAATGAAGTGTTTTTTAACGTGAAAACGAGTAGTAAACTAACTACAAAAATGTTAATATACGTTTAGCAATAAAATAACATTTCAAAATTATCCGAATTCTCAACTCGGCTTTCCGAGTAACGTATTTGCACGTTTCGAGATACATGTCTGCCTTAAGAATCTATCACTCCGTCGGGATCGTTAAAATGTAGCCCAAGGATAAAAATTACGCATAAGCCTATAAATACTACACACCTAATACGCACTCATAACACACAACTTCCTGTACCGCTAATTACACTGTAGTGGTAACGATATGCGATTACTGCGTTTAATCACCTCCGTTTGGGTGGAGCAGTTCTAACGATGACAGATGATCTCGGATTGCGTAAATACGACCTAAATAAAGATGAAATAACAGGACCAGGAAAATGATAATTTTTTTTAATGGATATACGTAATTTGGACAGTGGCTAACAATTAATTGTAAAAATGATTTTTTTTTTATTTAAAAGTTCAGATGCTAAGCGTTCATTGTTGTGGATTCGAAGGTTTGGTACATTCTGTTTAGAAATGGTCCTTTAAAACTATTGTGGTGGTGTAGACTTATAACTATAGTGAGTGTAGTAAACTGTACTCTCCGTAGCACTTTAAGACGGTATTCGATGACATAAAGTTAAAGTTACCGATTTTACATTCACGACAGGGGTTAATGCCAATGTAAAACATGCTACAATATTTTAGCCGTTTGGTACACAAGATTGGCAGAGTTCTCACACTAATTTCCCCGGCAGTCACGTGGAGGGCTAATCGTGAAGTCCAATTGGACATTGTGAAAATCGATCCGTGCAGAGATGGATTCGAATGCTCGATGATGGTCCGCTTTGGAAGCGAGTGAGCTGACCACTGTGCCAATCAGACTCCAGCGTACAGGTGGTTTTGATTTAAACGGCTTCGGACGCATTCCGTTAACACGGCTACGCCTTATCAAACCAAATGAAATTTAACAATCGATGTATTAAAAGTTTGTCTACCAATAAAATACAAGAGAAATATAAAAATGCCTACAGCGCATCGATACGATATGAAACGTAGATTCCTTCCACTTTTGGGTCGGTTGTTGGGTTTTAGGTCGTGGCTTATTGACACTTTACAGCCAGACGTTCTGCAATATCAGCGGCAATCTTAATTTCACAGAGAATAACTGATTATTACCGATGTAGCAGTAAACTAGACACTAACATTAAAAATATTAAATACTGACTGAGAATAATAGCCACTCTTATTGTAATCGCTTTTATAAACATAACTGTAACCACAACGTGGAAAACACGTTACGCACGTGTGAAGTAATAATGATGCATTTTAATTGTATTGTATAGTATGTCGCCATTATGAAATAAAAAACAGAGCGAGTGTTAGTTTCCACAAGGTCATCAATAAAGTCAAGTTTTAAAAACACATCTGCAAGTGGTAATCGTAACAAGTTAAATAGTTATGATGACACATTAGTATGATAACATGGTATGAGAATGATTAATGTGAAATAGACAGCTATATGCACAGATTTAGGTCGTAACCGTTTGCCTGACACATGTCAGTCAGCGTCCTACAATGATTGATACTCTATGCTTGCTAAGCAAAAGCAACAAGGCGCTCAGAACCTTCTGCGGTAGCCTCGGGTTGGACTGTCGTCCAGCCCTGGAATTCCACGAGACTGTGCAAGTGCTTCCTCGTGGAGGCTGTCCGCCTAGGCATGGAAGCACGCCATTCCGGCCGAAGTTCCACGGCCTTACTAGGAAATACGGCTTTAAACTGCTGACTTTAGACTAGAGACAAGGCTGTGATGCCACAAAAACAAGTGCCTATCCTTACTTCGTAAGGGGAATCAGATGCTTGTACTGCAGACACATGACCGGACAATTCCACCAACAAGTGGCTTTCATCAGGCTCTGATCCGGACAACGCATACAATCCCAGGCGTTAAAACTCCATGCGGATTGATGTTCTATCCTGAAGATTGAGCGTGAATAACTGCGACACGTCTTAAAGAAACATTTAACACGTCTTTTATTCTGTATTCTTTGTTCTGTACATTTCACCCGATAGGCTAATTCTAAACCGATTTAAGTTTAAGAACAAGAGTAATAATATGTTTTTTATCGTATGAAAAAGTATTGTGTATTGTCTCAAAGAAAATCTACAATTAAGAGACAAACAAACCGAAGAAGTGAAAGTGTACGGACAGATCTTTCTTGGCACGAATAATGAAAACGAAACGCCTTAATCTTACGTAACGAGCACAGATATAGAGAGTGAGAGTGTAGAGAGTTATGGAAGGTTTGGAAATTACAACTAGATGAGCAGCGGTAATTTCTGCCTTTTGCTTGCACATCTGTGCAGCCAGCCCGGTTAGAAGGAAAACGGGTTCTAGAGAAAGCAAGTTGTTACCGAATTGCGTGAGAGGGTAGTGTGACGTGTTTGGAGCACGCCTCTGCGTAACGTGTACAGTGTCTTTGGTTAAATCAGTTCGCACACATTCATATGTATGTTACAGCAGTGAAGTTCCGGACAGTGAATGGTTGGACTAATAATATCAGTGAATAACTTTATTATCCAGCCAGTGGTATGAGAAAACTGGAAATCGAGAGACAAATAATATTCAGTATAGGGTAATATACTACAAATTAAAACTACACCTAGGATTTTTTATATGACGAACTGGCAAACGTGCCGCGAGAATGTTTACATTAAGCAGCTGGTAAACCGGTAACTAAATTTCAACATGCTTTTTCCAAAATATGAGTATTAGTTAAACAACGAAGAAAACTTTATTTCACACAGTATAATGCCATACTGAATAGAATGGGTCCGAAATATACTGAAACGTAGTGAAAACAGCGACATGTAGATTAAAATCCAACTATAGGTTATGAATATATGAGAAGATGCCCACAAGTTGGTTGTGTCAACAAATTATACTAAAAACTGAAATGTGGAGAAGACTGGGATTATAGAATCAGAGGACAGATGTTCACAACGGTACGTCCCCCCTCACCCATAAATAGATATTATAGTGGCTCCCAAAAGAATTAAAGAGGAAGACCTTTACTATGGGAATCACATATTTCCTGAACAACGAATGAGAATTATTAAATAAAGGGAACCAGATTTATGGTGGTAAATAACCGTTAACCTCCATGAGAAAGCCAAAGCAGAAACAGAGAAACAAGTATTCTCCGTTTTACATATTTGTTGAATGTTAGAGAGGAGCTTGGCGTTTTCCCTTCAGCTGAGGTACTTTAAAACTACATTATTATGCCTGAACCCATGTAGAAAATGCAGGAAGTTTCCAGTATACAACGTTTTGAAGATGCGGTATGGAACATCCAGAAAAACGGTACGACCTGTGCCTGAATACCCTCGAGGTCTAATCCTTGAAGATGTAAGATGATTACAAGGTTATGGAGTTCTACCCTTATTATAGATGAAAAGAAGTTGGAATCTCAATTAGTCAGAAATATTTAGCAAACTTTGTATCTGCAAAGTACAAAATATTTAGTCCCTGTTTATTATAAATTCTAATTTTAGTTACGAAGTAAGAATTTTACCCATTGTGGAATTTTACTGAAAGTAGTCAATGTGCTGGAAATGTACTTGGATTTGATTGCAAACGTAGGGAATCTGGTTGAAATTCAGCCGCTCTCCTTTTAAAAGGTGACTGTAGACCAGCGAGTGACACTCGGCATAGTAACAGCCACGCTTGGAGCTCTGACTAAATGATAGACTAAGCGTGTGTTACTGTGTATTTAGAGCAATCTAAGGAAACTTGTTAAAGTCAGTTGAAAATCTACGCTTATAAATAATTGAGTTTATGTCGAACTTTATCACTGATAAGCCTTGAAATCATAAATGTAGGTATTATAGGATAAGTAATGAAATCAAATGTGCGGAAAAATTCAATTTGATGTGCGGAAATTTCAACGGATATCTCGAATGTGTCCTTGACTAATAGACCTACTTTGTGTATGTGTTTACATGATAGGCCTGTATATCACGTGGATAACAGCTGTTCCGATAAGCTGTGTGGAATGATTACGTAATCTTTGGGTAGAAAAAGGAGTCGGTGTAGGATATTCTCTGCGTCTGCATTCGAAATAATTATGTAACATTTCTGTAGCTTTAAGATTATTCATATTCAAGGATTCCAAGTAAAATAATCGGAAATTAAACGTTTTTTATCGTTTATTTCAAATAATGTTAATGTAGTCAAAAGTTATAATTTAAAAAAAGAACTCAGAAACAATAATGATTTTACACATATGTTTGTGTTCACCTTTCAAGGAAAGAAAAATGATCCATGAAACTTTGATTGGGCACTGAACGGTCTCAGATTGAAACGTTATTTGGAAGGGAGTTATTACTGTACCTTAAACCTATTCGCCCCGTAAGAGAATTGTTATCGTGCGAACTGCCTAGGATTAGACATGCAGGTCACACAAAGATGATGATAACGAATATGCAGTTAGGCCTACTGTCTAGTGTTAAGATAGCAGCACACATCCTTTCAATTGAGCACATAGCCCGTATGTAATTCCTCCTCTTTCATAAAGGAATTCTTCGCCTGAAATATTTGACGTTAGGCCGATCTTAACACGTGGTGTGAAATAGAGGTTCAGGGAATCTATCCCAACTAAATTAATTTACATAACTAATATTAGAATTGACACTATTTGAGAGCCACGTTGTAACGGACTTGTCTTTTAACCGTTCCAACTATAACAACTGTTTTGTCCAAATCTACGACACCTTGTGGAGTCGTTTTACGTTTCGTTCACAGACTGTACCTTCTTGAAATAATTAAAAAGAAAGTTGGAGTGTCTTCACGAATAAATAAAAATTATATATTTTATTGCGGGCTCGGATTATTAGTGAAGTGAAAGAATAATCACAGATGAAGAAGAAGACGCTTCCCAACTGATCATGAACATAAAGTTCACTCGTCTGATGACCTTATACAAGAAAGGTTAGTTTCACCTCTCCTTTTCTGGTGAAAACACATCGGTTACGCAATCCCGCGTACCACGTTTATTCACCGCCTTCACTTTTTCAGCAAAATATATATAATTATTTTTAAAGTAGTGTTGATAAATTAGAATCAGTTACACATGCTAGTATTGGCGTAATTGATGAAATTGTTATACATTAGTACTATTTGTACTTGTGCGTCATAAACACAGAATATAAATTCGTGATGAAACAATAGTCAATACATTGACAATTTAGATAAAGTTACAAAAGATTAAACTCGAACTCTCTTCACTTGGTTAAAACTTTTATATTTACGAAACAAAATCTCATTAAAAGATCATAAAAGCCTAATTATGAATAGACGTTCCTTTAAAGGCATATAGTTAAAGGTAAGAAATATTACCATTTTAGGTCGTTACACTACATATTTACACATGGGAAGTGGATTTTTTTACTTTTTACGAGTGCTTGGGCAATAAAATATTAATTATGTTTATATTAATAAAACTCATAAACGTTAGTCGAAGATGACATGCATTCATTCGCGTTTGTTGGAGATCAATGAAATAACTAAACTAACCGGCAATGATAACTCATACACTATATTTATTCACATAAACTTATCTGCCGGATAGATTCGCGTCTGTAATTTATAATTAAAATTCTACGATGTCCCCCGAGGGAGCTGTGCTATTAGGCCTATCAGCGGATGTTTCAGCTCCACAGAAACCCGTGACCAATCAACTGAATCTGTAGCCTGCACACGCCAGCGTAACCGAAGTCTATATCCAAACGTATCAAGTCTAACAGGTAAGCACCCAGTGGCGCATCTAGAATTAGGGGGGGTCCAGGGTCGACTCGCTCCATACAAAAGAAAAACAAGTAAAAACTTATCGACATTACTATCTTTAAAGTGGTTGAAAAAGTGTAATAACATACCGAAATCAATCCCATTAAAGTAAACGGTAATAACATAAAAGTACGCGTTATTGAAACATGGATTAGAAGATACTTATTGAGTGAATTGATTTCTTATATTTCATATTTCAAACGTATACGCAAATGCTGTTTAATAAACCTGTCGTGTATATTAGCGTACACAGCTGAGAAAAATAGTAATAAAGTCGCTTAAAAATTAAGAGATTAACAAAAATTCGTTAACTTTTTCAACCCCCTGGGGGGAGAATTCTCCCCCCCCCCCCGTAAATTCACCACAAAATTAGTTTTGGCAGAAGTCTAGTATACGCGAAGAAAAAAAACAGTTATTAGTGTACAATCTATTCAGATCAAAATCGACAAATAAACTTTTGTTTATTGTCTAAAAGTTAATAACGTAAAAAACGTCATATTCTATTTTTATAATACAGAAACAACACGAATGCAAGAGCGCGCACGAGCACACACACACTTCATATGCCTTTGTGAATGTAGCCTATAGTTTGTGTGTTACAGTAAATTCCTAGTAAATTTGATTCAATGATTCTGAATAACAAACACGTAAGAAATAAATACTTGTTAAATAAAATTTACATTTTGTGTTACAGTAAATTACTTGTAAATTTGATTCAATGATTTTGAATAACAAACACCTAAGAAATAAATACTTGTTAAATAAAATTTACATTCTACTTGTATGTGAGGTGTGTGAATATGTATAAAGACTTTTTATATCGTTAAGCAATTTTGATGTCTACAGTAAATACAAACCCAGTTTTTACCACAACACTGTTTTAAAACACACTGAATTTAATAATACGTTAACTTGTACAACTTGACAACAAACACTTATCTTTAAAAACAATATTCAACCAAACACAACTGTCACACCGTAAACAACTCTCAAGTTCATCCAAAGAGGTTGTAGCAACAGCAGCACGAGGTCGGACTCGAAGGAGCAGCGTTGCGTGTCTTACACTATCACATCTGTGTCGGCGTCCAGGGGCTCGACAGTGAATGTGCAGTCCACGTTTGATAAACAGAAGTTTTAAACCGGCCTAGAATTGGGTCGAGAGTGTGTGTCTGTATGTTTGCAGTCTATCCGTTACAGTAGGAGGAGGACCCACCGCCACCACCACCATACGACCGGAGAGAATTACTTTCATCTCTTGTATCAGAGCCATGACACCTTATGTAATATTTGCGTGATCATCCGGGATGATTGCACCGTATTGTTTACTTTCTAAATAAACTCAAAATAATTACAGTAATTACTGAAATTTGTGTCACTCAACGCCATCTCCGTCATCATCACTACTGCATTAAACTACGGCGAAGCATCGTACCCCTGTTCATTTGGCGTTCCGCCTTATATTTTCAATATTCTAACAGTTCTGTTTTATTAGGACCGGCCATATAATACTTGACAACATTGCGGTTTTGATAAATTGATGAAAGGTTCTGTGGATTTGGTGGACTGCATACAGTTTTGTGTGCCGACTTTTGACAAGATTTATATCATCATCAGGACCATACAGGATTAATAATCACATATAATGAGTACCCATATTAATATATATGCAATATTATAATTATATCTATGAACAGAAGAATATTAATACGTGTATAAGAATTAATTTTATTTTTTGTGTGTACCATATACACATATTTGCATAAACACTCATTTTTGTACCAATTACATGTTCAGGTCAATTAACTCTTTCTGTACTGCCCTGTGGACAAGTACTAATGATTACAATGGATCTTGTCGAAACGTCAACACGCAAGTCTTATAATTGTATTCCTCACAGATCCCTTCGTTATTTATTAATTCACAGTATACTAAGGATAACTCCCAGTGTCAAGCGACTTATGGGCTACGTTGTATAATAAATAGGCGGGCACGCTTTAATGTTTTTATATAAACAATTAAGCAAGTAGATTGTATAAAAAAAAAAAAAAAAAAAAAAAAAAAAAAATGGGCCGACAGACGCCAGAAGTGAGAACTTCAGTGCCGACTGAACTGATACAACGTATAAAGGTTGCTCGTACGTATTTGGAGTAAGCTATTTTGCTAAAAAGAATTAAGATTCAAATAAGAGTGAACGGATAATTAAATGAAACGAGGTCATAGTAGTGTTGAAATGTTTTTTATTATAAGAAATCGATATTTACAATGACCCTAAATAGAATTATATCACACGTCGTTTATTTCCGGTATACGTACATTTACAAACAATATGTAACAAATAATTTTTTTTTAAATGTAACAATATGATTTACGCAATATTTAGCTAAAAAGTAGATGTAGTCATTTTTATATATTATAAAGAATATAAAGCACTATTTATTATAATTATATATTAGGCCTATATATTTTAATATTTACATTATATATTATATTACAATTAATTTACACAGTATCATAATTCAATTTTTTAGAAATTATAAAATAATGAAATAACTAAATTGAATTTTAAAACATAAAATTCTTCCAGTCAAATATATATAAAAACCAGAATCAAATCACGGATTAACTCTACAAAACGTACTGTGTAAACAAAGATACAAAATTGTACTCTTTTGACATTTCAAACATGTACCCAAACATTCTCATCGATGATACTGTAAATATTATAATAAAATGTAGGCATCACTGATTTTAAATTGTTTTTGTGAATTAAACAATTTACAATCAATGACCTCTATTTTTATACCTGTTTTTTACATTATTCATTATTTATATACCTATTTATGTATACTAGGCTAATAATGAACTATGTAGGCCTTGATCTCTTAACATGTTATTTACTTTTTCCATAAATTAAAAATTATTTATAATATTCATATTATTCTTGCAATAGTATTTAAAATTTAAAATATGCTTACATTCTTTAAAATTTTTGCTTTGCTTAAATCACACATATTTGTAGCAGCGGGGAAAATGTTGGATAGCTATGTGTGAAAATGAGGTTTGATTGACCTGGCAACACTCCATCTATGACTGACATCTATGACCACTTTTTCGGCACATCTGTTTCTTTACATGTTGAATCAGTTTTCTGCCCTAGGAGCACGAGGTGTACGGGAGTGAACCGGGCACCATAGTGTCGTGTATGAAGTTCTCACTTCAAAACTGAACTAGTAATACTGTGTATAATAAAGTTGTAATGTTATTAACGACGTCAGAAAAAGAATACAAAAATAAACACACAATTTCTTCCTTTCAAATAGCTTCAAATATTATGTATAAATTTATAATGGACAATAATTTTGTGCATAGTCATTAATTGCATAAGTAAAACTGACATCAAAACACATTGAACAGACTATTAAAGGGTCGACTGAAAACAACAAAAATAGTTTCGTAAGATACTAATTTTAACGAAAAATAAAATGACTAATAACTTAATTATTTATTTACTGTTTAATGTTTCTAAATATATTATTTATTTATTTAATACATAATCACAGTGAATGAAAGGAAAAAAAAATGTTGAAAGTTATTATAAAGCTCAGTAAACAGTAAACTATATAGGCCTATTGACAGTTTAACTAAACAATCAGGTACACTGTAATAAAAAGTCTGTATTTTGCAAATGAAATAGAAATCATCATTTCAGTTGAATATGTAGGCATGGTTGACTCAAATCTCATACAAAATTAATATAAGAATAGCGTAGTTAAAATTCAAAACTTGGTATGTTTATTAATGGACAAGAAAGAAATTGTATTTCAAACACAGCAAGTTAATTGTTTAATTAAGAATGGCTAATAATTCTAATTACTAGAGACATGCGAGGAAACTGCTAATAAATCTGTGCGATTCCCCAACACTCACCGAATACTGCATGCGCGCACGCGTACACACACACAGACACACATACACACAACCAAAATAGAAACTTGTGTGTTTCTGTGTGCGTATTTCTTCAGAAGCTATTGAAGATTCTGAACAGGTTACGGACACCCACGAAATGGCACACATGATTATGTCGCAATTTTTAAGAAAGACGACCATTTCCGGGGCAATGAACAATTCTAACTCGGTGTTCATGATGGTCAACAATGTTACCAAAAGCGAAGGGGAATACGTTTAGAAGCCCTAAGATTGAAATTGTATTTCCAAACGTATTTTACAAACGTAGGTAATAACAGATTTAGAGGAAATACATCTTATAAAATTTCCAAATATATAAAATTTACAATATATCTAAAACATCTTCCGATATAAACCTCAAAGTAGTACTAGAAGTCGATCTACGAAGAGTTGAGAACGGCGGAATAGGAACAGGTTGTGAGGCTAACCTGTGAAGCTGTAGTGAACCAGCTATGATTATCGTATCCAATGGAAGTCATAGAAGAGACCCAAGAAGAAGTCCTAGAGAAATGATAAGAAGGAAACTGTAAGCCAATTGACTTCACAAAGTGGTTTCGAAGGCCTACAGAGAGCTATCCAAAAGACGACCCGATACTTCTTAACATAACCGGCGAGGATAGCATGAGTTCACGTTCATGGCCGCACCTTTGTATGTTACGTTGTGCTAGTTTGACAAATGTGTGTACCATAATTACTGTAACTGTATAGTATACTACATAACTAGTAATAACACGTGCTTTACACGACTCGTGGTGCTGTGTGCGAGCTTAAGTGCGTTATAACTAACTATAGTTAAATAATCTGAGCCTCTTCTCTTGTAAGGAACTGAGAAGTACGTGGTAACATCGTTGGTAAGCGCCGATTCGTGCACGCTAATCATATGCATGAATAACGATGGGCAATGATGACACGATAACATTTCACTTTAGAGCGTCTGTTGCGCAACCATACACAGCAACATAACCACTGGTTCACACAGAATCCGGCGAAACAAACAAGATTGTTTTGAAAACTGAGTCTCTCTTTCTTTATCTCTCTCCCACACTCGCTCATTCCTGTCTCGTTCTCTTGTGTTTTTCAACATGTTTCTACGTTCAGTCAAGACTGTTTTCACAGATTTACAAACATGTAAAAACCTACGTATTCATATACATGTGAATAGTATACGTATATTACGATTTAGTAACATACTTACGATTTTGGGATACTGTTAAATGTAAAAAACATTCTCTCTCTCTCTCTCCCTCCCTCCCTCATTTTTCTCCAACATGTAAACTCGTAAACACACGTTATATATTTTGATTATAACGTTTTATTGTATTATTATTTTTGTTAACCGTAAAACCATTTCCTTTCCATTCCCCTTCTCATTTTTTCTCCTTCTAACCACACACACACGCGCGCGCACACACATTTTTACATTCTGTCCATAACTTATTAACTTATTTCTGTGAACTGTTAATTTAGCATGTGTCTATTTCTGAGCGGAAGTCTTCCCTGACATTCTCCAGTGAGCGACTTATCTCCTGTGTAAATCTTGATTGATTCACTGTACCACAGTGATTAATTAGGCCATGTCTCCGGTTTTCCAAGGGTCGTGCTAACAGAAATAATTAACGGCAAGTTTTCTACTTTTGGACTGTTTTTATGTTGTAAGCGTGCGTGCAAAATACGTCTCAGACGGTGGAAAATTAGATGACTTATTAAGCAGAGTTATTCAAAGACAAAATCATGTATATTACAAGTGTCTTCCTCTCAATGAGGAGTATTTGTAGGCTTATTATTTGGAATAACTTTATTGCAAGATGTATTTTCGGGTTTAACTAATCACAAAGAAATAAATTTGGGAATTAATTGGTGCACAAAGAATCTAGACAACAGTTAAGCAAATAAAATGGAAATGGATGAACGTAAATTAAGAAAACCATAAGACATGGTAACAAGAAAGGCTTAGACAGTGGCCTACGAAACCTGGAGCACCCCGGACAGAAAGGCTTGAAAGTGTGAAACCTAAAGGTACATAAGACAACACGGAAGTAGGTAAAACGAGTTGTGAAGAACAGGATAAGTGGAGAAAACTAGTTTAAAAGCTGTACGAGAGTGAGTGTGGACAGGAGTGACAACCTAAATAGTCACTTCTACTCATTGCGGTCCCATTTACTACGAATGGGAGCTATAAGACTAATCACCAATCTTTGTCCATACGAAACACCTGTACACTTACGAAGAAAAAGAAAGTAAAACAAAATCTAAAAGAAATTGTAATCTTTAATGCGTGTGAAATTAGCTAATAACGGATTTTATACCTTTTTCTTGTGAGAATATTAAGTTTTATTAGTATTAATTTACATATATTTCGTAGTCAGGCCGATGACACTGTGACATTTCAGCCATTTTACGATTCGCTTTCTACGGGATTTGATAAGACTAGTGTTGCGTACACATAGGCGACGGGATGGATGCGTTATGTCACGCGTGTTTCTCCTAACACACACACACGCACACACACACACACACGCACACACAATACCTTATAATATATTATGTGTAGAGGAATATTCATCTGACAAGCGGAAGCTACTGGCTGGATTAAAATTTTGAAGATAAGGGTAATAAAAAAGAAAGATGTACGCTATCAACAGAATCTTTCTATTCCAGACGTTTATACGAATTTATACCTATAGTATCACTTATCTCATGCTGATTCTGGGTAGGTTTACGTGACTGCACTTAAAGAGGAGCATCTTATGGTCAGACACCGACCGTCAATCAGACAGCCGTCTCAGATGTGGTCGTGGATACGCTGGTTCATATCTTAACAGATCGGTGATATTGTTCAGGCGTTTACACGTACAACGCGAGGACGCTCATACGTAACACACACAACGTTAAAATGTATGTCAAACTTTTAAGAGAAAAATGAGAAATAATATAGGCCTACTGTATTACCTAAATACGCAACTAATTTATCTTAACTACTTGTTAGCCTAGTACTGTGTATAGCCACAAGTTCGTGCAGTTTACCAAGGTAAATATGAATGATACCTATTATGGAAAAAATAGGCGGACGTGCATTGTGTCAGTAGAGCGGCGAGATTTGTGTATTAGGCCTACGCTTAACGCTAGATGTGAGATTGCATACGTTGTGGGCTTCTCAGATAATGTGTCAGTCTTTTTATGTTACGTTTGAATTATGTGGTATACTCTGCGCTAAAATCATAATCTACGTATAATACTTTTTGATCAGATTATATAATGTACTTATGTTAATAAATATAATTGTCTATTCCGTTGACCACACGCTAATCGCCCAGTACACCGTGTACCAATTTACACTCATTTACGGCCAACAAACATATGTTTCAAACAGAATAATCACTGTTGCACACCACTATAGCAAAATTATTCCGATTAGCGCTTTCGAGCTTCACAGGTCATCGGAATAATTTTTCTATAGTGGTGTGCAACAGTGATTATTCTGTTTGTGATTATAACCACTAACACATCTTCCTTAATTAAACATATGTTTATTTACCTTCATAGGAGGGGGGAGGATTGCAGTTATTTTGATTACAAAGTGTAAATATATTCTCATGCCGCTAGAGTTATGAGGTGAGCAGACTCAAGTCCTAGTTACTACGGTTAAACGTTTTGTGGAATTTCGTCCCCGTCAGCGTTAAAATAAGTGCACAAATTGCGTGGAAAACCCAAACCTTAACGTTAACGAATCGGAATCGTGCTGCAAAAAAAATTCTGGTTAATATGTCGGTTGCGTAACTTGTCGATAGGTAGAAGATAAGGTATAGTCTCACGAGGGCTTACGCGACCGGTGTCCTTTCTGTTTTTGAAGTCTTCTTCTAGTACAGACCGCGTCAAAAACGTCTCGTACGTCATCGTTTCACCCATATTGCATTGAGTACCGTCAGGTCTATGTGACCGGAATCGTGCTGCGAGAAAAATTGGCGACACTAACACAGATAGACCTGACTACACTTATTGTAATATGGGAGAAACGTTGTAGTACAAGACATTTTTGACGCGGTCCATACCGGAAGGAGACTTCAAAAACATGAAAGAGGATAAGATACTATAATTAGTCTTAGATTCGTTATACTGTACATCGTCGAGGAAATTGTTACTCATACTCGAGGGCAGTCATTATTCTTATGCGCAATTCATATTGACTGTTTGTTTGAGATTAGGATGTTTGTCATTCATTGTGCTGGGGTTAATCTATCCATTATCTTTGGGACGGGCCCGCTGGACCTTTCGCTTAAACGTTTTAATTGTTTTTGTTTCAACAAATTTTGTATACAACATACACACATGGATGAACAATTTAGAATGAAAAGCTTCACCTTATCGTTAATAGGAGTGTTCAAACCACTGTGGGTTTTTCGGACTTGCAGCAATGAATAACGGGCTGCAAAAATGTTACTAACCCATGCTATTTTATTTGTGTAACTTAAACGTTTTTTATGAAAATATTTTTTATTTCTAAAATAGGCTTGATTTTATTCTACGTGCTTAATTTGTAACATGAGCAGCAAATAATTAATATATTTCATGAATATAAAAAATAGATTTCATTACTAGAATCTGTCTACAGAACAATGAGTAAGTGCAAGAAAATGTTATCTAAATATATTTTGAAACGGATATCAAATACTAACTAAACAATACGGAAGTTAGCGAACAAAACACCAAATATACTAAAATCACGTGCATTAAGATAGTAAACAAATTATATAAGAAAACGCTAATCAAATTTCACTGCAAAAGGTCAATTTTGAAAGTCTTCGAAGATCGGATCAGGACAGATCATCTTTGACGAGACTAGAAAGTGTTTTCTGATGGTCAAGACATAACTTTAAACACATTATTTTAATCTGCAGATTATTTTATGTGTTATTTTTCTAAGAACTGTGGAGTTTCGTAACAAATTAAAAGTCGTTGTGGTTCAAGGAAGTTCAAGGAAATGGCCTTACGACTTGTTCCGGTTCAACAATCCACCTCTTCCTAGCGCGGCCGACACTGCGGGTTCCAAAAGCTGTACACTGGAACCTGTCGTCTGACATGCCTAACATCAGATTATACCAACGCTTACCAGTACCGTACACTAGCTCGACTCAAGAAAAAAGGCCGAACTGCTCCCGAACAACGTCATTCTCAAGTTGATCTCGTTTAGTGCAACAGATCGGAGGAACCTCATTTCTAGCTCATTTCTACTAGGTACCTCATTTCTAGTTTCATCAGTCTGCCTAATCGCCCATATTTTGACACCCATATAATATGGCTGGTACCTCCATCGTCTTACAAAATTGTAGTTGTGTATCCTTTGTGCAGTGCCTCGACACTCTAGAGTCTGATATGACATAGGCTACTTGTTGACGCCATCAAGAGCCTAAAGGCATAAAATGAAATACCTGAAGGTTTCTCAAACCTTTCTTGTTATATGTTTTTGTCATCCTGAGAAAAAATATAAATTAAACAAATTGTGTAGCTGGGAGATAATTATCTTAATATTGTTTACTTTTTTCGTAATTTATAGTAAAACATGTTGGGTTTTTATAGTCTTTACTTCCTGCAGACGTTTTGTAGTTAGTGTTCTATCTTCAATAAAGAAAATTTGGTGTAATGTGCATTATAGTTATTTACTTTCACTACATATTACGAAGGCTATGACGGTCGGAGTCATAGGTAAAAGAATTTATATTCGGGCTGTTTGGCCGCGGTGATTGCTTTGTTCTGTCATTGTCTAAATGTTTCAGCCACCCATTGGAGGCCTTCTTCAGTAGAAAAAAGCTAAAAATGCTCGGCAAAAGGGTAGAGAGCCGAACTTACCCCTGACCGTGGTAAAAGCAAACCTCAGTTACAAAATGACGGAACAAATCAATCGCCCAAACAGCCCGGATATAAATTCTTTTATCTTACACTACATACATTTAGATGCTCAAAATCACACGTCTCTTGCAAAATCTAACAAATATTCCTATCCAGACACACCGAAGGCAATGATTTGAGACGTTGAAGAATATTTGATTAGTTTATTTCGAGATATTTTTATTAAAAGTTTCGATTTTAGTAAGGCTAGTAAATCTTAAAGCGCATGTGTCTGTGTTCATGCCTTTAACTGTAACGTACACACTTTCTTGTCAACGTACTATCATATGTACTAGCATAATTTACGCCGTCGCGTAGTTCATGCACGCTAATATTTGGACTGATAATGTTTATGGAAAAATAAAATATGCTTGATCTATTGAGCTTGATGTTAAACAATGACTTACATTTATCAGTGTTTTATACTGAATGTACGCAATTTTTACAATATAATAATTGAGTTACAATATAACTAGGATTTTCCTTAGTTATAGTATAATTATTATGTTTATTACCCAATTATATAGGTATTGTTGAACACATGAATGCGGTAGGCCGTAAGCACGAACAAGTGGAAATTTCAGTTTGGTGCTAGAACAGAAAATATAAAAAAAAGTACTTATTCAGGCTGGATGTGCAAAGGAAAACATACTTACGCTCACTGGGATCTTGCAATTTTGCAACACGATATTTTTATAAATAGTGAAGAAAAGTCTCAAGAAGAGTGCATCTCAAACGCACTGGACTGAACCGACGATGATATATAATGGCAGACCACCAAAGGTGAACATGAATTAGAAGTTTAAACAGAAAGTGAAACTTGCGATATAATTGACGTTGTTTGTTGAGGTAGGTCATATTACTTCACTAATATAAAAGCATAAACAAGTGAAGACGAGTGTAAACAATAAATTTAATTATAACCTAAACTATCCGTTTTATTTTACGGGGTTAGTTTATGGTTCAGTAGACTGTACTAAAATAATGCGTAATATGTAACAAAACATTCGAATTACCGTATATTTAGGTTTATCCTTAATACCGTATTTCGGACTAAGAGCGGAAATTTTTTATTGAAACCTGTCACTTGTCTTCGTTTTATTCAAATCATTTATTGAAAAATCTGTTAAAAATATAACTTTCGTTTCCTGAATTTTTACTTTGTTTAATGTAATTTATAGAGTGTAAAAAATGTCCGATGAAATTCCCCGCATAATTTACGTACTTCGGTTTTCTTGAACAAATTTGGTTAAAAAAAATTAATACATTACGGCGCATGTCATGTATTAAAGGCTTTTATTCTCACCGGTGAGAATGGAAAGCTGGCCAGGATTTCTGTTTCTCTCCACTTAAGATTTTTTCACTTTCAGTTGAAACGCAATAAGTGAAGTGATTACGTCACACAATTCTACTTCGTTTCTGCAGTACTTGTAATACGTTACTGAATGCCTTTAACTTTCCTGAGAACATTTAACGTCAGTTAGCAGCTATAATAAGCAAGCAGTTTCTCCTGCCAGTACGAACGTGCTGACGCATTACTAATGACCTGTAGGTAAAAGAAAGTTTTATATCGCGTACGAAGACTTAGTAGTCGGTCATAGATCTTTTTAGTTTCCGTATAAACCGCGCCTTATAACATCAATCATCACAAGCTGCTTCATTGCGTTGTAGTCTGGAGGAAGTAGAGGTAAATAAGTTTTCTTGAAAACACAGAACAGCAAAATTATTTACGATAAATTTAAGTTTTATTATTGTCTCTACATCTAATTAAACTATATTTAGTATAATTTAAAATGATAAAGAACGTGATAAACTAATCGGAATTCGTGTATACGGAACACAGCTATCTAAAGTTCGGAAACATGGACACCAGGAGTAATAGAACAAAATTTATTAGGAACATGCTGTTGTAGATGAGTATGGAAAATAAAGCGGGAAAATAGAACTGCCAATCAAAAAGTACACCAAGAAAGAATGAATAATACAGAACAGAGTGAATAAGACTTTCTATCTAAATTATGTTTACGCTTCTCAGGCATGAAAATAATAACATCCAGCATTCCGGTAAAGTTAGTTTCGTATACACGAAAATAGAAATGGAAACGAGAATTAGTTGATGGGAATTTCATACAAAATCCTTCGTCGTTGTGGCTTCTTACGTTTCTTGTCCTGTAATTAGCACGATTCGTGACCTCCTGCCAGCTTCCCTTCTATTCAAATCTCCATCGCCATTTTATCTTTATGGAATGATAAACGCTATCGTAAAGTAGAAGCAGAAATTTGAGAAGTTTCTTGAGACACGACACGTCAAATCGTTAGACAGTTTCGAAGGATCAGTGGACAATGTGTAAATTGCAGAGAAACACAAAAATTAGAGTTCACAAACCAAATTGCTGTAGACATGAGAGATGGAAGAAGTGGAAGAAATATGAGGTGCAGAAGTGCATATAGAGACATAGTACGGACGAGTTTGGTTGTGCCTTTATTTTAGTTGTATATATTATTCCAGCACAGCGGTTTTTATGCTTTCCTTTGCAGTCAGCAATTTTTGTTTCAATCTCGTGTTCACTGTCCACAATTTGGATCATTAAAACTGAATACTAGCATCACGTCGACGTTGCTTACAGAAAAATTTGGTATTGGTAGCCAACAGAACATAAGAGTTGAAACAGAAAAGAGTCCACTTTCATAGAGAGAAGAGTGAGGACAGCGATGGAGAAAGTGGAATAACATTAGATACGTAGGGAGAAGTAAAAACCAGGAAGCGAGGAACGCCGGACTATATAGTCAACTCGCATACACAGTAGGATAATAAAACAAGTAAACAAACGATGGGTTATGAAAATGAAAAACTGGAATCACAAAACTACAAAAGATGTGACTACATTAAAGTGAGTTAGCAAATATACATGTGTGTGTAAAGATTTCGGTATCTTAAATACCGCCTGGCGTAATGCAGCTGAACTGTCTCAGCCAGGACGATAGTGGTCAAGGAAACACTCGCGCGCGCGCATAATCTTGGCATATGTATTACTATCGATGGATTATTTCATAAGGAACAGAGGACATGTTACTAAGTGCGAGGAACAGAGTACGTGGCGCAACATCCCTGAGAATGAACTTGCGCACTGGGTAATAATTACGCGTAAAGATAACCAGTTGAATGAGTGCGGTCAGAGTGTGCGGTGAGATTACATCAGAGCTCCGTCAATTAAATAAAGAAATTCTCAATCGCACCGTGCGTTCTCATAAATAATTATGTTCCCATGTTTGGTAACCTTTTTTACACTGCGTTTTATCTGTGTTATAAAGCGGTTAATTATTTTTAATGTGCAGTATGTTAATCGACTGAATAGGCATCTCCTTTTTCACTATCAGGGATTATTAAACCGCCTCAAAGTCTCTCCTGCGTCTGTTCTGTTCTGAACTTCTACTACAGTTCGGTAGGATAGGCTATAATTAGGAAAGTGTGAAATTAAATTCGGACTTTTATTTACATAACCAGCAAGTATTTCTCAAAAAATTCCGAGTGTCGCGAAATTTTGTAGGTACAAAAAAGAATCCAAACAGCGTTTCATCAGCCTGTAGCTCTTAACCTAAACATTCCATCTGCTTTCCTTTGTAGTAAAAGAGACCATTCTTGGTTTTGCTTAAAGAGTGTAACTAAATATATTTTAAAATAATTTATCTACAAACTACGTGACTTCAATGTGGAAATACTTCAGGTACTTTCTGGTTTCTGTATACTATTTAAGATGTTTTATTTTTTAAATCACAAAACGACTATTCAGTTTTTGGACGAAATAACGAAGCAGAATAAAGCAGATTTCCTCACTGGAAGGCTTAAGGAAGATTAATAAAAAAAAATATATATATTAAAACGGGACTAAGGAGAAACGACAACTCCCCCCCCCCGCATGAGGTTACATATTGTCGATGGTATCAACGGAAGGTGTTTCGTTGAAGGCCTGAGCTTTATGGAGAGGAAGAACGAGTTATCTCTAAGAGAAAGACTCATAGAATAATTAGAAGAAGAAGGAGGAGGGGAAGAGGAGGAAGAGCAGGAGGATGTAGATTTATGTTCCAGTGGAAGAGAATGGGATGTGGTTTGCGAAAACAAATATTGAACTAGAGTAACACGATGATGGGCCAGGATTACTGGCTGAGATTAAAAAAGGACGGATTACAGTAATCTGTGGAGAATGTCTGTGATTGCATATGAAAATTCATTGGTAAACTACGGAAACTGTGAACAGAAGGGAGAAAAGAAAAAACAATGGGCGAGGAGGACTCGAAATGAAGCACGAAGAATAGAATGTAAAGACGAGCGAAGAATAGGTCATAGAAGCTGTGTGGGAGGTGTCAATGATTTGGTTATATGGAGTGTAACGCCGCGGACGGGTACACAGTCGGGCTGTAAAATAAATCATCATCGTCGTCTCTTGTCTTGCCCGGTGTAACCATTGTTTCCTGCTTCGATATACCCGCCTAAACGTGGTGTAATTGTGTGTGTGTGTGTGGGGGGGGGTATATTCCGTTACATGTAACTGTTTCATCTTATTGAGCAGGTTGAATACACTGACTTCCTAACTTGCTAAAGATAGGGTGAGACAAAATCCGTGAACATCCAAATACCAAATAGAACGTTGATAAAAATATTAATTATTCAGCTCATGTAAAACAAAAGAGGTATTACGACCACTAAAATTGCGTGAACCCTCAAATAAGTCAATGACTAGGAAGAGTAAGAGGTACTGTAAAAGGTACTTAAAAAATAAAGGCACTTAAAACGCTTTTGTGCGGTGTAGATAAAGTGAGGTGACAACTGAACATTGGTTAACTCACAGTCAACGGACAGAAATTCGAAACTCACGTAAATAAGGTAACACCTACAGGATTGCGTACAGCGAAACCAGTCCGGGTAGAAAGTATCGAACGCCTACATTAATGGGTACCGATGTTGGTAGCCTTGGCCGTCTTCTCGCTGGTCACTGGTAAACAGCAAGATTAACGGCACTTGGTCCTCTGAAGATGAAGCAATGCAATACAGATGGTCTGCAACGTTCATACTCTTGTGAAAGTGAAAGTTGATTTAAATGGTAACTGTTATTACTGGACACGCTGCAAGAAAGTGTGCTACCTGTTCGATTCCGACACTTATTCTGTTACTGAGAACCAAAGGGAACATTACGTTCACGGGGAGGGGATTACGCCTGTTAAATTATACTTGTTACGAATATGCAACTCTTCTTTTATTTTAATGATCAGGCTGAATCATTAATGAAGAGGCTCTTCACCATTGTCCTCCACCCTCATTTGCTGTCTGCTGAGTTTTTCACTTTTCTGTACATTCGTATACTGTACTATGCTTGCAATAACATATTTCATCTACTCCAGTGTTTGCTTTCTTCTATTTCTCCTTTTATCACATCATGTTGCAACGCTACTTGGGACTTGATGTGCGGTATAAATCTTTCGTTTGAATGTTGTTTCCCATAAATGTTAATTTTATATTAATTTTTTAACGAATTTGACAAAAAAGTGTTTATAAAAACTGAATGAAAAAGGTGAAAAGCAAAGAAAGGTTCGTGTACTGAAGTAGGTACCTGAGAGATAGTCAACAAACTAAAAACTAAATGCAGTGAAATTGATACAAGAGCAAAACTGTTTGTCAAATTATATGGACTTAATTTATATAAGCTATGTAAATTGATGGGTGAATATACAAAACTGTTGGGGTACGATCAGATTTGAATAAGAAGAAAATTTCTGCTTGAATAAAGAAAAACAAACAAGACAAAAATAGGGTTTTTCAGATTTTCACTTTAAAATAGTATAACTCATCATTAAAAAAGTATTATTACAGCTTTGTATTTACGAATATAAGTATTTGTTAACCTAATATGCTACAGTGATGTCCTTGATTTAAATAATTACTTTAGGTTATAGGCCTATCTGTTGTAAGAAACAGCTAATTTAAAAACAGTCTTCATAAATGCAATTATTCTGTAAATCCAATGAATTAAACAATTTGATAAATTAGTATTAGTAATTTAATAAAAGAACTTTTATCAAAAGTACATATTAAAATCTATCATTGTGTCCGTAAAAATCATTCGATTTACAAAAAGACAAATATTAAGTTTTGTAAGTTTTTTACTTTCAAAAAGTATGATTAATTGTAAAGAAATATTATTACCGTCTTATATTTACGATTATAAATATTTGTTATTGTTAATTATTTTCGTTTAATTGGACTAAAAGCGTCATGCCAAATAAGAAACATACCGAAGAAGACGAAGACAAAATTATCAAAATGTTTCTTGTCAACAGATTCTGTACGTTTCTCCTCATAAGCGTTACTATCCCTAATCTGAAATAACCCCCTAACGCCCCTTAGTCACTTCCTGTTTAAGTGTCACTGATACATATTTCACTTGAGTTGTTTTTATTTGTTGTAACCCCCCCTCCAATAGTGTAACTATTAATCCACAACCATAAAGGGATATAGGTAGTAACATACTATGTCAACGGCACTACTACGGTCCATCTTCTTTATTGTTCAACATATAATATTTCTACATTTTATATACACTCCCTTCGGTGATCGGTTTGTTGGAGGTGTAATGTCCTTCTTTTGAATCGTTAATAATATTTGTTAGCTAAGTTTTGTGTGCGACATGTTCGTACATATGAACATATGTATGTGTGATTGAAGACACAAAGGAGGCGGCGTTTGCCACAGTTATATAAAATATTTATACTTTTATTTCCAAGTTATTTAAAAAAAAAATTTTTTAAATTTATTTTCTTATAGTTGCTCCTCGTACACCATTCTTTTTTTTGCAACCAAATTGATATTTATCTTGTTCTAGTTGTACTTTGTTTTAAATTGTTCTGTATTTTATCTTACTATTAGTATATCTAATGCTCATTCACAATGTAAAAGTGTTCGGCTGTCGATCATTTTTACTACATTTTTTAAATAGTAAAAAATAATATGCTATTTAAGATATCTGATGGTATTTCAGTTCTTCAATACATTTGACGTCTTGACTAAAACATTCACAAATATTACTTAATGTGTTTGTTAATTTTACTGAGTGTGTATGTAATCATTTTTTATGTGTTATCTGAAGACAACAGAAGATTTGTTTGTCCGTCAGCATTTTTTCTTCTTTTTACTCATAAACCTTACCTTTGCCGATGTGCCGATGTTTCGAAAGTTTCAGAGATCCCTTTCCTGTCACTTAGAGCACTTACAAAGCAGACGCTTTAGGTTAAGTTTCAGGGATCCCTTTCCTGTCACTTAGAGCACTTACAACGCAGACGCTTTAGGTTAAGTTTCAGGGATCCCTTTCCTGTCACTTAGAGCACTTACAACGCAGACGCTTTAGGTTAAGTTTCAGGGATCCCCTTCCTGTCACTTAGAGCACTTACAACGCAGACGCTTTAGGTTAAGTTTCAGAGATCCCCTTCCTGTCACTTAGAGCACTTACAACGCAGACGCTTTAGGTTAAATTTCAGAGATCCCTTTCCTGTGACTTCGAGCATTTACAACGCAGACGCTTTAGGTTAAGTTTCAGAGATCCCCTTCCTGTCACTTAGAGCACTTACAACGCAGACGCTTTAGGTTAAGTTTCAGAGGTCCCCTTCCTGTCAGTTAGAGCACTTACAACGCAGACGCTTTAGGTTAAGTTTCAGGGATCCCTTTCCTGTCACTTAGAGCACTTACAACGCAGACGATTTAGGTTAAGTTTCAGAGATCCCTTTCCTGTCACTTAGAGCACTTACAACGCACACGCTTTAGGTTAAGTTTCAGAGATCCCTTTCCTGTCACTTAAAGCACTTACAACGCACACGCTTTAGGTTAAGTTTCAGAGATCCCCTTCCTGTCACTTAGAGCACTTACAACGCAGACGCTTTAGGTTAAGTTTCAGAGATCCCTTTCCTGTCACTTAGAGCACTTACAACGCAGACGCTTTAGGTTAAGAAATGTCACACATATGAGGTAACGTGGTTACGTTACTGCCTACGAGTATCTGAAATTAAGATGCCACGCAATAGGCTAATTGTAGAAACAGTCTGCTCTGAAATGGATTCGAACCAATGATTCCACTTTGGAAGTAGTGATCTAGACTAACCAAGAAAAGTGCGCATTCTCAACGCACAATCCTTAACACAAAACGCTTTCTGAGAATACATCAATTAATCTCACTGTAGGACAAGGAAGTAATTATTAGGATAATCACAAAAAACAGCTGTTTGGGGAAAGTAAAAGGGCAAGAATTTGATTGTATGCAAATGCCTAGCAGACACCTGATGACTAGTAGGAGAATACTGTTACAAAATACATTTAAATTTGTTTGTTAAACTTCAGGAACTGGCTGTTTCTCGTGTGACCACACTCTTATGATGATAACGTGATATAACTTTATAAACAGGAAGTAACAGAAGAACAGTTATTTTCAATAATTCTTTTTAATCTCAACGTAAACACACATTGAGGTTGAGATAAAAACTGGTTAAAGGAAAACCATGCAAAACACCCGGTTAAACAGATCAAATATGGTAGTATTGCAACACACACATACACACACACACACACACGCACACACACACACACACACACACACACACAGAGTTAATGTACGTTTGTAGCCTATTACGTCAACACAAAAGCAATTCTCTGTGGGAGTGACAAATGTATTCAGGCGATCATAATGGAGTTTAAGAGTCTGTGACGATTATTTTCCGTGATGAAGAGTAAGTGAGAGTAAATTAGGAAAGATTTGCTTTCGTTGGAAAACGTTTATCGTTGAAATGCTGATGATGGTGAGGTTATATCATCATGGTATAGAGTGGCGTAACTAGAAGCCACTCCTAGAGGGGGGATGAAGGCGCACTTCCCATTTTTCTCACGACAAATGATAAACTCAGGATTTTTTCATATAATTTTATAAAAACATTTTATAAATGCTTTGCGTCTCAAGGTTTTTGAGTAAACCAATATAAAGTATAAGGATTGGAAAAAATTATGAAAAAGCGCTTATTTCAGAATATTCTATTTTAATTAACTCTTATTCAATTTAAATATAATGAAGCTCATGTCGTTTGCTATCATTTTAATCTCAATTTGTACTTTTAATAGATCTGGTGGAGATTACTCTTTGTGGTGATCTTTTTGAAAAACACAGAATGTAATACCTTTGCACTTAATTAAAGGATGTTATTCCAAGAATGCTTTAAGGAACTTACAGTTTGTGTTGAAGTACGTTATTTTTTAATCTAAAATCAAGCAATAAATATTCTCTTTTTTCCGAATTAAAGTTAAGAAACCTGTGTAAAACCGGCGATTCAAACCATAGAGGTATTAGACTAGAAGAGTCATGACATAAACACCCATGTAAGGGGAAGTGTGTCTTGGCGAAATAAATAAAAGTTTTCTTCGTTTTCTGGCGTGTGCGTAATTGTTTTTCGAATGGTACGTACGTTATTTACCAAATGTGTAATTTCCATTATTAACAAAATTAACTTTATTTTATTAATTTACAAAAATTGTAATTTTGTTTAAGATTATTTATAAACGTTATTTTAACACTCGCAACTGGCTTAAAATACGCTTACTTTAAGTGATTATGGAATTTTTAATATTTCGCTGGAATTTTTAATAACTACTGGGGGGGGGGATTGCTCCCCCGATCCCCTCCGTTGTTACTCCACTGGACGTATATATTTAACCAATGTTTTTAGCCTATAGTTTCTATATTCTTTTGCAAGACACACACACACACACACATTGATATATACATGTTTGTTTGTGTATACACGTATATAACGTTTATTCTTTCTCACATTATTCTTGTTTAATTATTCTAATAATAAATAATCAATATTTGTTTTTACAAGAATATATTTTTGTATTTTTTAAATATTTACGTGCAGTGTTTCAACAGTATGTATAAACTGTATAATCTAGTGTATAAGTATTCTGACGATAGATTATATATGTAATTCATATAGATTATAACGATGACAGTTTATACATAATGTTGAAACACTGTAAATATTTAAAAATATAAAATTATATTCTTGTAAAAGCAAATATTGTTTATTTATAATTAAATATGTATATAGGCATAAAAAGTATTATCTCTATAGAAAACTGACTGCAATTTTCGTTTTCATTTGATAAAAATTGTATACTTTCAAAACGCGTATGAGATAAGCCTAATATTTTTTTAAGTATTTTTATTGTTTACCTGATATTTGTTTAAGAATTTTGTTTAAGTACTAATTAGACCTATATTAGTACGCATGCACAAGCATTCAAACGTATATTTTTTAATTTGGTAAAATTCGTTCTTGATGTATTATTAAATAAAAATTATTTAAACTTATTATCAAATCTTGAGATTTCGGTAGTTTTTTATAGAAGATGTCTGTCGAGAAAAAAGTGTGTGTGTGTGTGTGTGTGTGTGTGTTGTTTGTTTTTCCACTTCCTTGTAGGTTTTGAATTTGCGTTTGCGTGGAGAATACACTACAGTACACAAACATGTAGTACACACACACATCCTTGTACATAATTATTTACACGATTTGTTATTTTTTGAATAATTTTGATAATATAATAAAAGAGAATGAAACAGTTGAATTGATAAACATTTCAAGTATGTTCTCGTCCAACAGCAAAAGAATATGAACAACGTGTTTACATTAACCACTGGTTAAACTTACTTTCTATTTATGAAAATTTATTAAGCGAAGTTCTGCAGAACCTGTTTAAAGTTCAAAACTGGTTAAACGCCATACACAACAATGGAATGCAGTCTTACTACAAAGCATATTGCATGTTACATATGCGTTCTCATGCGCCAGTGTTTGTGATCTTATAACAACTAATACTCTCTCTCTCTCTCTCTCTCTCTCTCTCTCTCTATATATATATATATATATATATATATATATCTTTCTCGCACATTTGTATGTATAAATTATAAATACCATACAATAGAATTTAAATTAATTTGTGGACTTCATACTATTATACGTTAATTGTAAAATCGTTAAGTACGCGCTCCGTGTGTTTACAACCGATGGACAGTCGGTTCCATTAGCGAAGAATTTATACATTTCATAAAAGTCCTGGATAATTGCCAAATAATTAAAAGGCTGAATCACATTTAAACCGTTTTGTACAACATCAAACAATATCTTTACACTATTATCATCCACGCACATGAACTTATCGTGGTCAATAAAACTTTTATCGAAAATAAAAAATAATAGCTGATTTCGTACATATGTGTAAATATGTGAAAACTGTTATCGTGAAAAGAAAGCTTGGTGCGTGTATTGTATGGATATGCTTTTGAATTAATTTTTACCAGGTTGTAAAATAATAAGAAATTATTATCAGCGATTACAGTTATTTGGTTAATACTGTAAGTCAAATGCTTAGAAGTCAATCCTTCACACTGGATAGAGCATTCGGTGATTAATTTTTTTTATACTTCTCAGCAGGGCCGGCGATATGGACCCGCACCCCCAAATGGGGGTGGGGGCGCACGGTCTTCAGAGGCGCAATATTAATGATAGGGTAAAGAATAGGGATGGGAAATGCCTGATTGCTTTTCAACAAGTTAACAATGAAATATAAATAATTAACTGATTTTTAAATGCGTCTTTACTGGATATTCCTTTATATGAGACTTTGCCGTATATTATTAACTTAAAATGGTTAACGTCAGAAGTGCGCAGAAGCAAAAACTAGAATCTCCAAACGTTTTCGATCAATTATGAAAGAAATAATTAAAAACAAAGTGGCAATCTCGGAGCTAGCTAAGACCACAATATGTGAACACGCAACTCTTTCCTCCAATTTTTCCGAGGTTTGTACTGCCTACATTCTCTTCATGACTCTGCCTATAACAACAACAACAGCCGAAAAATCGTTTTCTAAATTAAAAATTATCAAATCTTATTTGAGAAGCACAATATCACAAGAACGACTCTCTGGATTCACTTTTAAGCATCGAAAATGAGACGGCGCGGAATACAGACTTCAATATTCTGATTGATTCCTTTGCTGCATCAAAATCTCGGAGAAAACAGTTTTGAAATGGCAATTTGGTCCTGTACCATTATTTAATAATATATTTTTTAAATTTAAGCCACATGTTGCATTTTTCTAAAAGTAGCTATGTGTTGAATTAAGAAAATTAAAATTTCAGTGTACTACTTTGCCTGTAAGTTTTGCGTGTTACGACTTCGTAATTTTGTACATTATAAATTGTATTGTGATCATCATGTTATATTTTGTCTATTGTAACTAATTAAATTTGTAATTTAATAAGTAACTTTTACATATCGTAAAAATTATATTTAATTAATGTAAAACTTTGATTTCATTCTGTAATGTTTAAAATCTAGTTTCCTGTATAAGCACTGATTATTTCGATAATGCTCTTTGGTTCTCCTTGGTTTCTCTTCTGACAAATCCTTCACCTACGAAATTTCCTTTTGAACATGTTTCTGTTACCTACATCATCTCCTCTAATTCTACATTTTTCTAGAACCTAATGAACTTCTTTTACTCATGGTACTTATGATGACTCTAATTCTCCTGGAAGGGGACGATCTAATACCATCCTTCTAAGACGCCCAAAGAAACCTATTCGTCTTTTTTTTATCGTGGTCGAAATTTTCTTAAACATTTCGGTGTTACTTTATATTACTTAATTATTTCTTATTATTTCATTAACTTGTTTCTTACATTGCCAGATGTCAGAACGTTGTCGTCAATTTTCATCTTTTTAGCCAGTGTGATCTTATTATATTTTTATCTCTTCCATATTTACATTTTTTGTTTGAGACGTAACGTTCTTTTCCATTTATCCTGCATGTTTACCAAACTCTATGCGTCATCTATAAATCTCGTATTTAGAAGATATGTTCCGTCCACTTTAATTTTTCTGAATTTCTGTTATAATGGCCTTAATACATCCTTTAATGCTGAGAATACTCGGAATGACGATACGTTAATTCCTCTTGTTTACATTTATATTTTATTTGATAACGCGTTAAATTTTATTATTGAGTTTCAATATTTCTGTCAAACTCCGAAAATATACCTTTTCTAAATGCTTCTTGCTATTATTGCGTTTCCATAGACTAACAAACATTGCACGTTAACATAAGTTAACTAATTTTGCTAACTACTGAAGTATACATATTATTTTCATTATTTAACATTATTTTATAATGTTTATAAAGACACGTTATAATTAATATTTCCAAACAAAATAAATACTAAATACAACTATTACATTAACGACTCGGAACACAAAGTTTTTTTATAAGTAAAAACATAAAGTTTTATCTTACAACCTGAACCGGTTTTCACCTTTAAAAGGCTTCTTCAGAGGTTGCCGCTGGTAGCGCTGTCCGTCCTGTTGTGGGCGACGGAATCGAATTTCGAAAGATCGATGTTCTGTGTGTGGGGTGAGATATGTTCGAATAATGCGTGCGATTTGAATTGTGTCTGTTCGTTTAGGATGTTGTTTTTATTTGTTTTCGTGTGTTTGTATATTTCCAATTGTTCTAGAGTGTCTAGTTTTCGGCCTTTTGTGTATACGTGTAGAATGTTCATGTTATTGTCGATGTTTTTGTATGTGTGGTTTGCTTCAATGAGGTGGTTTGCAAAGGTGGATTCTGTAGTGGAGTGGAGTGCCTTTGTGTGTTCAATGTATCTCTGTTTGAAGCTACGTCCTGTCTGGCCTATGTAGAATTTGTTGCAATTTGAGCAATTTAGTTTGTAAACACCGGGTAGATCAAATTTGTTTTGTGCTTTGTGTGTGTGTTTTGATAGTGTGTCTTCTGGTTTGTTAGTAGTTTTGTAAGCGATTCTGTATCCTGCTTTTTTGAATTTGTGGGCTATTTTTTCAGTTTGTTTGTTGATGTATGTTAGTGTTATGAATTTGTTGTTTTCTGTCTTTGTCTGTTGTTTGTTTTGTGTTTTGTGTAGGAGTTTACTGACTATTGTTCTGTCATATCCGTTAGATTCTGCTAGATATTTTATCGTGTTAAGTTCGTCTTTGTAGTCTTTTTCATCTAGGGGGATGTTGTTAAGTCTATGTATCATGGTTCTGAAGGCAGCTAGTTTGTGTTGTATTGGGTGATTGGAGGAGTTATGTATTAGTGTGTCAGTTGTAGTCGGTTTTCTGTATATACTGAATTTGTGCCTGTGTTCAAGTTTTGTGATGGAGAGGTCTAAGCAGTTTATGGTATTGTTGTGTTCGTATTCGGCAGTAAAGGTTATGTTTTTATGTATTTTGTTTATGTGCGTTAGTAACTGTTCACATTGTCTTTTGTTTCCCCTGTATAGTATTAGAATGTCATCAACGTATCTGTGCCAATATAGTATTTTATGTGTTTGTCATTGTTTGTGAGTATTTTTGTTTTTTCTAAGTGTTCGAGGAAGACTTCTGCTAGAATGCTGGATATGGGGGAGCCCATGGGTAGACCATCATTCTGTGTGTAATATTTATTGTTATACGTAAAGTAGTTTTGTTTAGTGATAATGTTCAGAGTTTCTGTTATTTCGTTGATAAGTTCGTCTGGTGTGTTGTTCTGTTTGAGTTTGTTTTGTAGGATGGTGATTGTTTCAGAGATGGGGATGTTTGTGTACAGGTTTCTAATGTCAAAAGAGGCTAATGTGGCAATATGGGGTATGTGTATGTCTTTTATTTTCGTTACTAGGTCTGTGTTGTTTTTTACTGAAATGTTGTTGTCTAGTTGTGTGTGTTGTCTGATAATTTTGTCTAGATGTTTTGCGAGTTTGTGTGCACACAAATGCCCCTGCCTTCAGAACCATGATACATAGACTTAACAACATCCCCCTAGATGAAAAAAAACTACAAAGACGAACTAAACACGATAAAATATCTAGCAGAATCTAACGGATATGACAGAACAATAGTCAGTAAACTCCTACACAAAACACAAAACAAACAACAGACAAAGACAGAAAACAACAAATTCATAACACTAACATACATCAACTGACAAACTGAAAAAATAGCCCACAAATTCAAAAAAGCAGGATACAGAATCACTTACAAAACTACTAACAAAACAGAACACACACTATCAAAACACACACACAAAGCACAAAACAAATTCGATCTACCCGGTGTTTACAAACTAAATTGCTCAAATTGCAACAAATTCTACATAGGCCAGACAGGACGTAGCTTCAAACAGAGATACATTGAACACACAAAGACACTCCACTCCACTACAGAATCCACCTTTGCAAACCACCTCATTGAAGCAAACCACACATACAAAAACATCGACAATAACATGAACATTCTACACGTACACACAAAAGGCCGAAAACTAGACACTCTAGAACAATTGGAAATATACAAACACACGAAAACAAATAAAAACACATCCTAAACGAACAGACACAATTCAAATCGCACGCATTATTCGAACATATCTTACCCCACACACATAACATCGATCTTTCGAAATTCGATTCCGTCGCCCACAACAGGACGGACAGCGCTACCAGCGGCAACCTCTGAAGAAGCCTTTTAAAGGTGAAAACCGGTTCAGGTTGTAAGGTAAAACTTTATGTTTTCACTTATAAAAAACATGTTCTTTGTGTTCCGTGTCGTTAATGTAATTGTTTATTTAGTTAAGTAACGGACACGTTATGAACAACGAAATCCAAGAAAATAAATACAATTACTTCTAATTAAATGGAACAAATACAACTGCACATAGTATTTGTGTATGTAAATGTAAGAATATATTGTGTAGGCGAAACGATTTTTTATTTAAATAAATTATGCAGTGTCTTACACTGTTAACGATGAATATTAATTTTACTTTTCTTCTTGCACTTACATTCCTACGTGACTATAAACCCGCAGACGCGCTAGTGTGTAAAAATGCAACTCCATGGAAAATTAGAAATTGAAAGAGACGTAGGCCTATATCATTATCATAAAATGAAGCAACCTTTTGCTCTCTGTGTGTGTTACATACGTAGGCATACACACTAGGCGTACGTTTGTATATATACACTCAATGAAACGTAGAGCAGAAAGTATCCGTACCTATTAGTGAGTGAAGTATGAAAAGAGTTGACAAGGAAGCCTTATTTCAACATTAATCTTGGAATATCGTTATCCGTGATAAAGCAGTGAGCTGGATCATATACTGAGAATGGATTATAGCATTATCTAGAAGAAGCACTACAAAAAGCAGAACGTGGACTAATACGCAATGGAAGATACACGAAGAGAACAGGAAGAGAAAGAGAGTGAGAAAGTGAGGGGCGTGACAGAACTACAGCCAGTAAAAAACAGTCATAATTAAGTCATCTCACGGCACATGTTTTTAACAGAATTTTTAGAAGTATAGAATTTTGTATATTGTCCATTTTTTAAGACTCTTGACTACAGAAAAAACCTTGACGGAAGTAACATATAGTTACAAAATGATCGGAAATTGTATATAAATACCTAGTAACAAGTAGGCATGGAATGAGCAAACACTGTGAAAATATAACAGTAGATTATTGTCATGATAACATCTAAAACTGTAAACAACTTTTAAAACAGTCTCTCGTATTGTATGTAAGATAGCCCCCCTCACACACATACTTCTATGTAAAATTCACAAATTCGCAAGATTACTTACACTTGCAGTAGGTCTTATTCAAATGTGATGCCAGTAAAGACTGACTGCCCAGCCGAGGTGTGTTGCTTTCCAGCTCAGTAAAACTAGATTTGAACAAATATCTATCCATGTATTGCTGTAACTGGGATAAGAAAATAAATAAATAAACGTTATTTGTTTATCTCTGTACGCTGAAAATGTATCAGCCATGGTAATGCAATAACATTAACAGATATCGCAGACTGTAAATGTATTTGTAAACAATTAAATAAACGATAATGCAGAATTGTCTGTCGTTTGTGTGTGAGTTAGCGCTATATGTGAGTGAAGATTAAATGTACATACAATTTTGTAGTAATTTTTGAAGTGATTGTTAAATGAATCATAGGAAACCAAAGTCAACGAAGCGTAAGGAAATAGAACAAGAGAAGGAAAAGAAAGAGAGAGAGAGAGAGAGAGGGAGATAGACCAACAGGAAACAGGCAGAGAGATCTTTGTTCACTGTTAATTTCATTAATAACTATTCAGTATAACAATATTATAAAAATTAAGGTAAAATAGTATATGTTTATTTATTTTTGAAGAAAAATAGAAAAATAATACATGTTTTGGTTAGGTTTGGTAGTCAAATTGATGATGAGTACATATATACCGTAATCAAAGAGGATTCTATTCTGTAAGGTCGAAGTAAAATAATGATGTATGACAATGTACATTATACTAATAGAATAATGTAACAACAACAACAATAATAATAATCATCTTTATCATCATAAACTTTACGGTTTTGTACTCATGGCAAAGTTACAGTCCCTCTCTCGAGCACTTCTGGCTGAAGAAGGCAATTGGAAATGATGAGGCACTTAAGCCTAGTGATTGTGTATTCTACTCAGAAGTATAGTAAATACATTCGTAAAAATATTAACAGCAGCAGCAGAAGCAGTAGTAGTAGTAGTAGTAGTAGTAGTAGTAGTAGTAGTAGTAGTAGTAGTAGTAGTAGTAGTAGTAGTAGTAGCAGCAGTAGTAGTAGTAGTAGTAGTAGTAGTAGTAGTAGTAGTAGTAGTAGTAATAGTAGTAGTAGTAGTAGTAGTAATAGTAGTAGTAGTAGTAGTAGTAGTAGTAGTAGTAGTAGTAGTAGTAATTGCGGCAGCGGCAGTAACAGTAGAAGTAGTAGTGGTAGCAGATAATGTTTATTAAATACGGAAGTACAGAATACATCGGAATGGATTACAGTCTCTGGTAGAAGAAGAAACACAATATTTTATGATCTAATTCGGCAGTACCGAAGCACTTCGTAACGTTTTCTAGCTACACTCGTCTATATCTTTTTTCCATGGTAGAAGGTTTAAGTTTACGGTGTACGAGGAAATAAGGAAAACTGCTGAATATAACAATTTGCTAATATGATAACAAAGCGCGCATGGGAACGTGAGTCTGACGCGAGAGAATAATTTAAAACTAAATTTATAAATTTCCATTTTGTTTAAATTTTGATAATTCAAATATCGACGAAACGACTGATGATGAATGTTCTTTTAACCGGACACAGTTTAAAATATCTTAATTCTATGTACTTAACAGGCAAAACCTCGCTAAACCTTTCAACAATGATAACGATAATGATCATGGTGCGGCTGCTGTTGGCGTGATGATGATGGTGATGTTGATGACGATGATAACAATAATAATAATACAATAACAGTCAATAAATTAAAAGAATAATATAAACAATATAATCAAAATAAATAATAATAATAATGAAGTTCACTTGATTATGACATGACGGTCCTATTTACAACTGGAATAACGTTTAAAACACGCTGAAAATTAAACCACACACACAGATGCACACCCAAAAATACTTGGTAGGCCTACTTGAAAAATGAGTTATAAAAATCAAACAAGTTATATGTAATGAAGATCAAATTTTGTACTTTAAACGGCTACATAATATAAGATAATGCCAGTTCAGCATAAACATTACGAACAGGTTAGATTTTACACACTCGTCAGGTGTGCAAAATATACATGGTGTTGCACAATTATGGCCTACTCGTCGTGTTATGTTTCCGTCGTATAACGTGTTATTACCCTTCCTGAATCCAACGGGTTTGATCTGAGTAAGACGTAATCTGAACGACGTGAATTTCACAAGCCAGCTTACTTGCCTCGCAGTTGCCTATTAAAAATTGTGACTCCGTAATTGGTCTAATTTAAGAAAGACATTATATGTTTTGCCTTATACAATACCTTTTCCATTATATAAGACTTCGGCCATGTTACAGCACGTAAGAAGGAAGAAATACGGACAATAGGAAATCTTTTCTTCTTCTTCCTCTTATTATTTTTCTTTTTCTTTTTCTTCTTCTTCTGCTACTTCACTTCCAAAGAGTAGGCTATGACTAAACCTGTACTCAGGGTTTCCTCGGCCGTCCTTCATTTCTTCTTCCTTCCGGCCTAAATTAGTGCAAAGTTGGTTAAAACCAGGTGCCTGCTTATCTCGGGAGATTCGCTTTTGAAAAACGCCCACACATTTTCTTTTATTTCGTTTTATTAAATTATTAATAGATGGTACATTCAACACTCTTCTTATCATTATTATTTACCCCAACTTGAAGTGTATATCCTGCCGTACATCTTAAGAATCTTACTGTATGTTCAGTATACATCTAAGTTACTGCTTAACTATCTTGTATCTTCTGCTTGTCTCATCTTGTTACGGCTTATGTCTCTTAGTGTACATTAGTGCTCAAATAGCCATCATTTTGTTGAGCTCCAAACGCGTTTCCCTTCGTTTTATTTTTATCTATTTCTTTATCTAGTTTTATTTATTTATTTTTCCACAATGCTCCTAAATTTCGATAACTTGTTGTATATATCGTTAATGGAGCCATTCTTTGTTCTTACAACGTTTTTATCTACAAACACCAACGTTTTTCGATTTTCTGATATCGCGCTACAATATTATTCAGTACAAACATTGCTTCTGTTATACCGTGGAAAAGTGAATTATGGGCTCCAATTTGATTTCCATATTCTAAATCCATCGTACATATTGTAACGTGACATAAGGTAACGGAACGATAAAACAATTACCATTAGAAACAACGAAAGAATTGATGGACAGAATTTAGAAAATAGAATCAATATCAACATATGGACTATACAATGACAGACTAAGACAATACCCAATTGATTGGTGGTGTGAGTGAAAAACATATTTAACATTATGATCATTCCCCAACCTTTTTTCATATAATAAGAATGTGATAAACAAAAGTGGAAGTGCAAAGCTGTAGATAAAAAATCTTAATTAGAAAATAATAATCGTTTCATGTAAAACTCTAGGGATATAGAGGTAAACTAGTTAATGATAATGATAGTAATGCTAATAGAATATAAAAGAATAAAACTATTATAAATGTACAATGTTTAATGGTAAGTTCAGATATGGGATTAGTTTAAAGGGAATAAAAGGAATGTGAACAGTGAGTGCTATAAATAAAGAGTGTATAGAAACCATGAATGATATACTAACTGGAAGTCAGTAGTACAAACAAAATATAATTTTAAGAGTAACTATTACTTAATAAAAGAAGGGGTAAGATATACTGTGAAATACTAAAAACAATATAAAAGTAAAAAAAATGCTTAATGAATGATTATTAGTAAAATAAAGAGTGTATGTTATGTATTGAAAAATGGTATTTGTATAAATGTTTAAAAAGAGTTATATTATGTTTGAAAATGATTATGACTAATCAAATGTTGTGTATTAGTTGATTTAGTTCGTTGTATTTGCATTGTAAGGTGTGTAAGGTTAATAAAAACAAAGGAATATATTATAATAAATGTATAAAGAAAGTCAGAAAAACTAGGCCTTAAATGCCTATAGTAACATTAAGAACTTTGGAAAATTAGATATTAAAACAGTAGAAAGTGATAGTACCATATATATTATCATGTTAGCTTTGATTATATAGTTTTAGAGAAACAAAATGTATACAAAAGAATTAGTTTTGAATTAATTAATGATAGAAAACAAAATTGTTGAAATTGTAACTTTGTAAGTACTGGACAGAAATCATTCATGTTTGATTTCAAATTAATTTATGTAAAGAAAGCAAGACAATGATGTTATTAGCTTTAGGATTAAAAATAGTGTAAAAAGATTATACTAATTTAAAGATATTTGTTAAATTTGTATCAAAAAACAGTAGCATTGTTTAACAATGCAAAAATTTTCAACCAATAGGAATTATATACCTTTTGCCTTGACAACCAAAATATTACATGAAAAAATAGTGAGTTCATTATTAGACTCAGAGAAGAAAGGATTAAAACTTCCATACAACCAGATAAAATAAAAAATGATATTGAATGAAAAATGAAATGATGTTATGAAGAATAATAATATAACAAGAAGGAATTTGAAAGTAAAATCATATTAAGATAGAAGAATAATTTCAAAAACAGTGAATTATGTGTTGAACCTAATAATTGAAGGAAGATGATAAGTACAATATCAGATTATAAAAACTAATCAGTATAATAAACTATAATACACTTGTACACATTTTCAATCACACATAAACTATATTTTACTATTCACTTGATAAAGAACTTGTAATAATTAATTTATATCACTGTTAAATTATTAATCCAGGGTGATAGACTTATTGGAAGTGTAATAATCCTCAGGACATACTTAACCTATAAACACTGACTGTTGTAAACCAAATATTTATAACCTTAAATTTAAGTTGTTCATAACTTAGGTAATATTTAAATGCTGATTATTTGAAGCTTTGTACTTCCTAAAGGGTGTTTTTTGTTAACTTTCTGTAATCCAAAGAACCTAACTAAACTAATTTTAGTAAACAAAAATTGTATAATATCAACTCTGAAAGCCTGAGCCTTGTTGCTAGCCGCTGAGCATTTAAACATCATAGCTGGAGCAAATATATTATTATAAAATTATTTAATTGTTTTAAAGGAAAGAAATACAAAATCAAAACCAATAAAATCAGTATTGAAGATTTTTAAGTGTATGGTTAATTTATTTCTATGTTAACAATATTTTATTTCTTCATACAGCAAAAGGTGAATTTTTTTATCAAAAAGAGAAGTTGGTAACAATTATTTTTAGGAACGGAATTCCAATTGAATTATTAAAAAGGTAAGTCGACTAAACCCAATAAAGAGAAGGTGAATAAATAAAACAAAAAGTGAGTAATTTTAATTGTTTTAATCACAAAACAATTTGGCGCCTAAATCGGGAAACAAAAGATAAAAAAAAAATAAATCTTTAAAATAAAGAGGAAACAATATGTGATTTGGAATTATGTAACAGATTTATAATTTTGAAGAAAAATCTCGTTATCTTACAAATTGGCGCAACCAACGTGTGGCTAATAAACACACAAAATCGCAATATATTACAATATCCAGACTTTAGCGTAGTACAGCAGACTTGAAGGAAAAACAAAAATGTAGTGGAAATATACACTCAACAGAAGTCACATTACATTACTGCGCGTATACTCCTTCTGTGTCTACTTGTGAATTTTTAATTGTTTGGTAATGGTTGTGCCGCGATTTCTCAAAGAAACCGGGCGACAGTATAAAAATATATTTATAAATGTAAATTGCTATTTTATTATTTCACGTTGTCAGCTGCGCCGTATTTCGGCGTTTCTGCACGCCGGCGCCATCTGTTAGCGAAAGCGGGTAATTGTGTTTCCCGACTCAAAGCACCTGTTGGCAAATTTGTTCAGTCGAGTCTCGTCAATTGCTCCATGAACAGCTTATCCCTTCGGCGGACTGAGTTTGGTTAATTTTGTATTTTTCTATCCTATCATGCATAGGTAGACTCTTACAGACCTCCGGGCTCCCGAGACAGACGGAGATTTGATCCAAGCATGGTGGAATTTCCATCCTCCACCATGTCCTGAACGGACCACACCAGCACAGACTCTCGTCTCGCCTGCCGGAGGAGAAAGAACCGTAAGCATGCCACTGTAAACACCCCCTCAGCAAGACCGACTGACAGTCCAACAAGGCACAGACCACCTGGGAATCATCTGGACAAACCGAGGTGATATTAATCCAATACTTACTTAAATTTGGCCTCTGTATAAAACAACTGGTATCGTGCGTTAACCATCTATAAAAAAAACTCAAGTTCCACTTAAATTGACTCTCTACAGCATAAAACCGTGAATGGTGCGCGTGCCCTGCTGGACATAATTTTTCATGTAACATCGCCCTGATGTGTAATTAGTCTCGAGAACAATTGTACGCTCGTTCGCTGGCATGTGTCCAGCGCTCATTAATTTTTATGCTTTACTTTTTTTTTTAACCTTGATACTGAATGGGTTTGTAGAAGTTTGGGGGGGACTTGTACGTTAGTTAAGTAGGTAGGTGCAGTATGTAACATGCAGATCTGGACCGGCTGGTCTAGTATCTATTATAATCACGGTTTTTTTGCACATAATCATTTTCTTATTTCATAGAAGGGTTGGGAGTTTTCTTTAATCTGCATTAAGCCAGTTTACACATTAAAACCAAGGGTAGTCACCTGTTTGTGCAAACCTATGCAAGCTCCCGGACATGTTACCTTATGTCGGGTCTGGCTCTTGCCCAGCTTTCTACTACCCTGTCTGGCTTTGGGGGGGAGTTTTCCTAAAATTTTGTAAGGGTTAATTCCTTTTTCGGATGCCGTGTGGAACATGTCAGCGGATGGGCCAAATCCTGGTTATTTTCTTTAAATTTATAAATTGTACTTTTCATAAAAGTATACAGGCTGTTTACAGGCATTTTAAATTTTGTAATTTGTATTTTCTGGTTATTATGGCCAAATCCTGGTTACTTTCTTTAAATTTATAAATTGTACTTTTCATAAAACTATACAGGCTGTTTACGGGCATTTTAAATTTTGTAATTTGTATTTTCTTGTTATTATGTCCAATCCAGGTGATTGTCTTTAAATTTATAAATTGTACTTTTGACAAAACTATACAGGCTGTTTACAGGGATTTAAAATTTATAAGGTGTATTTTAGATAAAATTATCCAGGCGGTTTACAGGCATTCAAATTTATAAATTGTATTTTTGATAAAATTATCCAGGCTGTTTACATGTATTTGAAAATTATAAATTGTGTTTTGCATAAAACTATACAGGCTGTTCACAAGGCTTTTAAACTTATAATTGTGTCTGTGATTTGCATGTACGGTGTATGTTGAATTATGTATTATCGTGTCATAAAGGTTGTTATCTATAAATTATGAATATTCAAAAATTAGAAGATGAGTTTACGAAATAATAAAGGCTATCTTGGTTGTTACCAGAGAGTATTAATTGCAAGTCTCGTCTCATTGGATCCAGCACACTTTATGCTTCCTTCTAGGCCTTCAGCCTAGTCATAAATATCAAGTAACCCTTAAAAAAAAAAAAAAAAAAAAAAAATTCATGAAACTAATGCACAAATAATAAGAGGGTTACATGGTAATTAATTAATAGTTTGCTAGTTTGTAGGTTAATTATCCGCATATCATAACAGCACTTTTCCGTGTATTATATAAATAAACAGTCACACTGAAAAGGGTTATGTCTAGGAAAGTTTAGAAATAATCCATACGGAGCATAAAATGAAAAGTTGTAGGGTCTGTTACATGTTAATTTGGAATGTCTAAAAATTAAAATTAGGCTTATAAACGTGCATATTGTATGGATAACTCGTGAAGTACACTGTTTCTACAGTAAAGTGGGTGACCCAGTTTTTAAAATAAATTAGTTAAAATAATCATTAATATGGAATTACATTAGATTGCTCATAATTTTTGTTGAGTTCACATATTGTAAATTTAAAATAGGTCTACAGGAGGGACTTGGAGGTAGCAACAGCAGAGTGGAAACCAGCTTCGTATTTACGCGGTAAATAGGACGAGAAGCTTCCTAACTTAGATTCCAAACATTGTGTAGTCTATGATGTTTCTGGGAAAGTAATTTATGCTGGGAACTATAGGCCTATCGTGGATCGCATGTCACATAATTTTTAGACTTCTTCACGCCCCAAACAAAAATTTGTTTTTTTAATTTTTTCAAGAAATGTATCGAATAATTGACCTTACTGTTAATTAGATCTCGACTCTCCACATGTACAAATATTTAACGTATACAAAGAATCTGGTGTAAAATAATATGGGCGGTTTTACATAATACGAGCAGTCCGGGTTTCAAATTTCATTGCAACCAATTATTTTTACAGAATCTTTTCAAATACAATACCAATACTAATCATTACAGACACAAATCAAGCGGACCGGGAAAGCCACAACACTAACGTAACAACAGATGGGTACAATAGAATCGAAATATTATTCATTTTGTTTATTCTCTGATGAATCTATTTTTTTAAATGGGTCAGACTTGACTTATTTTAAATAAAGGTTGAAACGAACACAAAAGAGTAAAAATGAGTAAAAAAAAAAAATCAGCAGCTAGTTGTGTTTACAATACGATAATATAAACAAATCAGATTGTATCGGGAGTCAGAAATCTTTAGACAGATCTGGTAAAAACTAGTACCATGTGTTGTATGCCTATTTCACAATGAAGCATGTAGCTTATATAACTTTGTAGGCTATAATTAGGCTATAATTATCAATTCATTTCTGTGATTTTTCTAATCGGAACTTTGAAGATACGCATTCCATAGTTTACTGACATATAGTTACTTTAAAGAACGTTTTCTTTAACATTAATACATAACCCATATATTATTAATCGATTATTATATTATTAATACATATATTATTATATTATATTAATATATTATGAATATACCTATTAACATTGACAGCCTAATATGTAATCCATACCTAACCCATATTATAGAAGACAACAGCTTAATACGAGATTAGTTCGAACCCACTCCGTTTTAATAATGGACTCTATTAGTTTCTTTAATATAAATATTCCATGGTCAAGCTGAAACTTAAATTTTATGTTGTTTCTCAAATTTATAATTATTTTGGCTCATTATCGTCCACGACCGCCTTTTCGTAGTCTGTACAGACGCGACTTAATTGGCCCATGTCAAACCAGTTGCACTGAACCAGTTTTGATACTAGTCGTACGAACAATTAGCGCAACTCCAGTTTCCGCAACTGGATATGTCAAGATCGTTTCACTTGTGTAAGCAACAGTATTTACTCCTTCCCGAACGATGTGCATATAAAGTAGAGAAAGTTCTGCTCGACAGCAACAACAATGTCAATGACCTTCCTAAGGTAAACACACACACACACACACACACACACACACACACACACACACACACACACACACACACACACACACACACACACACACACACACACACACACACACACACACACACACACACACACACACACACACACACACACACACACACACACACACACACACACACACACACACACACACACACACACACACACACACACAGCCTCAGGCGCCTATACAATATCGCTTTCATTTATAAGTTGTAGCTTGTGTAATTAGCAAAATTTGCTCCTTAAGTTATAAATAAACGTAAATGGCCACAAATCACACACACACACACACACACACACACACACACACACACACACACACACACACACACACACACACACACACATATCAGTGTTTTTGTGGATATTATAACTGATAGAGCTAAAAGATGTCTTCTGCAAGTGTATTTTGTATAACGCATTTTGTGTAGATTGATTCTGCATCTTTAGGAGCGTAAAATGTATTAAGGAATATTTGATTTCTATCGAATAATATAAGTCGATTATTAGATAATATATTTTACGCAGATAATATTTGATAGCAATCTGTCAAAGACAATATGAATAAAAATTGTGTGCGCCGCACATACACATACGCACGCAAATATTATTACACAGAACATGATATATTCTAACAGCAAGGTACGTTTCGGGCGTTAGTTCGTAGGCCTATCGTCGGCCGCAGTCGCCTGATTTCTGGTCTGGCTACTCTGAACCGGTTCTTTTTCTGGGTGTAAAAACTAACGCCGAACACTGAGTCAAAATTCGTTAGTGAACTAACTTCATTAAAATTATTGTGCTACGAAAAACGAATTGTGCTGAGCGATGTAAATATATACTAAAACCGACTGCCATAGTCATTAACCGGATGGACAATGCTTGCACAGGGCCGGCGATAATTATACGAGGCAAGCAGTAAAACGAAATATTCGTGAATAAATGTAGTACTGGATGTACTACATACACAGAGTGTCCCATGAGGAATGGGACATATTTCAAGAATGCGTTCTACAGGCGGAAATAAAGAAGAAATTTCATATAAACATGGGTCCGAAATGTGTCGAATTTATTGAAACTTAAATTAATAAGTAAATTTGATGATTTCATACTGTGTTTGACCTAAAAAATTGAAAAAAGAGAACCCGAGAATTGTACCTTGGGTAGTTTTATAGAAACGTTTCGTAAATCTAAAAAAAATTTAAACCTGGTAGTCGTGGGACTACCGGTAGACATGGAATCATGGGCAGACTTGTGCTTTGGGAAGGAATGAAGGGTTGGTTAAATAAACAGCTACATAAGTTTCAATGTATTTTATTTATTCAGAATTTTCAGTCACCTAACGCTAGTTGATGGAATATGGAGCGATGGTAGCTGAAGTACGATACGAATATCTGGGCTCCTTTGAAGCGGCGACTTGGACCGGGCTGTTCTGCGCAGAGCATCGAGGGTCTAATGTTGTCGAAGCACAAGTTATTTATGTTCTCAAAGTCTGTTTTCTTGCTAGCTAGCCGTACGCTCGATCTGAGTCGCTTTGGGGGCACGCCGGATGACCCAGGTATTGGAGATGCGGGCCGCTTGGGCGCTGACGGGGTTTCGTCAATCTTCAAATGGTTGCCATTGTCTACGTTCTCGGCCGATTTCTTTGATTTTAGTCTCAAACGATAGGCCTGTTGACGCTCTGCACAGGATTTGCCGGTTTTCGGTTTGAAATTTTTGGTTCGAGTTTTATCGCGATTTTTAGGTCGAGGCATTTCAAATTTTTGAGTTCAAATGTTGTTATTATTTTCTGTGAGTGCTTCTGGTACTCGGAATTGGTATTATTGGAGAGTTAGTTCTGAGGATCACAACGCACTTTGTATTTTCGTGATCGGACTTGTAGTTCCCGAGATATTTAAGTTTTAGTGGAGCAATTTAGAAATTTTCGGCGCAAAAACACCCTCACGCAGACAAAGCCTAGAGGCGACTGAAGTCAGTTGTCAAAATTCTCAGTACTATTGGTGGAAGGGGGCCGAGTGACTCGATCACCTGACACCTAGTTTGCTGGGATTGGTTGAGCGGTTCGTGAGATAGTGGTATGCCGAAAGTACATTTGAAACATAACGGCCGATTTTCGCGAAACGTGCGAGTAAGACATTACACACCTATGGATTCCATGTCAAAAATTGTTGTCGAAAACACGCTGTTTTAGAACTATTTTCTTTCGGGATGTTTGGCCGTGGTCTAATGCTGTTCATTTCAACAAACGTTTCGGTAGTGCCTTCGACGGTCATCTTCAGTGAAGAAGGCTGCAACACACTGACCAAAGTTTCGAGTCTGTGACCACTGAACTGTGGGTAAGGCTAGTGGCTGTTAGTAGGACACCCATATATCTAAACGTTCCGAGTTCGCACGAAGGTGTCGTCTGACACACCCTAAGATGGTCGTCAAAGGAACGACCGAAACGTTTGCTGAAATTAACAGCATTGGGCTACGGTCAAACAGCCCGGAAGGAAATACGTAGTTTTAATAACATTGACTCCGGCCGTGTAAGCCTCCGACAAAGTTTACACTTTTTTAGGTTTGATTTAAAATTACTTGTTTAAATTTCCAATAAATAAATGTAATTTTGTAATACAATTATTTATACAGAATTTAATTATAAGAAAATTGATGTATGCAAAGTCAATAAAAAACAAATAAGCGTTATCAAATTACATTTAAGAGCTTCATGTGAATAATGAGCTGGTGCACCATCATGTTGAAAAAACAATTGCAACGTTTTTTCAAGCAGTGTGTCATTTTGTAAAACAACTTTGTACGCAGTAGCAGTAAGGCGATCTTGAATAGTAAATGGTACAATTAACTGGTCCCCAATTATACCACAGCATACATTTAATGAAGCCGGTTTTGAAAGTTATGACTATTATTTCATTTGGCTTTTCAGTTTTCCACTTGTGACCGTTTTCAAATTTTCTGTTTCTTGCAAAAACAGATTCTCTAGGGAGAATCTCTAGGGGGGTCCGGGACCTCTCTAGGCGTCAAACGGGCATGGGCCCAACGTCAGTGCTGCCCTACTAGTAGTGGCAGGTTGCATTCCGGTTTTCTGGAAACGTTCCATTGAAATAGTTTCAAGTCTGACCAATTTAAAAAATAGATTCATCAGAGAATAAACAAAATGAATAATATTTCAATTTTATTGCACCCATTGGAAAAAAAATGTTAATTCACAGTCACCTGATTGAAGATGTTGAAAAGTATGCAAATGATAAGGATACAAATTCTCTTTCTTTTAGATGGGAAATCCTTCTGGTACTCAGTTGACGACTGCGTTGTAGACCTACCATTTAAATAATATTTTCTTATTCAGCTGCAGACTGTTCTACAGGTCGTTCCGTATAACAAACAACCGTTGGAAACGACTTGTTAGTTCGTAAATTGTGAAAGACCAGGGTAAATGTTTTGTGATGAGGTACTCCCCTGTTTCGAAATCTTAGTTGGTATTGACGTTTTGTAACCGGGATTTTCCATTAGGCTTACTAAAACCGTACACGAAAACAATATCTGTACACTCATGCTTTTAAAATTGTAATGACGTCTCAAAATTATGTTTAACAAACACACTACAAAATTGCAGATTACAGATTAGTTATGATAAATAATTAAGCTACTTTATTATAAATTAATAGCTAAACAGTTGTTTCTTCATTTGAAATCAATTTTGAGTCTGAACAGTACAGTAGTGTCAACTGTAATTTGTTTATAAAGTTTGTTCAAACAATTTACTTAATCTTGTTGAAAATCTTTTGCTTTTTAATTAGTCTATCAACATTAACTAACATTGATGTTTTTTTAATAACTAATTAAATTTTTGTTATTAATAAATTATTATTAAAATAACAAATGGTTACAGTGTTTACCAGAAGAAGAAATTTCTACATTTTTTGTTGTGTTTCTTCTTCAATAAAATTTTATTTTAATATATTAAAAAAATATTTTAATAGATATTTCTTTTTTTATTTACTTTACATACATCAGAATTCTCCGAATTAAATTCTATAGGCTATAAATTTTATTACAAATTTACATTTATTTATTGGCAATTTAAACAAGTAAATTTACATCAAATCTAAAAAATTTGGTTTTCGATACCAGTTTTTTGAGACTTACAAAACGTTTCTACAAAACTACCGATATCCAAGATACAGATTTGGTCCCACTTTTTTCATTTTTTCAGGTTAAAAACCATATTAAACTATAAATTTACCTTTTATTTTAAGATCCAAGAATTTCAGTATGGCAAACCATTCATGGGAAACGACGCGTTTTCGGACCTATGTTTGTATGAAATTTCTTCTTTATTTCAGCCTGTGGAATGAATTCCTGAAGTATGTCCCGTTCCTCATGGGACACCCTACCCCCCACACTCATATATAGTAATATAATATTACGTGTACATTATGATAGCGCAGTTAGAATAATAACGTTTATTTATTAGGTAATGAAAATAAAAGTGTGTACGCTTCACGTACATACACTTAAAATTAAATATAGAAATAAGTTGGTAGGTGCGCGTGTTTTGAATGAAAAGTTCCCGTACCTGTGTTTTCTATACATCTCTCTGACATATGATGTATTTTCATATTCCTTGGCAGTCTTACCTGTCAGTGGACCCGTTAATCAACCTTCATGAAGGTAGAAGATGGGAGCATGATCTATGTAGATCGACGTATTATAATCCCGATGTTGTAACGATTGTAGTGTATTCATTTTTACTATAAGACACAAAATGTCACTTCTTTTTCAGCAAAGGCTTCAATCACATAACAAACTAATCTCCCAGCAGTCAATTTGACTGTAACAATTATCTAAATAGACAACTCACTTAGATATATATTTCACTTGTCATTAAATCCATATCTTATCTGTATTGATATACTAAATTGACATACAGTTAATTTGACATTAATCAAAGTAGGCGTAGAATATTTATAACTAATTTTCAATTGTAGTAAGACTGATTTGTTAAAACAAGGTTATGTAATCAACTGTTCAGATAACATATTAGAATGTTTGGAGTGTTATGGAAGTGAGAGTTAATAGCTTAGTAAGAAGGGCCGTTACAGATTTATTATTGAATAAATATGATTTTAGAGAAAAACGAAAAGATAACTATTGAGAAGATAAATATGAAAGTGGTAGGAGAAGTAAAAAAATACAGGTTTTTAATACATCAAGAGGAGAAGATTAGAACGGCTGGGTCACGTAAGACGCATGGATAGTAGAAGAGCTACTAAAAGAATAGTTAGACTGGAAACCAATAGGCAGAATAATTAGAGGAAGAACTAGGAAAAGATTGATAGATGACATAAAGCATCCTTTATGTGATCTATCAATCTTTGCGTCTTACACAGAAACCTGAAATAAATTCAAACGTTTTAGGGAATTACGAGGTTCCGCAATAAGTTCTCAACCTTCCCTGTAGATAGCGTTGCTGGCGACATAGCTTGTAGTTGAGCCTTCCAGTAAACTTCGAGAAAATATTATGTGTGTCTTTTGGATAAACCGGATAACAAATTTATGTAAAAGACCTGATGTAGCAAAGAAAACATCTTGTTTCATCAATATAATGCGCCAGAACACATATCTGCTTGACAAACTAGGGATCCTAGATGGGGACAATCAAGGATTTAAAGCATAAACCGTTTAAACATCTATCCTACCCAATTCCCCCCCCTCAGACTTTCGTCTGTTTCCAAACCTCAAGAAATTCGTAAATCGAAACATTCAGATCAAATGAAGAGATGGTACCCTCCGTTGGAGGGTATTTCCAGACCTTCCGGAAAGCAACTTCAGAAGTGGGATAATGGCATCGCTAGATAAATGTATTGATGTTAAAGCAGATTATATTAAAAAGTCAAACTGAGTTTTTATTGTGAGGCCGAGAACGTATTGGGTAACTCTTGTAGCAACGTCAAGGAAGAACTAAATGTTACAGTGAAAGCTGTTAAAACAAGGAAAATAAGTGGTCGAAACGAAGGCAGGACAACATCGTAAAACGGCAACGTTTGTGAAGTGAACAGTGGGCCTAAAATGTCAGGCCAACGACCGTTTACATGGAATTCGGCTCAATAACGTGTTTTGATTAAATTTAATAGAGATTTGCGTGTTTGTGAAACGCATTACCAAGGAAACATATGGACGCTTTTACGTTCGCTCAGGCAGTATTCATCTTTGGCCTGACACGTTCGTTCGAAAAGTCAAAATTTGTATAAAGATATAATGTAATAATTATAATCTCGTCAGTCCAGTATGCATCGCACCCCCTTACATACACATTATAATTTAAAAAACGAGCAGTTTTGTGGTTATTATAATGTTATAAAATATTGTGTCATAGTTAAAAAACACCAAAACACATTTAAAATACGCGTAACATTTTGACGGAAAATGTGGTCGGCAGTATTGCGTGGGCACGGTAACGTTTCTTCATCTGTCGCGTGTCTGTGAGTACCTACTATTAATAGGACCACAGCTTGGGGTCCGATCGAAAAATCGGTCTGGAGAACCATACACGACTTCCATGCCCTAAGATTTATATTTTGTAAATTCGAAATGAAATATTTCCATAGAAACCACTTCTTTCTTCACCTTAATCACAGTACTGTGGTCACTAACGTATACCACCCTCACGTTAGCGCACTAGATTTTCACTGATGATAGTAGTCGATGGCACTGACGAAACGTCTGGTTTTACACAGAAAACATTGGACCACGGCCAAACAGCCCGGGAAAGAATTTTAACAACAGACTACTCCTTTGTTACCGGTAACATAGTACACATATAAAAAATTATCTCCTCCCTCTTCAACTATCATTTTCATTTATAGAAAATTACCCCCTCCCCCTTCAACTACCCTTTTCATTTATAGATATGTCATCTACCTTCCTACAGTGGTTTAATGACCTTCTTTCCAGCATACTTTATTTTTCAAAGTTAAGTACTTTAATCTTGTTAAAACATAATACGTTGCAGGTAAACTACCCCTTCTCCTTAACCGATCTTCATCAAAATCAATAGGCCTTGAGTCCTCTACAATTCAGGCACATGAGCAAACAATTATTTGATTCTGTTTTCAATTTGCGGCAGTTATCGTTCGCCATAGACAAAATTGTACACACAGACATACACACAGACACTTTTCGGAAAATGCCTTTTCTTTATGTTTTGAGGTAGTACAATCAGAATCAGCCCTTACTCCTTACCTTGAACACGATTTTTTTCGCCATCACCGTACTTCCATTCCCTTATGGAACATGGAAGTAAAAAACAAGTTAACAGTAGTCAACATTACTATCTTTAAAGTGGCTGAAAAACGTGCGATAACGCCCTGAAAACAATTTCATTAAAGCAAACGGTAATAACACAATAAAAATACGCGTTATTGAAACATTGTTTACAAGATACTTATTAACTGAACTGATTTTCCTATATTTCATATTTCTAACGTATACGCAAATGCTGTGTAATAAACTCTGTTTGTATATTTAAAAAAAGATTTACTACGAGGCTTATATTAGCGTGCACAGCTAAAACAATAATAAAACAGCTTAAAAATTAAGAGATTAACCAAATTTCAAGTCAACTTTTTTCGACTCTCTGGGGGGAGGCTCTCCCGTTCGCCCCCCCCCATAAATACGCCGCTGCATTGAAATGCAAGATAGAACAATCATAGACTGCTATGCTATCCTAGATTTACGCTAAGGAGTGAAAGAGGTTACGAATAAAGTTTCGGACTGAAATCAACGGCTGTGGACTGTTGGATAAGTAAGTAGCTAATCGGCCAAGTAAGTAACAGCTGGATCGGCCAAAATAACAAACGAAGAAATGAAGTTAGAGCAAGAGCAGAAATTGGTAGAGATACATTGGTAGTTGGTAGAGAAATGAAATGGTGAGGTGGTAGGAAAAGATACCGAAAGTAAGATGGCTTCTAAAGATATGAATATGGCAACTAGCAGCAAGAAAGAAATAGTGCAAGTCTGAAGGGAGAGATGGAGTGAACAAAGCGACGAGAGTCAAAAAGTAACAATCGGAAGAAGAAGACTGGCGGGTCTGCTTTGCATGGGAGTTGGGATACGAGGAACGCCGACTAGTGTATTTCAATTCGCGTTTGTAGACACTAAGATTTTTCCTACTCACAATAATATAGATTGTCAGGCTCTTTACTGCAGGTTATGGCGCGCGGGAAACACGCAAGCCACTTAAAAACGGATAGTTACTCTTCGTTGAAAAAAATATGGATACTTCAGTTTAGACATCCATAAAAAGTTAATAAACCGATCAGTTTCAATGTAAGTTACACCAAATTCAGCTATTATATGTCTGCATCAAGCTTACAACAACAACAAAATAATAAATACATAAAATAAACTACCCGTTTTCGTATTCCTTGGAGAAACGTCAACTTAAGCATTAGATACGATACAAATGCCTTACTCAAGCATTAGCTAATTTTAACCTGTGATTGTCCTGAGCATTCTGAAAAAGTTGTGTAAATTACTTTAGTTGTGTAAAATTTGTTACTTTATATAAAAGAAAAATAATAACAATAATTTATACAAAAATAATTTTCGTATTATATACAGAAAATAATTTTCGTATTATTTACAGAAAATAAATTTTACAAAACAGCTTTCTCATACCACGGATAATTCGGATAAATTCAAATTGTCTTCATATTGTCAGTCTTTCCACTGCCTGTTATACTACACTAGTTTTTAAAACCTTCACAAATACACGAACTTTTGTGACGATTTAAAAGCAAATTTAAATAGCACAAATAAAAAAAAAATAAATTTTGGTTTAAATACAGCGTGAGAAAATAATCCACCCTCCCCGCTGTACCTAAATACCTGTACCAACTTGTAAAAAGTCTAGTACGCACATGCAAATTATACTGTTATGAAGCGAATACTAATAATCATTCTATTTAAATAAAAGACGTGATAACAATAAATAAAATACCTAACTAAATAAAGAAAGGTAGGATAATTAATAATAGTTAATTAGTGGAAAGATACTAATAATAAAGTACGAACTATTTTTCTCTTGACTCGTGAACTACGCCCCCGCCCCTACACACCGCCGCTAAATTAACCCCAATCCACTCAGAATACCCGACGAGTTAACAGCATCAAAATGTAGCTGCAACGTGAACGTACATTTTATTTCAAACTATGTTACTGAAAGTTCGTGTTTTATGGTAAAATACTCGACATGTATGTGAAACTACGTGCAACGTAAATCTGATTATGTAACTTATATGTAGATAACGAATAAAAGGAAAATAATAGTCGACACATCTCTTTGTAAATCAAAGTTTAAATTTTAAGGTATATTTCATACCATGTAGGAAGATAACATTAGTGAACATTAAACGAAAATGTGAGAAGTGAACTCGCACGTCCACAAGAAGCAACGACGTCAACATCACGAGCACCAGGTAGTAGAATTGTACCGTGATGACTGTGATCACCACTTAGAATCGACAATCTTAATGGAGAAACTCAACCTACTACGAAGATCATCCCGGAAAACCGACTGAAGAGGATCCGCAAGAGGACCAGCTGCAGATCACCGTTATACCCAGGTGACACAGAAAGGAACTTCTGTGCTATTTTTTTATAACAACCAAAGGAAAAAACAGTACAAGTTTTGAAAAGACTCTGTCAAACCATGTAAATCTTAACATAGTAATTTTGTATTTACTGTATATTAATCTAATCTATTAATCAATCTATTCTTCAAATAGTTTACATAATGTGGAAGTATTTTGAAGTATTATGACATTAGAACCCGGATCCGTGGTATTTAATGTAATCTAAAACAGTATAGCTTTGAACTCATCTGAGTAACACTTTAAAGAATATAAGAGCTCTTGATATAGAATCTATTAAAAATTTTAAAACATAAAAGAAAAAGGTAATAACCACTAAAGGTAGTATCAATCAAAACATTATTTTGAAGTAAAAATAAGGAGATGTTTCTGCTAAAACCAAAAGAGAGTAAGTAAGTTTGAGTAACCTTGCATGAATTCCTGTTCTTTACAGTTCCCTATATTGTTGGTAAATAACTAGTACTAACAACGGCAGCCAGTTTAATTGACAGAGGCCAATTGAACGGGTTCCCTGTGTTATGATGTCTTGGCAGGAGAGACATTATACTTTATATCAATTTTTCTTTGATAACGAAACATTGCGCGGTGAGGTGCGAAAGTCTGCGCACCAGTTTACAATTTCACACCTTTCACTAAACTGTGTTTTTATGTTCACACTCAGCTCGCATGTTATTAAATCTACTTTTACATTGTTAAGTAAAAATAAAACCGTTGTTTTTATTGTTTTACGTTTAGCAAAAGTTGTATTTATTATGTGTTGTGTTTACTATAGTGAAAGTAACATACTGGACTGGATTGCACCGTCAGTGGCCTCTAGTGGTTACATTAAGAAACATCTGCAGCTTTTTGACTTCATTGATAGGTGGCGCTACTAGATTGGCGAAGCGCGTAATACAGATTGACGTGTGACTTCGTATAAATGAGCATAAATAAATAAATACATTTTCGATTTACCTTTCATCGGGCTGACTCCCATTTGTTCGCTATATAATACATAATTTGGAGAAGATAAGCGTTTCTCAAATAGGGAAAACCTAATGCCCTATTGTAATGCGTTTTACCTAGGGAAAGCCTAAACATCTAAAAATACATTTTATCATCTGATACATATATTGTTGAAGTCACATTATTTTCCACTTGTTCAATGTGGTGTATCAAAAAATACTACAATTACATTTTTTTATATTAAGGAGCAAATTATATTTATCGGTTCGTACGTATGTTCTGTATTCTTATAATGTAAAACATATTGTACCTTTTTATATTACACAGTTTAAAGAGACTTTATTTTAATATTTATATTTATATTAATAATAATTATAATTATAATAATTATTCATAGTTTAATCCTTCCATAAATTGTACGTATTTAACTTGGTCTTGGGTCTTGGGTTTTCTCCAGCGATATCTCCGACTCAAAAAGTTTAATAGCATCTTTAAGGTGTTCAACAAACGAGAATGTTTTTCCTTCATCCTTCCATCCTTTGTTCTAACTGGTATGCAGCTGTGGTCGTTTTATTCCTCCTGTCACTTTCCACATCTAATATTAACTTGTTCGTTTGATGAAAGTTCTTCTAAATATTCTTGAAAGTTTTTTAAGTCAAGCCAAAGCCTATCCTTTGTTCTTGGCATTGTTAGCCAGTAACAAAGTTTTTAAGTCGTTTAAAGAGTTATTATAATTTTTTGTTGGATTCTATTCTGATAATTTCTCATGCTGTTTTAATTTATGTTTTTCTGTTTTTTTTTTGTTTTTTTAATACCCGAACAACTGTATTTTTGTGAGACATCATTTGGTCTGGAGTACTGCCGAAGCAGATTTTTGAATAGCCGTTGATAAATTATAGATATTTTGGTTTATGTCATGGGTCATTTTAAAGGAGCTATTTAAATCGATCAAACCAATTATTCTTTTCCTGAAAATTTCCCAGTCTGGGTGTAATTGTAACATATTTTGCATTAACTCATTTAATAACACAATGATCAAGTTGAGATGGTCCTTTTCGTCGATCAGTTGTTTATTGTTTGTCCTGTTGAAAAATTATCTAACTTATGTTCTGTCATAGATGACAATAATTCTGTATCCTTAGTTCCTGTCAGTCTAAATCTCCAATGCACGTTCTTGTCACTGTAGTCTCCAGTATCTGTTTTGAAAAATTGACTGTAACGTCTTTCTTACTCTTCGTATTGTTTAAATTAGCAGCCATACTTACTTTTCTTTTATAAAATTGCTAAACTGCTATAATCGTTATTATTTAGACAAAGCTTTTCGTCATCACTGATATCTTCAGGTCTTAAACAACTACTGGCTGGTTAAACAACTGGTTGTTTAAGACCTGAAGATGTCAGTGATGACGAAAAGCTTTGTCTAAATAATAACAATTATTTAGCAATTTTATAAAAGAAAAGTCTTTCTTACTGTTGTGCTTTGGAGGGCAGTACACTGCTAACAGTGTTATAGTATTATTATGTGTCTGCTATCCCGATTGTGGTTGCTTGTATATGTTTACTGCGTTCGTGGGTTTTAAGTCCATCTTTTAATTGTAATGGCAGCAGCACAAATGTTTGTAGACGGAATGGAATTTGGTAAAGGTCGAGTAGTTGGTGTGTTTGACATTTGAATCAGGTTTTGTTGGGGATATGGACGTGGTTGTAATGTTTGTACTCATGTGAAGTTAATGTACCTGTGAGGTGGACATTTTTGTTGATATATGGCGCAGCCTTTGTATTTTTTTGTATGATTCCCTTTACAGTTTACACATGTTACATCAGGACTTATTTCTTTTCGGCTACAATTCTTTGTCAAATGAATTTCTTTACACATTGCGCATCGGGGCATCGTGATTGCAAACAATGTTTCCTGAGCTCGCATCTCTGAGATCGTATACACTGGAGAATATCTTGTTTGACGTGTTGAGCTTCAAATTGAACTATTAAATTCATAATTTGTTGTATTTATGTATTTTTTTATTATTATATTTTTTGTTCTGAATCAATTAAGAAAGTCGGAAGTGGTATATTGGTACCTATTTGTCTGATGTTCCGTTCATTTGCTACTTCGTGTTATGAATATTCCAAGATTTTGAAAACTATCTTTGATCTCTTGGATATCGGTATCACGATGTACGTTTATTAACACAAAATGACTTTGATTGTTTCAGCTGATCTGTACGGAATTATGTTTTGCGGTTATGCTAAGGCTTTGATAATGGTAGACAATTGTACTTCAGTAGTTGTTTGAATTTTAATTTAATTATCGTGTATCGCTTTAATAGTGTATTTGCTTGGCGTTATGTCACTTAGGTGGACAATGAGTGGATATGTTTGTTGCACTCTCCTCATAAATACTGGTGGCAGTTTGGGTTCCCTAGGCGTACTGGTTTGGGCTCGTATGTCTTCATCTGTTTCTGTTTCATCCGATTGTTGTTCTATAAGGTCAGTGTCCTGTAGGGCTATATTAACACTCGAGCCTTACACGTGGGAAAAAGTGAAAATCGTTAAAGTTTAAAATATTTTGAAAGATCTGAGAAGAAATGAAGTTTTTAGGCAGTCCGCTGGACAAAAGAGTTCTAGAGGCGTTTGCTATCCGTGGGCGTATCTGATGTCTTAGGCCATCTCGACCGGCAACAACTCTGTTAAAGCTATGACTCATTGCCGGGCTATTAGGCCGTGGTCTGATGCTGTTAAATTTAACAGAAGTTTCGGCCCCATCACTGGAGGCCATCTTCAGTGTAACGATTGAAAGTTAACTGGCACGGTGTTCACCAGTATCTACAGTACTGTGGCAAAGAAATTCTGTTGATACTGGTGAACACCGTGCCAGTTAACTTTCAATCGTTACATTGAAGATGGCCTACAATGGTGAAGCCGAAAAGTCTGTTTCTGCACTAAACGTCTAACAGCACGGCTTAATAGCCCGGTAATGAGTCATATCTTTAATACAATGGGCGTATGTTTAGTTTTTTAACGGCGACGATTACAAACTACTGGAGGCCTGATATACACTGCCTAGTTTTAATTTAAGACTAGTTTTGTCTGTTTATTTTTTAAATATAAGGTGGTGTTGACGCAACTTCTACGTTATCAACGGTGTTGCAAGCAGTTGCGACACTGTCAGTATCCAGTAATGACACATAGCGATTATGGTAATGGTAATTATTGTTACTGTGTTCACACGTCCTCGCATTTGGTTTGCAAAACAGAATGCTTCAGCGTAATTATTATTAATCGGCTTTGAATTAGGCGTCTGTAAAACGAGACATGTTATTGACTTCATGTTGTAAGTTGTCACTACTTATCGTACTTAGGCTTGCATATCATTGTTTATTCACTTGCGTAACAAGAAGTTGCTTTCTTAACGTACTTTCTAAAACACCTGTCAATACGTCAAAAAGACTTCAAATTGACGAAGAAGTACATCTCTTACCCTTGTGCCCCTCATTACACCTGATTACTTTTACTTTCACTTTTATAGGTCTCGGTACTCTTTCTTTCAACGCGAGGTTTCTGCAGCCCCAAATCCTATGCAGTGAACTTCCATAAACTTCTTGGTCGTCTTCTCTGTGTTCTTCTTCGGATGTCCATTTCCAGATCTCTTTAGCTATCTTTGGCCTTGAACCTGCCTAACACGGTCATACCATAAGGCTTACTTTGGTTTCTTCGATATTTTCCTTAAGGTGTCTGAGTCTTCAAACGTATTAGTTTGACTTCTGTTATCAATTTATATCAATTTACCAGCCAACATTTTTCAATGAAATATTCCATTTCCTTCAATCGAATTATGTTTGTTTTATTTGACTGCAACATTTTACAGCAACAGCTAGAAATATGTTAATAAAGGAATTTTTCTTTTAACGAATTTTTTTATTAAATCAACTCAAAAATGTAAATCTGGAGATTACTTAGACTTTGTTGTATTTCCTGGAATGATTTTGTTTGATATGTCTATGTTACTCCTGGTACACTTGGAGAATGTCACACAGAGGTACTCAAACACAAACTTTAATGCTTTCATTACAAAGGTACAATTCTGTGTCCTCCCCTACTATCACAGGGCCGTCGTTTGTACATTTTTAGTAACGTTATGTACTGTTATATTACTTCGACATTAGGACGTTTTAGTTTAAGGAAAATATCTTCTTCCATTTTTTCTAGACAATGCCATTACTGTTAGCTATATTTTGATAAGATTATACTATCTCTAAAATGTAATCTCGCTCTCACGTTTTCGTGCCTCTCATTATTATAAATTTCACTATTTATATTATATATTAACAAATGTTTTATTTAGATAACCAACAAAAGTTTTCTACGATCATCAGTGCTAATCCGCTGAGGATGTTTCATCGTAGAATGACGAAACCTATGGCTGTAAACAAAATAAAATCTTATTTAAACCCAAAACAGTTTATGGTCGCCTTCATGAATTTGTAAAATTATTTCCTATTTTATCTTTTCTTCATAATAAACTCTGTGCTACTGAACATTATCATGAACAATATCACGCGATCTCAGGCTTTTTAAAATATTTATAAACCGACTCTGTACTTCATTAATGGGGGTTCTTGTGTAGAATAGACTACAAAAAGAATTCAAATGATAAGCAAGCGTGTGTAAGAAGATCCTTAAAAGTGATGGCTATTGGTATAGAGACAACAGAAAATAAGAGTAAAGAAATGGTGTATAACGGTATATAAGTATAATAATCAAAACACACACACACACACACACACACATATAATTTTTACACGATACACATAATTGAACCGACTTTTTTCCCTCTGCCTACACTTATGAGTGTAGATTTTTACATGTCCATATAACATAATTGATTTACATGATATAACATGTTAAAACATCATATAAAATCAAAAGGAAGTATATAATATTCTGGCGATACTCTAACTTAGGGAAACGGATTTCACCCTTAACCACCTTAGCTATTAGTTTTTTCACCCGTATAGATAGTATTTTCACGTTGCAGACATTTTTCTTCTGTTAGACACTAGCTTGTAAACACGTACAGGGATGGCATGATTTTGACTTATACTAATACAACAAAAACAAACTAAATGATCTAATATTTACACCCGTTCTATTTTTCTGTGCGATACAAATTGGGGGTAAATATTTTCACAGCTGATTTGGCCGAGCAAATACACAATCATAAGTAAAAGATACAGGGTAAGCCACTGAGATAGTTCTTCCGTTACCTTCAAATTATGAAGGTCATAATAAGGAAATGCTGACAGATAAAGATAAAAACAGCAATTAACTAAAGATCAGTAACTAAGAGAACAAGCAAATTTGTAACGCCTTAAAACCGATTCCTTAGGCTGACGTGGAAGGACTGACAGGAAAGCCTAAGTAAAAATCAGATACATTTTAAAGCCTAAGTAAGTCGGCTGAGCTCGTTGTAACCTTAATAAAAGTTGGTGTCCCATTCAAAGGGCCTTATAAACGTACTCGTATCGTAGTGAATAAGACAACACTGATCTCATGTAAGCAGAACAAGTTGACTGCTTGAGAGCATATGAGTTAATCAGAAGCGAATATGATGCTTGTGCGATGCATGTGGTGAAGAGAAAGTACATCAAGATATCTTGACAAGATAAATCATAAGAGCCTATGAATCACGATCTGCCGCCTTTCCTCATATGATCGTATTGTCAGTGGTCTGTCACTTATATATGCTAGCCCTAACGACTTCCGCGATCCTTTGTCTGGCAATGAGCCGCTTGTCTTAAAATCTTACTGTATGGAGTAAGAAGAAAAATAGACTTTCTGTAGTCGTCAGTTATAGACTTGACTTTGAACATATGCAGTTAAACGGCATTGTCAACTTACGCTATTAGCAACTTTTCTGAAAACTGTTCTAAAAGTAACTCTCCTGAAAGTAACTAGGCTTAATCTCCAAGGCTTGTTTATATTTAAGTGAAAATAAAAATCGACACTTTCGATGATTTGAAGGTCTACCTTCGAATCATGATTGAAGATCTACCTTCATAATTTGAAGGTCATGGAAGATCTACCTCAGTGGCTTGCCCTGTATCTTTTACTTACGATTGTGTAGTTGCTCGGCCAAACCAGCTGTGAAAATAGTTAGCCTCAGTTTGTATCGCACAGCAAAATGAAACGGGTGTAAATATTAGACCATTTGTATTAGTTTATTTTTGTTGTATTGGTATAAATCAAAATCATCCCATCCCTGTACGTGTTTACAAGCTAATGTCTAACAGATGAAAAATGTCTGCAACATGAAAACACTATCTATACGGGTGAAAAAGCTAATAGCTAAGTTGGTTAAGGGTGAAATCCGTTTCCCTAAGTTAGAGTATCGCCAGAATAGGCTATTCTTACTTTTGATTTTGTATGATGTTTTAAACATATTCTATGATGTAAATCGGTTATGTTATATGCACATATAACATCTACACTCATAAGTGTAGGTAGAGGGAAAAGAGTCGGTTCAATTATGTATATCGTGTAAAAATTGTATACGTGCGCGCGTGTGTGTGTGTTGTGTTTTGATTAGTATACTTATACACCAGTATACAGGCCTGTATGTAAACATACTTGTAAGTATACACGAAGAAGATGAACTAGATACCTCCGGATTGTGAATACGTTTTTGTCTAAGTGCGTAACGATGCAAAAAGAAGAAGAAGAAAAAATAGAAGAAGAATGAGGTAGGCAAAGAAGTAGAAAAGGAGAAATAAAGGAAGATGGTGAGAAATGAAGACGGGGGAAAATAAGGCGAAGAAATGAAGAACGACTAAAAAAGAATGAGAGAAGAGCAAGGGAAGAGAAGGTAGAAAAAGAAAAAAAATACAAGTAGAGAAGTAGACGGAAGAGGAGAAATAAAAAAGGTAGATGAAAAGGAGACAAGAGGTAAGAGAAAAATAGGTACGTGACATCTGGTAGATACTTTTATTTTCATTCTAAATTACACATTTTAATGACAGTATCAATTGAAAATTAAACCAGCCCAGCCACGTACTTCAGTTTGTGGTGACTGGTGTTAAATACACATAATAACTGTTTTTTAATGAATATAAATGATAACATTTAATTCCGCTTCAAACAAAAACAAGCAAACAAATTACTGGCAGAAGGAAAAGGGGATGGTGTTACGTGTACTACAATATTAGCTTTAAATAACTAAGTACCCTACAAAAGACAGAAATCGTAACAGACAACAGAAAAAACAAAGAAACGTTATCTGTTGTAATAGGTTCATCAAGTTTTAATCTTTAATTTTAATTTTGCAGTTACGAATACAATTAAAAAATTTATAACAAAAAATTACGTAAATAATTAACACAAGATTAACATAGGCCTACTAATATTCATTCATCAACAATTTTTATTACTGAACCATGAGCTCAGGCTTATCTCAGATGAACAGAGTAAGTGTAGTAGTACTTACTTCTACTTTTATCAAGTTTTCAATATTATTGTGATAATACTGACAAAAACTTGTAAATGATAAAAAACCTAGCAAACAGTAACTTTAGACAAACTAACTTTTTTGAATCCACATTGTGACTTCTTTTTTATATATACATGACGCTTTTCAGAGCATATACTTTATCATTAGATCATAAAATACTGTATTCCTCGTAGGAGGTCGTCATTAGTTAAAAATCCAATATCATTATGAACTGTATACGCGTCAGTAGGTTTTTATCTTTGAAAACAATTTCAAATTCTGCCGACCTGTTTAAAATACGCAGGGAATAAACTAAAAACTCTTGGTCCAAGAAATAAAAAAGAGCGTCGAAACCAAGAATTTTTTTAGGTTAAGCTCTAAAGAAAGTATCTTGTTAGTTTTTCAATTCGCTAATATTGAACGTGAACTATGTGCCAGGCCTTGTTTACAATAGTTTCAGCATTTTATAAACGAATAAGTGTCGTGGCGGTAATATTTTATTTTGAGAAAAAAGAATAAATGTTAGAGCGAATCGATTTTATAAGGTGAAAAAAAATAATAATTATAGTCTAATAATAATAATAATAATAATAATAATAATAATAATAATAATAATAATAATAATAAGAAGAAGAAGAAGAAGAAGAAGAAGAAGAAGAAGAAGAAGAAGAAGAAGAAGAAGAAGAAGAAGAATTTATATTACGTTAAAAACTATCGATATGACATGAAGCGTGGTAGTCCTGCGTGGAGATTATACGTAATTGATGACAGGGTCATTGTGTTGTTATATAAAAGTGAAAGTATGCAATTATGCGGTGTTTACGAACAACAATAATCATCCAAGTATGGTATAAAATGTTGCCTTTTTTTATTACGAAAATTAGTATATCATCACACTTGGGTCTTTCGTTATTTATGACTTTCGTAATTAACACTATTTATCTCGACGCTCAATATAGGTCGGTGCATCAGTTTTGCTTGTCACTGTTCGTTTTATGGTTTGATGAAACTAACGCAACTCTGTAATTACCAGCAGTCTATAACCTAGGTAACGAAACTCTAATAGCCAATCGGTTACGTACCCGACTTGAAAATATGACGTGAGCTAACTGAACTGAGCAAAAACATGTGAATATATTTGTTTAATAAAACACAAATATGCGTATACATAATTTTGAAATATACGTTTTAATTATCAAATATTTTTAGCTTATTTGAGTGTGAACAGCTTTTTATGAAAAAAATTCAACTATTCTTGAAAACAATTTATCTCTGGTATTCAACGTTCTTAAAAAAGTCTGAGAGAAGTGTATAGGACGGAAAAACGATTAGCCAAATTAAATCTTATTGAGAAGTCTCGAGTACGCGCGAACACACACACACACACACACACACACTATTTTTTCATATTAGGTGACGTGTTCCCTTATTTGTATAAAATTGTTCATCTTTGAGTATATTTTTGAATTCGTAACCAGCCTTTCGCAGGCCAACGAAACTGTATTCATTCTGAAGACAAGTTCGAAAACGGTAATTAGATTCGCAAACTTTATTTTTAAAGATATAGAGATATAAGGTAATGCTTTCTTAGGTAACTAAAAATTACAATTTGTTGGTTAGTGAATCGCTTTGTTATTATTTGATTTCTTTACTTACCTTAAAAAACATAACCAATTGAAAATATAGGAATGAACGGGATGAAACGATTAGACATGACAGTCTTAGAGATGACATTTTTTAGTGTTTTCAATAATTAAACTCCCGTCAGAAAAACTATGATGCATTCGAACAGTGGTATTACAGGATTCATCTACGTGTTTCATAGACGGAACGGCGCTCGTATCACGCGAAGATGGTACACACATTAACTGCGATATTTTGAGCTGGTGGCAAGATGAGATGATGACTTCAATTTGTTGACAGTCGAGGGCAAAATCTCACGAAGACGTACACGTCTACGAACGGCGTGACAAAACCACGGACTCACTGGAAATAATTTGGAAATGCTGCCAACAGCGGGAAACTATCATAAATACGGTAATATAAATACTGTACCTCTAAAAAGGGGGTACGAGCTGAAGAGGAGTAGGAGACATGAGATGCCAGCCTTTAACCCGGTCCTCCGTCACCTTATTTCTTAAGTTTAGGTAGGCCAATAAAGAATATCATTTCTCTTTTAAAGTTTAGTTTTCATAAAATTATTTTACGTTTTATTTATGTATTTAATATTAAACAAACAAAGCAGAAAATGGTTTTCATTTAAAGAATTGGCGTTTTATTATTTTAGATTAAGTTACGTCTATTTTGTTTAGAAATAATCAATTTAAGAGGAAGACCGTTTCTTTCTTGAATTACACAAATAGTGTCAAGCAAAAACTTGGCCTACCATAGTCTGTAACTACGCATGCGTGAAACACAAGACACACACACACACACACAATCCCGCGCACTCGGACAGACTCTACAAACACTACAGTAATCATACAATGGTCTTTAACTACTGTGGTCTTCGATTTCTTATTTATTTCTGCGTAGGCGGACTAGCCGACAGATGTGGGCTCTCTAATTCTAAAAACTGCCGAATACACCTGTGGTAGAGTCCATGTTACAAAGGGTAACATGAGGGTTTCTTATCTCTTGTACGATGAAAATCTTTGGTCTCGTACTGTTAACATTAATAGTAGTAAAATAAATTTAATAAGATTCAGACTTGGTAAAAGAACGCCCGATTTATTGTTTCTTCATAATACCTGATGATATTTCTGAGAAATCAAACCATGACGCAGAAAGATTTAACTTGAGCAGTTTTTCTAACGATTCCAGCATATTCTTATATAAACGTAGAATTGCTGGCAAACTCCAACATTTGTTTGATAGCAGTCCAAATAAAATGTATCAATAGTTTACAAAATACCTGTGCAGTTTTTGACAATGTGTAAAACGAAAACAAAAAAATACTAGAAACCAAAATGGTGAAACATAAAAATTGAAGAATTCATTAAAAGAAAGAAGAAAACTTATGGAAAATGGTTTGTTACAGCACAAGGATGACAGAATTGCTTACTTATATTGTAATAATTACTAATTAAATAGAATTGATGTTGTGTTGATTGATGATAAGAAGAGACTGTGAAGTATGTGACTCCGATGTAAATAAGCCCCTCTGTTTGGACTAGCCAATTTGTAATAAAATAAATAAATAAGTTGTAAGTTGTAACGTGTTTAATTGGTGTGTATTTGGTGTGGCTCTCGACGTCTTACTGGCCTGAAACACTTCCTTAAGTTTCCCAGCTGGTCGAGTCCCAATGGTAGCAAGACCGGTCGAGTAGCGTAAAGTTGATGAAGAAATATATATGCTCAGCTTCACCGAAAGTTTCAAAACAAAAATTATTGTTTTGAAGAAAATTAAAAAAAAATTATGTTTATAAAAAAAAATAATAAAAAAATTTTTTTAATTTTATTAATTAATTAATTAGGATCAATTAATTAATATAGGGTTGTGAAGTTTTAAACAGTGTAATGCTCTTCTGAAAATTTTTATTAAAGTTTTAGTATAATTTAAATAATCTATCACCACTCATAAGACTGTCTGTAAACCAATCGATATTTGTTTACCTTTCTATTTTTTAGGTTATCTTCACTTACGGGTGGTAAAGTCCTTGTAGATTATCAAATAGAATTATATTATTGGTAATTAGTATTATTGAAGAAATAAAGAACTATTAAGTATTGAAAAGTATTAATGTTTTATTAAGTAACAGCAATATTGACTCTTATCGATTAGTATCGATTCTCAGGATATCGAAAAAAGTTACAAGTATATGTTATAAAAATTATATAGGGTTCTTTAAACAGCCAGTTATTACCAAAGTCAGAGAAATCGGGCTAATATTTAAAAAGTATAACGTTACAATCAAATTAATAGTTATTAATAAACACAGACATTGAATAATAAATTGTAAATATAATAATTGTTTTCACCAAACAGCTGTGCTGAACCAAGAAGAGGCACTGGGATTGTCAAAGAAAGATGGCTGCCGTCAAGTCGATGAAAATGTTGCTCGTTGCTGCTGCATTCCAAATAATGTATTTTGACGCAATATTTCTGTTCTCGTGTCCGCAAATCTCTTGTTATATGTTGTGTAGTGACTGGTGTAGTGATTCTGGGTTGTATTTAGTGTATCTGTATAATTATTAGTTCAAACACTTTCTCCGATTCCGTCACTAATTTGGTTTAATGTATTATACAGTTTTCTAGTGTTTTATGGTGTTTTTAGGAGTAGATTTATATTGTTCTGTGTTATGGAGTGTTACTTGATCGTTTCTGTTATAATAAGATAGTTTCAGAAGTATTTTACAAGTCACTCGCGATTTCACAATAACTCACTATACACTCGCTTGTATGACGATTATAGGTTAGGTTATCCACGTTATTAAACGTATGTCATGTTAACCGTTCAACTACCAATAATTAACTAACTGTTTCCTCCAGTTTCAATTAAACTCTTAGCCCATATAATATTATCCTTAACATTGTTCAAATATTTTTCACATCCTGTATGCACTTTTACATTTTCACTATATGAATGCCTATACTTTGGTTATTTGTCAATTTTATTCACTAGATTTGATTTAAATTAATCTTTTAGTTCATTCTGGTTATTTTCGGATTAAATAATGCCATTTTATAGTGTTTTCTGTCCAAAAAATAGTAATTTCACTTTCAGTTTGGTATACTCTGTTTGGAAGTCAAAACATTGAAATTTACTTCCTGTCATTATATATATTCAGCCATTTTATCAGTTATATTTAATATTAATAATCCTATATTGTATTAAAAGGTTCCTATTCCCTTATTTTCTGGTAATTAATTGAATTAGTTGTATTCTGAAACATTATTCTGAAATATATGACTCCCATGTCTAAATTTCTGAGTTTAGTCATTTTATTTTTATTTATAATTCTGAATATAATTTATTAAAATCTCTCTAAATGGTATGTGCAATTATATGGCATGATCTCAAGTTTATTTTGTCTAAACCCCTTTTGTTTATTTGCATTTAAATGAGCAATTTCTCTGTTTTGATGAAGTTTGGTTTCCATTCTTTTGGCCTATGATTTTTTAACAATTTTTCTTACAAAATAATTTACAAACAATATATGATGTGTGATACTCTCTCTGACTTTTACAAATAGTATTATAAATTAAACATGTTTTTAAATTACACAAAAACAATTAGTATTGGTTACAATACAAACAATAGTTAAACAGAATAAAGAACATTTTTTTTTTAAATAAATGGTTGTCTTCAAATCAGACATTTTGCAACAAAATTCCCATTTCCAACATGTAAATATGGTTTACAACAAATGTTTTGTACTAACTAACATCTTAATTACTCTCTACTATTTACAAGTGGTAATTATTTTTATAGTTCTGATGTTAGTTGTTTCAGACCCAAACAAATGGCCTTATATCTAAAACATTTTTAAACATTCTTGTACTATATACATTAAAACCTTATATTTATATTCTTATTTCTAACTATTATTATAAGTAGGATTCTACAGTTTTTATACAGTCTTTTATACCTTGTCTTTGGGGAATTGTACCCTGTCATTAACAAATAAATAGTATGATCCGTTCAAAAAGCACTATGAAATCTGTTTTTCTTTTTTCATGTAAAACAAAATGTTATTTTAAACAGATTCATGTCTCATGAACAACATATTGTCACAGTACATATTTTAAGTCATTGAAAAATGCATATTTCATTGCATCCAATGTTTGTGATTGCCAAGAATGAAACACAAGGTTCATTTTTTATAATACCCAAAACTATCACTGGTTCACTTTGCACTTATATAATTATGTTAATGCTAAATGGTCGTATAGTCTTATTAACATAATAAATTGGTTAGCGTTTTTCCAATGGAGATTTGTTCCATGGGTACTATATTATTGTTTCATCTTAGTTCACAGGAAACTTTTACTTTATACACTCCTCTCTCTTAAATTTATATACATGTGGTTTTTATTTCGTTATACTTTTATTTTTAGATATTTATTTTGGGGATATAGGGATTTGGGTGTCTTTTATAAGAGCATGACATCTTCTTCAGGATGCTGCCCTCTTCTTCTTTCTTCAGTCTTCTTTTCTCCTGCCTTCTGGGACTGGTATCTTCTCCATCTTCTTCTTGTTGCCATCAGGTTTCTTGGGATCTTCTCCATCTTCTTCTTTATTACAGAAATACCCAACCTGTATTGGTTGATCTTGGCTTATTTTAGGGTTTCTCTTCTATTTATTCTTCCTCGTTGTGGGTTTGGTCATATTGTGTACTGCTTTGTTATTTACTATTTTACCTTCCTGGGTTATACCTTGAAAACCTTTGGTCATGAGACTGGTCTTGGATGACTCATCACTAGTAACTCCTTTTATTTTAACTTGTATTTTCTTTATAATAATGATTTCTTTCTACAGTTGCTATGAATTAATCTTTTTATATTAAACTTAGTGCTTTCTTCCAAATTTAAATATTATAACTTCATTATTCTAATGATCAATTGCCATTCAATATTATGCTTATATCTGTCACGCTACAATATTTTAGAAGAGAAAGGACATAAAAAATGGCAACAAAAGGACATAAAGAACAGGACATAAAGGACATAAAATGACAACAAGAATATCTCGAGATGTCACATAGGAGGGGAGCACGGTCAAATGAAGCTTGGGAACTTTTAAAGAAACTAAACAAAAAGGGGGACTTTTGGGAAATCTCAAATGGAACTAACAGGCTGACACCAATTACTTTGGAATAATGGAAGGAGTAAAATTCTGAACCTTGTACAGAAGACAGGGTAGAATTTAACGACACAAGGAAATTGGGACGCACATGACGTAATACGGAAGTCGAGGACATAAATTTTGGCGAAATGATAAAAAACACTAAAGACAATGAAGAACGATGAAGCTCCTGAACCTAGAAGAATACCAATAGAACTAATAAAAAATGTCCCACAAGATGTATTTTTTACAACTTGCACTAATTTTTACAAAATGCCTTAACCGTGAGAAAGTACCGTGCGAATGGAGACAAGCCCAACGTTAGAGTAGTATATAAAAATGCGATCTGCAAAAGTGATCTGCAAACATGCGATAATTGTCGTGGGTTAGAGTGACGAATTCTATTGAACAATTATGTGGACGGATTCTCGAAAATACGAGAATGGCGCACAGGAACAAAGTGGCTCAATGCGAGGAGTTCTTCTATTCGAAACAGCTCTGCGAGAAGGCTGTCACCCGTGGAATAGTTTGTAACTAACGTTTATTGATTTGATTTAATGTATTATTGAAAACAATGTTTTTTTTTACATATCTTGGGGTGATACTGGTAAAACAGCAGAAGTGATGAAGATATTAACGGCAAAATGAACCAAGGGGAAATGGTGACAGGGAGATGAATTCTGTGTTTTGGATTGGGAAAATAATCCGTAAAACCAAACACATGAGTTAATCTGCCGTCTTAGAAAGTATGGTTACATATGACTCTGAAACTTTGGAGATAAATCTATACATATACAAAACTCAAAGTCTGAGGATTTATGGGAACTGAATACAAATCCACACCGTTACACTGATTGCCACCAAATTTTGCACAGGTAACCTTTGACACAAGGCGAAAAATACTGTCTAACCTTAGAAATTTGATATTTTGCCCCGTTCCCACGATTTAGGCCCTTTTAATTATGCCTTTTCGTTGACGCGTATAAATATGTCAACAACACCATGGAGACCAGAATTAATTACCATAGTAACAAGTAAATAAACAAACGATATTTAGCGGCATCAGAACTGTACCTTATCCGTTCCTGTAGTTTTTAATGTTTTTAATATGCGATTGTATCGACATGTTTTGTAATTTTGATACAGATACGTCTATATATTTTATAATTGTCTTAAACGATTATAAAATTTATGTTTATACATATTTCTGATGATGCAATGAATAAGTAATGATATATATTAAATACTACTACTAAAGATGTCAAGAACACCATGGAGACCAGAATTAATTACTATAGTAACAAGTAAATAAACAAAAGCTATTTAGCGCCATCAGAACTGTACATTTATCCATTCCTGCAGTATATTTTTGATGTTTTATATAATATGGGATTGTATCGATATATTACGATGTGGAAAAGAAGAAGTGTACTAATTGTAAATTGTTCTATACTTAATGCAAAGCGAAAATACGTGTTGTTTTCGCTCGTGAAAATAGGTGAAAACGGTTTTTGGTTTTTAGTTTACTGCTGAAATAAGTTAAAGCCATGGTTGAGGAAATCATAACGTTTAATGTGTTTTACAATGCTTCTAACACAGTAACACTTAAGATAAGGAATTTAGCGTTTTTGATTTAACAGGTACTTTATAAATACGTATCTCCAAAGTCTTTATAAACGGGTACTTTTAAATCTCCAAAGGCTGTTGCACCAACATAGTAATGTAGTACAAGTTGAAATAGTGCAAGTGTAGAAAACAGCTTTGGAGAGAATTTGACTAATGAGTACAAAATTTTTATACGAGCTGACTGAACGCCATATATACATAGACAATAAAAATTATATTAAAATTTAAAATACTTATTAAAAGTCAAATATTCGCGTGCGAAGCCTCGGGTAACAGCTAGTCAAAGATATTCAGAAGACTCCTAGCGTGGAAATGGACCTGGTTCTGTGCGGTGTCCAGGCTCCAGTGCATTCGAAATGAAGATATGAAGATATATCTACAAAACGTGTGTAGAGAAAGCAATATTAGGTACCATATGTACTGAAGCGCCGCGTTTGCCATAGCCACGTGGAACGGATGTCTGACGATCGTTCGCTCAAAAAGTTGATAAATTGCGTTGGAAGTAAACGACGTAAGTGGGATAGACCCAGAAAATCGTAAAAGGAGTATAAATACGACGAGATGGAGAAAAGTGGCAGGAACGAAGTGACTGGAACAACACAAGCGTTTGGTATGGAGGTTGCGAGAGACTGCTGTACTTAAGCTTACAAGCACTCGCGTATGGACGGATTGTTTTCTGGAATGACGATTGTCAAATTAATTCCTGTGGCACCAAAGTTTAAGAAACCGTGTTCTATAAAAAGTAGAAATTATTAGACCTCGTTGCAGCAAGTTCTCGTTGTTCAAAAAGTCTCGCTGTTTATAAGTGAACTCATGAGACTCCACGCCCCAATTGAGAGGTTCTCTACATACGGAAGCTTCCTCGAAACAATCCCTTAAGGCAATCTCGTGACATCAACGCTTGGATCAGTTCTCAATAGATTTTCTATGCACGAGAATCTTCTTTCGAATCCTTCGCAAGGGCCCAATACGAATGTATTTCCCTAGAGATTAAACACTTTGAATCACGTCTCAGGACAGAATAAACAGGGCAATCTTTTCAAAACATTTCACAGATGGGTACCCACTTAGCGTGGCGTCCTTGTAACCGCTGTTGCCGGCGGCAACAGTACTGGAAATAAGAGAAAATAATATTAATTATATAATAGAATAATTAATAATTAATTTAGTTATTGAATAATTTGAAATCCGAACAATATTAGTAGGGAAACTTGAAGAAAAGCGTAGCATTGCTATCTAACTGCTGGGCACTTGCACCGTCTTGTGTTGCCGGCTCAGACATCGGCAGTGTTTTACTACGTACGGTCATTGACCTCGTAGTAGTTGTCACTGAACAAACTGAGGAGGGGACACACACTTGTCCGTCCAATGTGTTACCGCTGTATAAATCGGCAAAACCCTCAGTTAGGTTCGTTTTCAGAACTGACGTGCAGCAGATACTACGTATCTATTTGTCTTTCGTTTGTTTAGTCATGTGTTTCTCTGTTTGTCTTTATTATTTTTAATTTGATTATTTGTGTTCTGATTTATTCTGTGTAAATATAATGAGAGTCAGATCCCGTTGGACCGGGACCCTCTTCTACTCCCAGCGAATGATAGAAAATGTTCTAAAAAGAACACTTGGTACAAGAACAAATTCTAATTAATTTGTAGGTCAAGTTTTAGGCCTATCACAACCGGCAACAGGAGTTATGTACCCACGCCACGCCAATGGTACCCACCCTCGAAGACTATATAATGTATATTGTACTACGGGATTCTGTCACATCATGGAATGCAATATTTCACCACCCTCAGTACCCCTATCCCTAATTTTCTAGGGCATACATTTCCCCGTTAAGGACCTCTAACTCCGGAAACTCTAACTGGGAATACCGTTCCTTAGCATCCGGTTGTGGGTTGTCGCCTGGAAAGAGAAAGTCGACTAGCTTGATTCCTTCGCCGTTGTCGTCTCTTAACAACTGGATATTATTCATGGGCATGAATAAGTGAAACAAGATTAAAAAAAAACTCGGCGGGGGCTGTGTCGGAGCCACGGCCGCAAATCTTCAGAGTGTAGAATACGTCTGAACACCACGTGAAAACGTAACGCTCAATTTTCTGGTTGGGGGTGCCTATTGCTGGCCTGTAAGGTAAGACGTATTCTACGTCAACAGTCATATCGAGCTATTAACATGGATTACACCCGTGGCCCGTTCACACTGTTAATCAGGATTGTGCTGTGCTGTGCGTACATAGCATTGTGTAGAATTGTAGATGTACTGATAATCTACAAGATAATCAAAATGTTATGGATTCATTCTGGTACTGATACTGTACAGCATTATCATTTCTTCATTTTTCTATTCTAGAAATGAAATATGTGTAAGACATTGCCCATTACTTTGTTTTGCTGGTTCCGATTTACAATTGTTTCAGTGGTGGTATCTCAACTTGGATGACTGCGGCTACTTCTGGTTTTAAATTTGACAGAAAACGACAGTTTATCTATAGAAATTTATAAAAACTTGAATAAAGTGTCGCTAACACTTTGATATAAACGTTTTCTTTATCGTTAGTATAATACAAAAGAAAAAACGAGAATGAATCAAGACAAAAATTACACTTCATACTTTCACACGGTGTTATTATTTGTTAATGTTGCGTTTAGGGCGGAGCCTCACATTACACGCCGTTGGAGTTTTTGTCGTACTTAGGGAACCGGTCCGGCCACTTTCTCGCCGTACCACACCGGTGCCGCCGGACTGCTCAGACTCATATACCTACACCCGGTGTTTACGGCGAATTAATGGGAACTGTGACGCAACAAACGATGTGACAAATCTGTGTCTGCAGACAACTTTCGCATCGTTCCGATTTTTCGAAAAATGTAAATGTTTGTTGTGCCCGTCACACTGGAAACTTGTTTCCAAGTAATTCATACGGTCACAATGGTGGTACGTTATTTTAAATAAATTTAGATTCTGAGTAACGTAAGCTGTAGGAACGAAATTTGCAGAGATCGCCAAATTATATCTCCATAATTGGTAGTGGAAAATGGAGCGAGAAGGAGAGTCGAAACCTAGTTGATAATGTTACGTTTTCTTGTAAAATCTCGTCCTCCGCTTGAATTAATATCGATTGTAGAAAAACCGGAAAAATTCCAGCAAAAACATGAGATTAAGACTTCAAATATTATTCCTAACGAAGTTGACAAAATCAATATACAAAAGCGTTCGTACATACTGTGGTTTTCTTATTTGTCAGTAGTCTCTGAACTGGTTTTATACCATCACCAGCTTCGCAGATCCTCGTCTACCTTTTCTATTTTTGTACATTTTCCATATTCTACGTAGAATCTGTCAACAGAAATCTATTGTCATGGAAGCAGTCTTTTATATCTATTCTATAGCAATCTGTTCCATATACGTATGTGATATACTATGATGCATGAGGTATCATCTTTTACTCTTCATGCCCTCCATTGCTTTCCAGTCAGTGCACAAAATAATGTTTGAGTCTCAGTACACAATCTATCATAGGTCTAGAGCTTGTCTTTTCTTTCAAGAAACTTTGATTTCCTTTGTCTTTCTGTAATTTTCTCGCCTGTGGTAAAGAGAATGCGGGAGACAGGTCATTGGCAGGAGATTTGTTTGTCATAAGATAGAACAATAGAAACGATGTCTACAATATGTCTTAGGATAAGATGGTCAGAAGTACGACCGGGGTGTAAGGAGCCAACCCGCTACCCCATGCACAAGCCGTCTAACATTAATCCATCGAATTCTCAACAGTTTCTTATGACACTAACTGAAGATTTGTTTTCAGGCTTCTCCTTTCTGGTGTCCCTATTGTTCCATACGCTCTCCTATAATTTGCTGTACTCCATATACGCACAATTTTTAAAATTATTATGTTAACCGAAGTAGTTATTTTACTTTGATATTTAGTTCTTCTTGAGTGACCTATAATCAGGATTTAGAAAACAATTAAATTCTACATAACGTCTCGTAAAGTATTAGTTATAACGAATTTACAAAAGCAAGTTCAAGTTACCTCCTTATACAACTTTTACAATCTGTAAGTCAGTTTACACGATTTTAGCCCATACTTTTAGGTTGCTCCATAGAAGCAGGCATAATTCAATGTGGCTCAATTATAAACGGTCTTCATGATCGAAAATTTCAAGAAATTTGCAAAGGATAATAAAAAGGAGAATGAAAATTTATTCCAAAACTTTTTCCCACTGCTTATGGCACCGCTATTTCTGATGAAGTGATCAAGCATTAAGTCTAGCTCGTCTTCAACGTGCTCCGGCTGGTAAAGCAAAGGTGTCTCTTTGAGGTTGGGGAACCCACAGTTGAATTCGAAGTACGACGGCACACTTTGGAAGCGAGTAAACTGTCCTTCACGCTATGCGGATATTCCATCAGTTATGATGAATAGCCTGTTTCACGAACAGTTCTCTATCGTCTTGCTATGTTAGTACCCTCGGTCGAACCCAACTCTTAGGCCTACGTGGTCGGCACTGCCAAAATTGGAAGCACACTCTAACCGTTTCCGTAGCAACACGACGCATCACTGATTATCGTCTCAACAACACATAAAATGATTTCAGCACTCCAGCCCTTGATAGGATTTAAACGACTTTTACGCGTATTACAAAGCATATTCTCCTACTTAAATATACCATACACATTGTACCGTAACATTTTTTTTTAAAGAGAATCAAAGAAATAAAATGGTAATTTTAACTTGTAATACTGCGAACGAACGCAAAGAAACGTTGAATTTTTAAGAACTAACTGTTACAAAAAGTTTGGGACAAACAGATTCTGTACTGTGTATATAAAGGGGTTTTCGAAAAAGCACAGAATATTATAATGACAGATATCGTATTTATTTTATCTGTAAAAACTTTAGTGGTGTATCAGAAACAGTAGAAAAGTGTAAGAAAAATCAATTTAAATTTTTAATCTATTTAATAAATTTTACATTCTATATTCTACCATTTTAAATTTCTTGAAATTTTCTGCTCTTAAAGGTCGTTTGTAATTGTATTACACGCAACCGAAAAAAGAGAAGAAAGGAATATATAAATAGTTAGATAGAGGGAGAGAGTGAGAGATAGAGAAAGATAGAGAGATTATTTACCATGAAATAATGTAAAAAGTTTAATTCATTTTTATTTATTATATTTCTATTAACATTAATAGTCTATTATCATGTTAACTAAATTACGGTACTATTTTTTAAACTGAATTTTAAATATATTTTTTTAGTAATTTCTCTTAAACGCGATATATCGAGATTATTGGGCAGAGTACAGGTTAACCTGGTTTTGTAACGATTACATTGACCTTTAATTATGAAAATTATTACATGACGTAATCCACTTGAAATTGCGTAAGTGATCAATGTTGTGTGGATATTCGTGGCTTTTAACGTAATAATGTGTGTTAACCTCAATATTAAACAGTCATGTGAATTATGCCGAGTGTACTACATAATAAATAACGATTGAAGTTTCAAGGACCTTTGAGCCTCGAGATAGTCGTTTGTATACAACGGTCGCACTTAGCATCCGTAACTTACTAAGATGTCTGCTCTGATCAGTGCGCCGAGGCGGAATTTGGGGCCTGTTTCTAAAAATAGAAGTATGATATTTTTAAATAGGCTGTATGATAGGTAGATACTATTAAGTGTTTTTATTGAAAAGTAGGTAGATCTGTAGCAAAAAGGATCCTTTTTAAAACAGAGTAAAGTAAAACATAACCAAACGTAGAATACGTAGTATGCAACTTCAATTATATTCAGAGAAAGAATAAAAAATAATGAATGTGTTAACACTGGTTAGTTGGGCAATATAAGAACAACTGAGAATGATTAACAGTTTATAGGCTATCAATATACAATTGTACAACTATTTTAAGATAATATGTTATTGCTTTTATGGAGGTAAAATCGTAGAGAATATTTCTAATCTGATTACATTGCTAAATCGTGTTCAATCGAAAATAACCATAAACTGCCATCTATATACAACTGAATATATAGCTAACGCTACTTTTCTAACTCCACCTCAAATTAGTTTAATAAAATTATAACGTACGGCTTTGTATGCTTAGTCAGAACTTTTCGGTATTTATAATACGATAACATCAGACGTTAGTGAATCAAAAATGCCTTATTTTAATGTCCGTGTTTGCTTTAGTATTCGTATTATTTCAGAGCAACTTTTCAGTAAAATCAGGCATTTGGTAACATATTTCAGCATCCCCTTCCAAGTGTGTCGCATGGTACAACTGCACAGTTGACTCCCCTTCAAACGGCCGTGCTAATAATTGTGATAGATATAACATTACTTGCAGCAATCAAAAAATGAGGTTTTCTTTATAGTTTCAGAGCTCTTATTACAGTGGTCAGATTTAGTAAAAACTATAATCCATATTAAAGAATGTACTATATATATATATGTCTGTACAGGTTTAGTATATCGATGGGTGCTGCCGGGGTACGGTACCTGGCTTGTAACCTAGAGTCCCCGGGCTCCGGCAGCTCCATAAAAACAAGGCGCTATCTGACGCTTAACCTGCCCCTCCTAAGCCATTTCGATGGTAAAAAAAGGATCTGTTGCTAAGAATATATAAAACACACACACACACACACACACACACACACCTAAATTTGCTTATAAATAGAAGTAAGAGTGATTCTACTAGAGGCACGTACGTGGACACGTGCGATCGCATACGCACGCGCACCTACACGCATTCATGAAGAGTGAATGAAGGTAATTTACACTTGACACATGAATAGCTAGCATTGAAAATTATATGCAAGCTAACATACACTGTGTTTCCTGATTTAGTTATTAATATTTAAAAATAACCCATTGTAAGCGATGACAACTTTTCATATTACACTTCACGGAAGGTTATGTAACGACTTCTACGGTGGGTTGTACTTTCTTATCTTGTTGTTTGCTAGTGTAACATGGTTTATTTCTACGAAGTCTAAAACAGACTCTCAAGATTTGAGGGTTGAACACAAGCCAACTGTAGTAAACTATATTTAATTTGAGTATAAGAGGGTTTACTGTCTTTATCTTAAAACAAATGATAAGCAGCATGAGAACTGTAAGCAATGTGTGGATCGCTTCCCACAGTGAAGTACTGTAGACGAGCGGATAGATTGAGAAGTAGTGATATCCGGGACAGGCCGGCTTTAACATGTGCAATAAATGATAAGCAGCATGAGAACCGTAAACAATGTGTGGATCGCTTCCCACAGCGAAGTACTGTAGACGAGCGGATAGATTGAGAAGTAGTGATATCCGGGACAGGCCGGCTTTAACATGTGCAATAAAATAAAGGATATAAAAGAAACTGAGAATACCTAATTGCAGAAAAACGTGAACTTTGTCCAGAAAACAACAAGAAAGAATAAAGTCTTCTGAAATGAAATTTCTTAGAAGAGTTAAAGGGTGTAAGCTATCAGACAGAATAAGAAGCGACGAAATAAACACATTATTATAACAGGAATTATAAATAATTATAGAATAGGTGAAGGGTAGTTGGGGGAGAATGCTACAACAGAAGAAATATGTAAAAGCAATGGAGATGTGGACAGCGAGTTTGTGGAAGAGGTAGTATACCTAAACCTGGTAGTTAAGGGGAAGAAAAGAAGAAGAGGAAAGAAAAACTGAGATGAAATTCTGTCAGATAGGCGATACAGATTGTTTTAGAAAATATGAGAATAAAGTAGGATAGTAGCAAAAGCATGAGGCGACTAAGAAGCAATTGTTTAGCGTAGTAGGCAATATGTCTAATATATTAAATATGAGAATAAAGTAGGATAGTAGCAAAAGCATGAGGCGACTAAGAAGCAATTGTTTAGCGTAGTAGGCAATATGTCTAATATATTAAATGTAGAAGAAGAAGAAGTTTAAAAACGGAAGCAGAAATTACAAACTGTCGTCGTGGTGATACAAGAAGCAACGTTTTGCAAATAACCCGTTTTGTTGCAGCCGGATTGAAAGTTACATCATGTATTTGGAATACAGAAGACTGTCCCCACGGTTGTTCGAGGAGAACAGACTTTGTTGAAACTTAGTAAATAACGAAAGAAAGCAATAAAACACTATGAACAATTCAGATATTGTACATGGAAATACTACAGATATTCCACAGTATAATTAAGAACTTTGTGACATAAAGTGTGTGGCAAAGGTGTGATCACTGTCTAAAATTTATTATGTTAATATTCCAATTTAAAATTATCTTATATGAGAAGATAACCTTAAGAAGGTAGCCTTAAGAATATCAGAAATATACAACAGAATGGGAGCAATATGTCAATAGCAAACAAATTAAAGGGGCAGTGTTTACAGTGGTGAGGCCGTAATATATTAATATATTAAATAATTACAGGTAGTAAGCAACCAAAAAGACATTAAAATGGGCCCCAAGGAAAACTGTACGAGGAAGATGCGCAAACAAGAGGAGTTAAAGAAGAATGAGACTAATGGAGGGAAAACGAATCACTCTCCTAACAAAGGTAATATAAAAAAGGAAGTCAAAGAAAGAGAAAATCACGGTAACGTGAGTAATGGGGCCTTTATATTTCGGCTCTTCTTTCTATGTGCGGATGAAACGGTGATTAAGTAAAGGCATCGTATCCAAAAAATGTGATATTAATGATTAATGATATTAACGTAGCGGGTTTCTAAAAATTACAAAGAAAAAGTATTTGACCCCGACGTGATTTGAACACGCAACCTTCTGATCTGGAGTCAGACGCGCTACCGTTGCGCCACGAGGTCACTTACAAGCTGTAGAACGCTGCCTTGCCCATGACGATTTGTAAGTTAATGATTTTTATTTATAGTGAAATTGATGATAATACTGTTATGTGTACAATCACTAGTCGCTTAATGCCAGATTAGGTCTTTTGCTGCGTCCTTCATTTTCAAATCCTAATTGGCCAATACGAAAATTAATAATTGTAATCACACATAAAAAAAAACTGAATAATAAACAGTTGACAATTAATTATTGTATTTGTGACCAATGTAGGCTTAATATACACATGGGAGGATCCTTAACGAATTGAACTGTGAACGGAGAAGTAAAGATAAGAGAGCAAAAGAGAATGTTAGGAAAAGAAAATGAGTGTAAAGGAAAGAAAGGAAAAGTAGGGCGATAAGGAGGAAAGTAGAACAAGAAGCAAATTTAAGGTCAGAAAAGCATAAGAAAGTAAAACATAGCGATTAGGAAGCGGAAAGGAAAAGGAAAAGAAAGGGAATGACATAATTAAGAAAAAGCAGAAGTGTACAAGAAGTAGAGGACGAAGGAAAAGGAGGTAAAAAAGGGATAAGGAGAATAGGCAAGGAATAATAATAAAAGTGAGAACGAAAAAAGGAAGGAAAGGAGGAGATGGAAGAGAGATACAGTAGAAGGAGGAAGAGGTGAACGAAAAAGAGAATAAGATGAAAAAATTGCAGAGATGCAAAAGTAGAAAGAGAGGTGAGAAGGGAGTAGAAAAGGAATGGCAAAACTGGTAAAAAGTAGATGAAGAGGAAGAAAGGAAAGTGTGTAGAATGGGACAGAGAAGGTAGAAAAGAGGAATAAGGTAAAATAGGAAAATACAAAATTAAAAAGAGGTAAAGGTAAAGATAATAGTCAGTAGAAGGAGGGGAAAATGGAGAAAAGGTGTAAAAGATAAAAAAATGAGAAGAGACGAAATAGAAAGGGAAACGATTAATATGAGAAAAACATAATGAAGAAGAAGACAAAAAAATGTAATAACAAAATGAATTGATTACGTACAAATCAGATGTAAAAATATTTCACAGAAAATTTATTATATATTTCGTATACAAATTATAACATAATGAAATAAATAAATAAATAGCAGTCATGGACAACTGTACATAATTAGTTAAAAAACTGACGATTTTTATGTAAGAGAACTTTCATAGACGTCATAGATTTATCTATTCATGATCTGAAAGAATAGTGGAACTAATGTAATATATATAAAATACAGGTACAGACAAGATTTATTTATGGGCGTCAAAACACTTCATTAACAACTATGACATTCATCCGTTCTTAAAAAGTTAAGGAAGATGAATGAACACATTTTGTCATAACCTCTGTGTGGTACAGGGTCAGACGATTGATTGTATGCAAATTATTACGCACGTACGATTAGACGTTTTTCACTGCATAAGTGAAAGTATAGGTGTGCTGACTTTCATTAGGTTTTGTAATGTACATTAACCGTAATTTAGCGATGTAATATGAAAATGAGGCACCTACATGAACTGTGTGCATAACGGGTGTTGTATATTGTATGAGAGGAGGTAATTGTACTTTGTAAGTGTGAATTTAAGTATAGGCTACATTGTGAATATCATTAATTGTTACTTAAGTAACTTTTATTCATTACTTTCTAAGGTGTATGAAAATTGTGAAGATACTGGAGTGAAGTGTCCATTGTAATTACCTATCACGACAATGAGCCACCAAAGAGTCGTAACTGATAATAAGAAATTAATAGTAAAGTAAGGTTTATGTTTTCATATCATTCCATAATTTTATATCCTCTCGGCGGCTTTGAATATAATTTCCATTTCGAGAGGGTGGAGTGCAGTGCTAATCATTTGAAGTTAAGCGAAGACGACGAGTTGAGACGTAGAATCGAGTTCTTGCAACCTCAGTCCATAAGGAAAGTCACAGTTGCGACGAGAAGAGGATGATATTGTTTCAGATTTAATGTCGCTATGAGGGTCAGAACCCAGAGTTCTAGAAACGTTAACAAAGGCTGTAAAATACAAGGCAAGTCAGGCTTATTATAACAGAAACAAAAATGCCGATCACGAAAGAGGCTGTAATATTTGAAAATTGTATCTGATTTTACCGTAAAACCATTAACAAACAATAACAATAGAATAATTGTTTGCGACATATGTGATTCAATAAAAGCTGGAACTGTAGTAAAAATAAAAGGAATTACGATTTTCTGATCTGGTACAATGTTTCACATAGGTTTGTCGATTTAAATTTTATGAGATGTTACATATAATGTGATAAGTTTTATGTAATTCGCGTCAATAAAACGAATTGGATAGCACTTATTTGTCAAGGGTGGAGCAGTTTTGGGATTGCAGGGGCACAAACAGACATCGTAGACAAACCTATGACCTCCCTCCGAACGTATTCTAGTAATTGACGATGAGTTCAACACTAATTGTTTCCTGTATGTGTAGTTAATGTTGGTTGGCTGTTCATTTTCCTTTACACACAAGGCCACAGGCATGTCACAACGAAACGAGTAATATCTCGCTCGATGGCTTTTGATACTTTTTAATTTTTGTACCATCAATACGGCGTCTAACATTCGCCACCTTATTTTTTCGAGGCAATACTGTATTGGCCTAGGACACTCGTGTCGTTGAGGAGAATCAATTGAGCTACGTATTGTCAAATCGGTGTACTCGTTTTGAAACGAGAAGATATACGCACGTATATTGCACCAGACACACAATCCTCCTCTTGAGCAATCGCGTAATAACAATTAAATTGTAAATTAATAAACTAAAACAATAAACACCGACTTTATTCTGTTTACAATTTAGGGAGAGAATTGATATCTTGATAATAACATGACCGCTTACTGACAATTCTGAGAACAGAATGAATGACTTTTCATTTGGGCCAACGTTAATGAGCGTGCCTCTGCTATTACATAACGCGGTCATTACAAAGCTGCACCTGCCACTTTTGAACCCTGGCACGTTTTTAAATTAATAAACCCGGTTAATGGTTTCTTATTTTGGTACGATTTAATTCTAATTGTTACAAGACTAGTGCTTATTATCTTTTTTTGTGGATGCGAAATAAATTTGTAAGCCGTCTCTGTTGACCTGTTTATGTTTAATTATTATATGCGTGCTACGAAAAACCGCATTCTGATTGGTGTACACAGCGCTGCACCTGAGAATGCTCATATAAAGTAGCAGTGACATTAGCTGGTCACTTTTTCTAGTGATTATAAATGCTACTTTACGTTCAGTAAGTATAGGTATGGCCTAGTAAGATACCCTATACGTTGAGCTCATCATAACTTACAAGTTGCCATTTCATTGCGTAACTGTATTTAATGATGTGGCTTAACTATACTGCCCGGTGTTTCTCCTATACTAGTTTCCATTTCAGCCGTGTATAGGAACTTTTGGTCCCCTAGTCTGAGGTCTCATCATGGAAGCGGTGAGAAAGGAGGAGGAAAGAACTACCCTGATAGTGATTTATCTAAACCTGATGATAGAAACTTACGAGGGGTTGTCTCGAGAATTATAGGCGAAAGAAGCGGCGGGTAGATAATATGAGGTGTAGCCATTCGATAGGTCTGAAGAAAAACACCTTTAAATGAGAAATCTGATCTACATCCTGAAAATTTACCGGATTCTCTATGTGGAGTTAGAATTTGGGCCAGGTCGTCATTATCTAGAATCTCTGTTTACTTTATTGCATGTACCGAATTAGTAGAATGTAACGTTAGGTAGTGTATACTTACTCTTCTTATTCTTCTTTGGTTTCATCCCATCTCACGAGTTTGCTGGCTTCTGCTTCCACAGCATTAAATGGTCACAGTCTTCCTCCTCCAAACCTCTGTCTTCCATAACTTTCGAAATGTACTTTTTCATGTTCGTACCGGTATTCCTCTCTTTGTTTTCTGCACTACCTGCCACTTTAATATCCTTTTAGTCATTGTTATTCATCCGTTATTCGTGACATGGTTAGACCGTATCAATCTTTATTTTGCAAATCCTTTATAATGGTGTAAGTTATTCCATTTGCTTCTTTATGTATTTGTTTGGGACGCTACTCTCACGTATAAACATTACCCTGGCACTACCCTACACTATTGTAACCTGTAAACATTTTCCCTCATAATGATTCTAAAAGTTTTATTTTGTCTCTTCATTTCATTGTAAATGCCATAGCCTACTACTGTGTACCGCACTACTTTTCTTGTGTTTTTTTAAGTTTTGATTAAATTATGCTTTGAAGTAGGGCCGAAATCATGACAACGAATACATAAAGATATAAAAGCTACAAACTATAGAGAAATAAACGAAAAGAACAGTATCAAAATGACACGGAGAGACAGTAAACAATTAAATTGATTCGAAACAAAACTGAATTCCGTATGATATCACATACAGAATTAACAAAATGTGCAGGAAATTTGACTAGACACAAAAACGAAGACGGTCTCAAAGGTTGCTATATTTAATACTAAGAGACATAAAGAGACTCTGACTATTGTGCTCTGTAAAATTACTTACTTAAGTTGATCGCCTACTTAAGTAGGTCTACTGTGGTAAAACGAACTGGATAATATTTGCTGTGAACAGGAATCGTTGATGACTGACGGAGGAGGCATTCTCTTAGCTGTGAATGGAAAACTCCTAACGGTGATGACGGCGATTTTTAAAAAGAAAGTTTCATCAAGTCGTTACTGTCATCCAGTGATCACAGCAATCAGTGTCGTTATATAAATATTTGTGTCTTTTAATTTGTGTCTGATTAAAAAAATAACCTAAAAACGACAATCAAGACGTCCCAGATACGAATTTGGCTGCATCGTAATATTTATGCGTCTTTACCTGTCCGCAAGTCGACTAAACCTATGAAAATGAGTACATAAAATAATAATATTTCTATTAGTAATTTTATACAAACCACTATATTGGTTAATGTTGGTACTATAACGCACTATAACACTATACTGCCAAGGTTGGTAAATGACCTGAAGATGGCTTGACTGCCGAAAGCGCTCGTCAATACAAAAGACAACATAGTGGTTTGTATAAAATTACTAGTAGAAATATTTGAGACCACTAATACTCCAATATAACAATAAAATAAAATAATAATAGATTGGCTTTAAAGTAAGTCTAGCCATAATGGTTAAGTCTGTCGGCATAATATATATCTCGTGAATGCTTAAGTGGAATTAGAACTAGCATTAATACTATGGACTCTTCTGTTGGTAAATGTTATGTCCACAAATAATTCAGCGTTAGTGACGTTTGAATTTAAAAAAAAAAAGGTAAAACGTACTGCTTTTGCAATGCAGGTAGTACGATAATGTAGTCTGAGCTGAATGTGTAGGCCTATATTAAACGTAGCTGATGTCTTTATATCGATTTTTAAATCCTATTCTAACCTGAAAATATTTGACTTTTACCTCTAGAGTCGTCTAAATGATTCGTTTGCTTTGGTTATTTCTTAATGCTGAATCATTAATAACGCACTGGCTTGTATGTATGTGTGTGTGTGTGTGTGTGTGTGTGTGTGTGTGTGTGTAAGTGTGGGAACACTGCCATTTCCTGTAAAGCAATAAACGAAAAATGTTGTACTAGATTAGTGGATCCTATTAGCAGAGAAATATCCTTTCACTAAGCCGTACAAAGCGGTCAGACTCATATTACACTTTAATTGGACGAGTTTGTTACCAAACGCGGTTCACGACTGACACATACTGTACGTGAGACATTAGAAAGCTATTACAGCAAATTTGAGCAGATACGTAATCTAATAGCGTTGTAAGTGACAGTCGCTTTAATTTGTCTTTCACAACCGTAGGTTAATTATCATTTATGTTTTGGAGTTTCGCTTGTTAAGGCCTTTATCCTTTGTTTGGAGTCTTTGCAATAGACGTTTTGCCTGTATCTATGCTCATCGTTTTTCATCTACTTTTCTGAATATTTTCAGTGACTTTCCAGAGCCCGTTAATTTTAGTTAGCTGTTTATAGGATATAAATATATATTTCGATGATGTAAGATTTAAATAAAAGGTTTCACCAGGAATTAAGTAGATTTAATTAGGCTGGTCCCAATGTTGTTGTTAGTAAGAAAGAAGTGGCATATGAAACGGAAGTACGGGGCGGCAAAAGAGTATTTTTACCCACATTTCTGTTTAGAACAGAAAACATAACACTCTTTAGCAGCTTAATGGCAGATTGCAAGCAATAAGATAAGATTTCTGAGGTGGGCAGTTGCAGAACTAGGAGAGCCAAATTAGACCATCAGTAAACAGTTCTAGCAAGAAAACAAGAATCAGACGTAGAACAGTAAAAACGGAAAAATACAATAGCTTGGGTATGTCACAAATATTTTTATCGAAAAGAAACGAAACTCATAATGGAAGAATTGTCAGAAGTAGAAAGAGAGAGAGGTAAACCAAGATTGGAATGGGTGGATTATTATTGAGAAGCTGTGTATGAGAAGCGGAAAGACTATACTCTACTAGATGTAAAACGGCTCGCCCAGTGTAGAACTAAGTATAAAAAGAGGCTGAAAACGCCCCGTGCTTGGCAATAAAAGGGAATGATGAAGAAAAGAACGACAAGATTAAACTAGCCTGCTGAAGCTAGCGAGCTAGTTATTGTAGTTGGAAAGGTTGAGACAGGCACTGAAAAAAATCTAGTGGTTTAGATAAAACGTCTGGGCGAAAGAAGATGACCTAACAATGGACCACGTGTCATCATTGAGACTAATAAAGCAAAAGAGAAAATTTTGTAAGATCGTTAATTCTGTCTTTTCCTATTACCGACATTTTAAAGAATTTATGAAAAATACTTAGCATTCTTATTCAGTTTCATGGAATACATGGCTTACCCAATCTCGAAAATGAGTGAATTGTGATTATTCAGTCCCAGCGAATTCCGTTTCTCCCTGAAATTGGATTACACGTGTTTACCTGATTTAGTGAAAATTACGTGTATCAAGTATATTTTAATCTATGGAATACATTACCGAATACTTTACACTACGACTCCGTATTGTTTCTGGACGCTACTCGCCATCGTTCGGGTTGTGATTATTGTCTATTGACTTCGGGTACTTCGTTTTGATATTCATACAGTTTTTAAGAAGAACAAAAGACTATAAACAAATAGTGCAAATCCATAATACTTAGACTTTATAGTGCTGTTTTTAGTTCAAGTAAGGTGAAATGACGTTTATGCACACAAAACACTGTCAGAACGCTAAAAGAAATACGACTTTTAACTCACTTTAAAAGTAGATTGAGAATTTTCGAAAGAAAATATTGAGAGGAATATGTGAGCCGAGAGGTGTGAAAACGGAAGTACATAGAAGGATAACAAAGCAAGAAATAAGTGGTAAAATAGAGAGTGAGGATATCGTCGGGCTTATTAGCGCAGAGATTAAGGTGATTCGGATATACAAACAGTCATAAAAGAACTCTGGTCTAAAAAATTGGTCTGGCTTGAAATGCAAGCCTCAAGGAAGGAAATGCAAACCAGAGAAATACCGAAGTGAAATGGGAGGATCGAGTCTTGGAGGACTTGAAAGCTATTAAGATACGGGGTGGAGCGAGAGAATAAAGAACAGGAAGATAAGAAGTAGCTAGAGAACTTAGAATTCTGTGAAGAGGGGTGGCCTGACTCATCACTGCCATTCATGGTAAAGGTTCGGAGAGCTCTTAAAAGCTGGTAAAACTCGAGAAAGAAACATTTCAATGACAATGGCAATAAACGTTTTTTAAACAAAACAACACATAATAAACGCAACTTATTGTACTTTGCAACAATATTTTGTAGCGTGTTTCTTGTTTAAAACAATGCATAGTGACGTTTATGCAAACCAAACCCCGTTGTCATCGGGCGCAGAAAGCAGAGAGCAATTTTAAGGATATTTTATGAAGTCAGTTGCCCAGCAAGGGGATGTTTTAGAGGGTTCGCCTCCTAGAAAGATAAAGGAAGAGGTGAATTCATAACTTAAAAAGAAATGTGCCTGTAAAAATTTAGTTTTTTCAAACCGAATTAAACAATTATTTAACGAATATTTTTGACTATGGTAACCTATAGTCGTCTGGTGAGTAACTTGCTTCGTGTAAACATTACAAGGCAGGGTAGTTAAAAATTTTATCCTAGTTTTTGATTTTACGTTCTCTCAGAGAGCAGGAAATAGGAACCTTAGGACTATAGTGTATTCATCTCGGTTTACAATATTTATAGTGTAGTAATTTATTCCACAGAAACTTAACAAAATTTCAATACTAGTATGTTCCCTGAGCTACAGAATCCCTTCACCAGTTTGAACGACGTACATTAGTATATAAATTTCGATATTAAATCATTTTTCAGTTATGGGAAAAATTACAAAAATTCCGATTTGTCTACTAGCCTACTTGTTTAGTTATATAACAAATTTAGAGCACACAATCGTACAATAAACTCTGAAAATTCGAAATGTTCGGATTTGGGTTACATTTTCTTTTATCTGACACCCTGCTAAATTTTCACAGTTTTTCAAATTTTCATCTACTTTTTGAGTTCCAAAATTTTAAAATTTCCACAACTTAAGACTAAATTCAGGTGTTAGTTAAAATTCTCTTTAATTTGATACCCCCATGAATTTTTGTGATTTTATCAAATTTTCATCAACTTTTCGGGCCCTGACGTCCATATATTTTGGAATAAAAAAAATAAAAACTATAGGCTAGTCAGACTGAGGCATAAATTCTTTTTACTTTCATATTCCACATGTGCTTGTGCGATTTTTTTTACAATTTTGACCCTCTACATTTTTGCCTTCCACCAACCTACTATCGGGGGTATAAATCTAAAAAACAATAGGGTTCTGTAGAATAAAAGTATGGACACACATTCAAGTTTTACAAAAATCGGTTGATGCGTTCAAAAGATGTCGTGAGATATATACCCCAAATAGATAGATAGACAGACAAATGGCAAACGTCGAGTCAAAACTGACAACTCGCTTCGCTGGTTCAATAAATGGTTTTCGCTTGCAATTCGAATCGTATACAGATGCGCCTGTTGTTGTACACAGTTTTTCGATTCGCATTTAATCATTGTTTCGTCAACAATTAAAATCTTAAAGCGTGTCCATACGTTAACCTAAGATCGGACACGACGTTCAGAACTTTTACAATCGCTGCTAGTAAACTGAATTGTATTCTAATTTCAACAAAATCAGCAGCCAATCACGTATTTGCTGCGAACCTCATAACGCTGTTTTGAAATGTTGTTTCGCTAATTTTTAGTGTGCTCATTTTATGAAAATTTTTGATTCGTTTCTATGGCAAAACGTGAAGACCGACATGACTCCAATTGCAGCAAATATTTACACACATGTACTCAATAAAGTGAAGCGTTAAATCATTAGCATAAAATATTTAACATTATCAGCGTCTACAGAAGATTGGAGACAATCTGTCCCAGTTTTCTAGCATCGTTTACCACATTTATTGTATTTATCGTTTATCTTATTTCAATGTAATATGTCATTTTTATAGAATAGTGAGTTTGTTAAAATTTAGATATCTATTAGTAGACATCTAGAAATATCTATTTGTTTAGATATCTACTTTTTTTATTCACAGAAATTTAAACTCTCCCATGAATCTGCCAGAACCCCCCCCCCCAACAGAAGGAAATCTTGGCTGCGTTCCGATAGAGAGTAGACAAATGTTTTAAAAGTTCTAACCTTCAGATAATTTATAGCATTACTGACATAAATTGCAAAGAGAAACTGCGATGTGGTGCCAAGTTACAGGAAGAAAAAGTGGATTAATACGCAGCGCAAAGGGAAGAACCGGTCGGCGGAGTAAAGAGCGATACTAACTCGCAGTGTCGGAAGTCCGCTGCAAATGTTTACAGTCGTAATTATGAGTTCTTACCGGTAATGACTGACAAACATTTATGAAGCGGAGAAATTATCACAACACACCAGCCGTGTCCTTGCGCCGTGTGAAAGTGGTTTACGTTAGCGGTAGAAACAAGTCTAGTCACTCACACTGTTGATAGTTTTATAGTGAAACACGGGTTTTATCAACTTGCAGTAGTTACAACAAGAACGTTTTGTAAATTAAGCGAGTAATTAATGCTTAAGATAAGTAGCAAAAAGTGTTTTATCGTGGGTAATGAAAACGCAGCGATAATGAAATCAATGAAGTTGTGGAACAAAGGTCAGTGGCGACAAATGAGAACTCTGAGCTCATTACTTCGACCCAATGTGTTGTGAAAAGTAATCACTGCCAAAAGGATCTTCTAAACTCTTCCCTGCTCTCTCTCTCTCTCTCTCTCTCTCTCTCTCTCTCTCTCTCTCTCTCTCTCTCTCTCTCTCTCTCTCTCACTTTCTCATTATAAACTGTGCCGTTATGAACCATTATAAACCCGTACAGAAAACAGTATACATTATGTAATTAGATTAGGATTAAATTAGGTTGCTCATAAATATCGGAATTACGTAGTAATACGATCTATAAGGCGACAATGTCAGGACTGGTAACATATTGCCCAAATATAGAAAAGAGGATTCTGTGGAAGACGATTGCGCAGACTGAGATTTATGGAAGAAAACAATGACTAACATTTAAAGAGTAAAATCGAAGACAAGACATAAGACATACAACCTACTTGCACGAAACTTCAGTCGAACCCAGAATGGTGATGACGCTTTGGAGATGATTTGTACGGCATGCAGCGTCGATTAAACGATTAAAGCTTACAGTTTATTACCATAATACTACCGAGAAATTAAACGTTTTTTTACCTTTAGTTTAATCCTAATTCGACTGAATCATTCTGTATACGTACGCACCTTTACATACTAGAAATTGTTTTAATACTTTAATATGATTTTTTAAAACGATAATTCGGTTCCTGTAGACTAAGCAAAAGGCTTTTCTTTTGCTGTATACCACCTTTAATTCACTACTACTAAACCAAGTGTTATGTTTATCGGAACTAAAACAACTTAGTTTGAATTGCGGGAATTTGATCACGATTATAGAATAAAGTAGAGATGAATTCTTTTTAATTCAGTGAAAGTGTTGCTGAGGAATTCAAATCTCGATAATACAGCGATGTAAGCTGAAAGTGCTAAGAAATCGGCCAAATTAGCCAGCTGAAATATCCGATGGCGCTGTTTTCCTATCTAGACAAGAAGTACAGTTTAAAAAATGATTTCTTACCATATACCCGCTTTGTACTGACCTATTATTCCCACCAACATTCCGCTTTCTTTTTATTGATTCGTTCCAGGAGTCCAGCCTTGGCCTTGGCATTGTGCCACAACGGTAGCCTATTGCTTTCTTCCTATGTTTAATGTGGAATAATTATACTGAGATATTGAATGTTTTTTTATTAATAATTACTATTTAAAGGAAACCACCATTCTTTGTTATCATTATCGATTCCAGGCTTGGGGTTACAGCCATTTTGACGTAAGTAGAAAGTGTTGTACCTTTTTTCTGCTTGTTCGTCCTTATGAATTGTTTTCGTAAAAATCTTCAGTTTTCTATGATTTTCACTTGTTTCAGTCACTGTTAGCATAAGTTTATGCAAAGAAGTGTTTATTTTATTGAGAATTTGCAAATAATGGGTTTATGCAACTCTTACTATTTTATTTACGTACAATAGAACATTTGCAGATAATAAAATAAATTAACCTTTCTGTACATCAGTTGATTTATCAGTCTACATAGATCAATTTAGATAGACAGATCATCTACACACGTAACAGGTAACAGGGTAAGGCAGGATAAAAATTAAATGCATACGCAAGCAAACTAGAACAGACGAGTTGCAGAATTACGAAAATGAATACAACGAACACTACGAAACAAAACAAGAACTGATACTGGAATGAAATTCTATAAAGTAATGGCGATACATGGACGACAACTGGGAAAGAAAAGCAGCATATACAAACCGCTGAAATGCACGTCTGTAATATTTTTTAAGGCACGTGAGTGGATATAGTCTAAGGGATCGAATGCGTAATGAACATGTAAGAGCCGAACTGGGTATATTCTCCACCAATGATGAGATAGAAGAAAGAAAGCAGCAGTGGATGGATCATGTCTACAGAATGGACCACCAGACGCTAGTAAAGGGCGCTATAGACTACAAACCAGGTGGCAAAAGATCTGTGGGTAGGCCATGGAAGAGATGGCTGCAATGAAGACGGAACGGGCTATAAGCCTACTCCGTCAAGTGACGACGACGAGAATAATGGAGATGAGGTGAATGTTTTTAGCTAGGTGAGAGGGTAACAGATAGTAACAAAAATTACATGATTAAAAATCTCAAAGAGATTTTAATAGGACAGTGCTCGGTGGCCCTTTGCAAGATGAAGCGATCATCAGACAGCTGGACAAGAACTGGCGAGCTATACCCTCAGCATTGTGCTATAACGATGATAAAGTATACGCTTCTCACTTTTTATTTTAGATATAAATCTTAGTAGTATAAATAAATAAATCTTATTAACTTCAGAAACGTGTTATTCAAACACTGTTGTGATAATATCGAATATATACATGTATAAAGCTGTAGCAAAAATATATCCTTGCTCATTATTTTTTGTGTGCGCGTTGTAGTGTGATGAAAATAAAAATATAAATCTATTTTCAAATATAAACAGATAGTTATGAAACGTAGATACAATTATTTCGACATAGCAATAGAAACATATATTGCTATTCTTTCCAATAGTTGTGTGTATTTTTTTATACTATTAAATTTAAAAATAAAATCATGAGTCTGTAAAATATTCTTATATTAAAATATTTGTCGTTAACTGTGTAAGCACACCGTGACTATGGTAGATTTACACATTAGTACCGTGTTATTTAGTTAGATTTGTGCATTAATAGAATTTAATAGATTAGTACTTATAGACTAATTGTTGACGGTCAGATTCATTTTTTAATACATATATTTAATTATTCATTATTCCAATTTTTTTTGGAACGAAATCTAAAATTCGCAAAAATGTTACAACAAGATAAACAAATAAATATAACTGTTATGAGAGTAAACTGACAAAACTGACAAAAATTGAGTTATAAATCTCAATTAAGGAACGTGATAAAATTATAATTTAGATATTGTAGGCCTACGCGTATGGTTAAAGAGTCCGTGTGCATGCTGAAACCTTTTCAATTACAAATTATGTTCGCGTACCTGGAACCAGCTTTCTATAACAAACCAGAACACGCTTCGCATATTCAGGTAATTTAAAGGTCGCCAAAACATATTGCGAAATATATGTAATCTCTGTATCGAAGTATTTAGGCTATGTGTGTTTGGGTGTGATTTGTGACATTGAGTGTGTCGGTAGCTATTAGGACCCGGCCGCTCTCGACTTTATTCATTTTATTAATGTATTTGAGTTAAATAAAAAATCTTATAATCAGGCGTATGAGCGGAATCCTTGAACTAAATACTTTTCACTTTATATTAAAACCGTATATTAAAGCGGTGGTCACTTTGGTAAGTCATAAGTGGTGGGTAGTCGCGACAGGTGGTAATGTTAGGCGTGGCCCCGTACGGATGATTTCTCAACATAAGAACATAAGTAACAAAAGCGTTACGACAGTGGGAGAGGACTACGCTCCTGTTTCGGAGTCTTTTGCAATAAATTGAATGTATTTACTTAGAACTCTCATGTTAAATTATCATCGAGTCAGAATATACCAATGTTTTGTGTATACAGGTACTGTTTTACTTACACTATTTTTAATAGAATTGATACTCGTATGCGTATTAACAAAAAATAGAGAACATATGTCTGTTAACTATTCTCTCTCTCTCTCTCTCTCTCTCTCTCTCTCTTTTTCTCTCTCGTTTTCTCCCCATCCAAGCGCCGCCCACACCTATCCAAGGCATCGTCCACTTCCAATTCGCCCCGTTCTTCCATGCTATTTTCCATACTATTACTTCACGATCTGCTCCTCCCCTATTCCACTTGAAGGTGATGTCCACTTAGATATCCACTTCGGCTGTCCTTTGTTCCCCATTCTCATCACATGACTAAATCACTACAGCGCCCATTTTTTCCAATACGAGCTCATTTTTTCCGCTCGCATCCATCTCCTGATCTCACTACAGATTATAATCTGTAGTAGATTATAATTATTTGCAGTCTCCGAACCCCTGCACTGTGTTAGGGTTCCTCCAGTACCGTCTGTCTGTTATTCATCAGTACCAGTCATCCACGTGTTATAATAAAACCAACTTATATTTCCTGTGGTGTGAGTCTAATTTTCCATGTAACTTACTGGCAAGGGTTGAACCTACAAGAGAATCTACAATGATAACTAATCTTATGAAGAAAAAAGATACAAAAGACGAGCTCTTTGAAGAGAAAGCACTTAAGTTCTTCACCCTCAACTCTACTCTCATTCGGATGTGGCTCCTTTAAGCCGGAAAACCTATCCCGGGATGGTTATAATCAATACATACTGTGGAATATAAATCAACATGGTATATTCAGCTGGCTGAGAACACTGTTGAAACTGTGGGAACATAACATCAGATATGTTATGGAATGTGTGTGTGTGTGTGTGTGTGTCAGTTATGTATGTTACAGAATTTTTCATCTTCGTCCCTCGGAAAAGTGCAAGCGTGTTTTATTCAGGTTGTTGCAAGAAAAGATAAGATAGAACATGCAAATGACATTGCATAAAACATGCAATTCATTCAACAATCTATCGTTTTTAAGTGGTGAACTTTGGAAACAGTTTTCCAAAACTGGTTTTAAATAATATAGTTTTACGTTACAACACACGGAGTTTCAGTCCATCAATCTACCTCCGCTTCTGCTTGTAAGGGAATAATTCTTGAAGAACGAAACAGTCTGGAAAGGAAAACGGGAAGAAGAAAAATAATAACAAAAAGAATAAGAAGAAATCAAACAGAAGAATTCTTTGTTGAAAACTTTTCAGTCTTTAATTAACATTATTTTCATAGAAATAGACTTTTCGATGTTGCAGAAACTTCACTAAAATTAAGACACTTTTCACTCAGTTGTTATTATTTTTATTTTAAAAGTTATTGTTATTATTGTTTTCTGTTTTCTGACTTGTTTACGTTTGTTTAATAGTCCGTCCCTTTTATTTTAGTTAAAATGAGAGCTAATTTATTTGTAAACAAATTGATAAGTAAAATCAATTCAGAAATTTTACTGACAGACCCTGGAAAAATCTTCTTAACTGAAATATCCCTTAAAATATAAAAGGAACAGTGATGTATTCGATTTATGAAAATAAGGAAGATGTAAATGACTAAGGGAAGGAGAATGAGAAGAAGAAGAAGAAGAAGAAGAAGAAGAAGAAGAAGAAGAAGAAGAAGAAGAAGAAGAAGAAGAAGAAGAAGAAGAAGAAGAATTTGGAGGAGGAGAAGGAGGAAGAGGAAGAGGAAGAGGAGGAAGGAAGAGAAGAAAATAATGATAATGAATATGACAACTTGTTATAAGTTATAAATTTGCGTATAACATGTTGTTACCACTCGTTGGTAGGCGGTATTATTTAAAACACACTGTATGTTTTGGTGACGAGGGTTAACTCTGTAATTACACGTATTGAACATACTAAGTAGACCATGATAAAGCGCGCGCACTCCCACCCTTTTTAATATTATGAATGTAGAAACAAAGTAGTAATTGTGCTTGTAGCCTTGAAAGAAAAACAGTGTTACCAGAGAAATGTATAAAAATGACTTAATTATAAGTTTACGAAAATGAATAAATTAATTTCATAACAAGTATTACTGATATAGCCGTAAATGAAAATAAATTATAGTTATTATAACCGTTGTAACAGTAGGCCTACATATAATTACCAAAATACAAACATCAACTAGAAACCATCATAACCGGTCAAAGACCATCAGGACAACCAAACTTGAACTTTAAGGGAGGAAGAAGACTAAAAATAATAAACTAACTGAGAAGAATAAAGAGATCAGCATTAATAAATAATTGACTATGAAAGAAATGAAGACAACGGACTAGGGACAAGACCAACGGTTACCCAATATACCCAATAGATCAGACAGTGAGAAGAAGACTGAAACATCCACAAAAGGATATTAATTAAATAAGATTAATGGAATAAGATAAATAGGGAAGAATTGAATTAACTCAACCAAGAGAATAAATAGATAATGAAAAGAAAATAACAAATAAAGAGAATAGAAAATAATGCTTATGACGGAGAAAAAAGGATTAGTATAAAACAATATGCAAACCCTAGGCAAAGACTTAACAATAACATCAAACCATTAACAGACTATTCTAGGTGACTTGTCTGTGACCATAACTCGAATTTAAAATAATAATATAATAAAAAATGATCAGGAGAGTGAGATTAAAACTTGTACTAGTATGAGTTAATGATGCATAAAAGATAACAACAAGATTGTATCTTATCTATTATTTATGTAAATGATATAGACACAGGGATATCAGAAAAACTGATAATCACCAATAATGTTGTAAATATAATATAAAGAAACTGGAAAAGAAATACAAAACAATAAATAGTAAATAATAGTATTAGTACATTTAAATAATTAAGTAAAATGTATAGAAACCAACTATCGAATGAATCCATTGTTAAAACAGAATAGGGACACACATAACCTAGCTCAACAAGCATTTTCACTTATAATAACAAGAATTAATAACAAAAATGTTATTAAACCATATTATATTATACTGTACTTAAAATAGATGTTATAAGGATCATACCAGCACCAAGACTGATTGCCAAGGAGAGATTTGTATTTGTGATTAGTGTAAATTAACATGCTGAAATGGACAGAATAGGATTTACCTAATAACCAATCTAAAAAACATTTAAAAATATTAATAAAAGAGAAAGAGGTTGATATTAGTAGAATCAATGAGATACTACAACTAATATTATGTAAACTAATAATTATTATCATGAAATTGAATCATAATAATGAAAATTGAAGATACTTGTCATGTAACATTAGATGCAAGAAGTATTAAGGAATTACCAGCAAATGGGAATATCCTGGTGCAAAAACCAAAACATTGTAACACTTTATAGTTATTATAATCATCATTTATGTAAGAAATAATGACTCAAAAACAACTTTCTAATATAGAATGAACACAAATAATGTGACACCCAATAGTACAGAGCTATGGGCTGTTATAAAGAATAAATGCAATAAAATAACAATGTAATAACTAAAACTGAGGTGATCAGAAGTTGTAATGGTTATTTCAGAGGAATTGTGTCATAATAGAAATGATTCAGAAACCACTATTAAAAAACAATAAGTGAAACTAGTTGGTAGTGTCATAGGCCAATATGCCTAGCCAACTTACTTATAATGTTTATTAGAAATAAGTATTTATTTATGTCATGTGTACTATTGTAATAGTGATAAGAAGTTGTAGACAACAATTGTGAATAATGATATTACAGTAAAAGGAAGTAATATTAATAAAAAAGGTGAATTAAGATCTAGTAACTAATATTGAATTAGGCCTAATCAGTAAAGACGATTTTTATTAAAGTACAACTTTATAACTTATTGTAAAGAGTTCATACTCGATTATTAGGGAGTAATCATCAAGGCTTATCGAAATTGAATTATATAAATAAAGAAAACAAACATATTATATGTAAATAACCAATAAGAAATGTTAGTAATTTTAATTTTGTTAATAATGATCAAACCCATATGGTATGGGGAACCAAATTGTTCGTCTCAGAAAATCCTGAACAATGGTAATAATGAAGTATATATTAGAGCAAAGATAAGGGAACAGTACTAATTATAAAGATTGATTAATTTACAATCCCTTGGGCATAATAGGGTAAACCAATTTATCATAATCTCAAACCCCGCAAAAGGACGCTTTAAAAGCGTCTACTTTTGCCGAGGTATACCGAAGAATTACGGAAATTAAGAAAATTAACCAATCAACGATCAGAACATAGCATTCGTAGCCAATTTCGTACAGAGGTGAGAACACAGTTCATCACAGTATTCCGACGGGAAAGCCACGCCGCTCCTGAGGCCAATTTTAAGAATTAACCTCGACCAGCTGACGAGAAGCAATAACCTTAAAAGTGAAATTTAGGTTATGCCGGTAGTAAACAAAAGTCGAGATAACACTAGTTCAGTGAATCTTTACGGAGTATGTGCGCATAGGTGGTGAATTAAATATTAATAAGAAATTAAAAGTGCAATTAAGGAAAAGGGCACTACAAGCAAGTATAGTGACAATTAACAAATACTTAGAGCAATTATGACCTTTTACGGTAAAAAGTTTATCGAGTATAATTAAGAAGATGAGTTCAATTTAACACAAAAAGGGCTTTGGACCTTATTAAAATGAATAATTTTGTCTATTATTAAGAAATTTAAAGACGGTTAACCTTACTTATAACAGTTGTTAACTTAATTGATAAATTGCATCAAATATGCATGCTTACAAGAGTTATCAATTTACCTGATCTAATTTCACACAATAACGAATCAGACGATTATTTTATGAACACTAAATTAACTTATAACCTTATTCTACTTGTATTTTATATGTTGTTAAAGAGTTATTACTAATTTAAAGTTAACTGGTTACTATTCAAATAAGCCAACCTTAACCTAAAATGTTGACGAGAGTCATAGTTTGAATTTTCATGTTAGTAGTTAAGATTTTATTTGTTATTGTAATCATTCTCCTACTACTCAATAATTATGGTACTATAATTCTTCAAGTTGTTGTATCTTGCAGTCTAAAAGAACCTACTTTAAATAGAACTATTTAACCAAAAAACATAACGTTCCATGTTATGATTACTGGAATCAGAATAACAAACCCTGAGGAAAGAGAACTTTATCAAGTCAATTAGTAATGTAAAATTGTTATTAATGTAATTATGAATGTATTATTCTTTAACATAATTTCATGAATATTATTGAGCAATAAACCATATTTTATCAGATAAAAGAGTTAACCAAATTATTTAATTAGACTAGACGATTACAGGTTAGGTGAACCACGCACCATAGTTGGCACCACTTGCAGCGGCAATTGAGATAATTCAAACAATTTTAAATTATCATCGCAACGCTGTATTGTTAACAGGACGATTAACAATTGAGGCCTTCACTCAAAGTAAGTGCTGAACTAATTAATTAAATCTAATTTCAGCGAGGACTCAACTTGTCAATTGCTAACCGAAACTACGACAACTGAAAAAAAAAAACAGGTACCAACGAAAGAATCAACCTAGCCGATTCGTCTAGACTGAAGGAACCCGAAGGATTAAATTACGAAATTAACCAACAATTAAGATATTCTAAATAAATAATAGAAATAAATAACGCAATTTTAGCAGCAGCTCAAATACAAAAAGAACACGTGTCTACAAGATTAGTTATACAATTGGCGCCAACAACTTGGGGCTTTAACAACATTAACCAAGGGATATTATTTTAAAATAACCCTACACAAACGATATTAATAATACAAGCAAAACAAGTTTTGTTACACCGTTAGTAATGAAACTAAGTCTACTTATTATCTGCTTCGTGAGGGTTCAATTTTGAACTACGTATGTTATAATAGGGTAAACACAATAGTGATCAAATACTTCGCACCTTACGAACTGTAGTATCTTCGTATTCTTTGAAACAGGTATATTAATCATCGTCAGCGTATACGATCAAATAATAATAATAATAATAATGTTTTAGTGGATGGTTAGTGAGGATCGGTCAATAATACAACTTTTAGTTATTTTTCGTCGACGTTTCGACAATATTTATTGTCATCTTCAGGACCTGTGTATGAAATACAATAGAAATATCAAACATAACGAAACAATTAAATATTTGGGTGAACGTGTTGGTGATGTGAGTGTGTGCGTGCGTATGTATGTATCATTTTTTATGTGATGACTTATGATAGTTTGTTTACATCTTCAAATTATCTTTAAGAAAGCGAGCAAATTATAGTATGAGAGAAACATACTATTGTTTTATAGTATGAGAGAAACATACTAATTTCTCTCATACTATAATTTGCTCGCTTTCTTAAAGATAATTTGAAAATGTAAACAAACTATCATAAGTCTTCACATAAAAAATGATACATACATACGCACGCACACACTCACATCACCAACACGTTCACCCAAATATTTAATTGTTTCGTTATGTTTGATATTTCTATTGTATTTCATACACAGGTCCTGAAGATGACAATAAATATTGTCGAAACGTCGACGAAAAATAACTAAAAGTTGTATTATTGACCGATCCTCACTAACCATCCACTAAAACATTCACTGATTGACGGTCACTAAAAAATTTAAGGATTTAATAATAATAATAATAATAATAATAATAATAATAATAATAATAATAATAATAATAATAATAATAATAACAATAACAACAACAACAATAAATAAATATCATCGTCATCGTCATCATCATTATCGTAGTAGTAGTAGTAGTAGTAGTAGTAGTAGTAGTAGTAGTAGTAGTAGTAGTAGTAGTAGTAGTAGTAGATTAAAAATTTTGACAAAACTAAAACAGAAAACAATTTCGTGCAAAAAAAACAGCAACCATCAACACTAAATAAAAAATAGAAACCATTGTTTCTTATTATTTTGACGATAATGTAAGTAGGATTTAAAAGTGCTATAATTTTTCGTTTTTTCGTGAGATCATTTAGCAACGATTTCGTCAAACAAATTTGTTTAGTGTATTTATTACCTTCAGCTGTTCTCATACATCAGACAGAAAATTTGTTTGTAATATATTTTTTTAATTTTATTATTTATTCTTATAGGATTCATACCAAACATTTCAACTATTTATTGCAACTCAGGGACTAGAGTACGGTTGACTACGTGTCATTATAGATTGAATAAGCCACATCGTAGAATGAACGAAATGTTTAGTGCCGCCAAATATGAGTGTTAAAATAAATAATATTGTTATATTCTACAATACGAACAAATTTGACTAGACTTACAGCGTCCTTCCGAGTAAATTACTGATAACGGGGAAATCCCTGGGCCCCTTACAGATAGCGATTACGTCAAAGTGAGATATAAATCTCTTCTTCTTCTTGTCGACCAGAGGTTGGTGGACTTACAATTTCTTCCATTCCGAAGACAGTCTCTTTATCTCAACATACTGTCATTCATTTTAGTTCATTCATATATGTACTCCTGTCTGTGGCTTCCCATCCCACTACGTCTTTCAATAACTTAGTGGAATAAATAAATCGGTTGTAATAAATGCAGTCGTGGAATCGATTTCCTGCACATTGATGAACTGATATGACGCAAGTTATTGTTAAAACACCTCCGTTACCCACTGTATCGTAAGTCCGCAACACACCCATACGTATACAAAAGCTGACTAGCAGGTTTCTACACGTTAAACGACATGTGGCATTTTGTTTTCACCCTCTGCTGTTTGTAATTAAACGTAGTCGTTGTGTTCATGTAAAACAAAGATAACAGAGTAACGCGAGACGAAGTTGGGAGTGTTGTTTGAATTAGTAATTAGCAGAAATTTCTCCGCGTTACTTTGTGTGCACTGTACGAGTATTTAGCTGCGAGTTTATAGAAATGGAAAGTAGGAGCTTTCCAGCAAACCACCGCGTTTGTCTTAACTTATAATTATAATACATTTAATTTACGTAACTTCGTTCACGGGTGAGAACCGCATCAGTTTGTTCATTATAATCGCAATCATACAGGAAAACGAAACTACGTATATAAGGATTTCTGCTTGTGCCCTCCTTAATTCAACCGCTTGCTTCGTTCTGTTCTCCCAGTCGGCAGCTTCTACTTATCTCTTCTATCATCTCGTCTACTTCGTTTCTCCAAGATCTTGTAGGTCTTGTCCCACTTTTTCTGTCTACGGAATTTCAATCGGTTCGTTATCTATCCGTCTGAGTTTGCTCATCTTACACGTATTCTTCCATTTTAATCTAATATCTTGTAATAAAATTATAATCCTTGCTCCTACAGTATCGGACGTTATCATCATTAGTATCGAGACATAAACAGGAAGCAATGATGGTTTTCATAATTAAAAAAACATTATTTTTTTGGATTCAAAACAATTTTGGTTTTGATTTAATACCTAACAAGTTTCGGTTTGAGATCTTCCACTGATAATGATCGTTTGAATATGTGCAAAGCGTTCGAAATAAAAAGTCTTTTTTTCCTTAATTTGGATAATAATTGTTTTGGGGTGAGAACTAGTGGATGGTGTGGAAATTATTACTTAGGCAAAGTTCATAATATCAGTCGATCGAGAAATATAATTACAGAATACATAGTGTATTACATAATTATATGTACGTATGAATAATATGTATACATAATATGTAACAGAATTACAGAATATATAATCTCAATACAATTCCTTCAATTTCTAGTATGAACATAACATTACAATATTTGTGTTGTTCTTTAAAAAAGACCGTACAGACATTAGACTAACTTATCTATACCAAACTTACATCCACATAATAAGTACAAGTTGTATCCATCCACATCCACAGTATTATCCCAAGTATTATATTTGTGTACCCTAGACCAGTGGTTCTCAACCATTTTTTGTTCACGGCACACTATCTTATGCAGTGAGTTCCCGCGGTACGAGGTGGCAACAATTCCCCCTCCCCCATTCATGTCACAAGGTATGACTGGTCGCAGAGTCCTTATGCTGTGTCCCAAGAGTAATATAATAATAATAACAATAACCATCGACCTTCCTCTAGACAAAGAAGAACAATTTCAGCAGACCGAACACTTCAACTCACATATGGTGAACTATCACTTCTTAAGTTTTGGATGTTACATTTCCAAAGTGCTTGTCAAGTGGAAGCAGTTGCATTTTTCTACCACATGCTTGTGTGAGCTGGACTTTACGGCACTAACAATAATAAATAAGAACGCGAGAGACGTCTCTTAGATGATTAGGAAATTGGTGTATGTTTATCTTCAATAATCCACCACGAATTGGACTTTTGTAGAAGAAACGACAAGTTCAACTTTTTCTCACCAATAACTCAAATCTTATTGTAAGTCACAAGCCAATAAGTCCCCTGTAAAAATGTGCTTAAACTCTTGAATATTTTCTCTTGTTTCTTTTCCAAAATAAATATTGAGTACAACTATATCAATTACTTTTACCAGCAATATCAAAAGTCTAGGAAGTTTCGCGGCACACACAGCAAATCTTGCGGCGTAGTAGTGTGCCGCAGCACACCCGTTGGGAACCACTGCCCGGCGTTTACCGTATTAGTTTACGCACGTATTAGTTTATGGTAATATTTTCATTTAAACCGATATATTCAGTTTTGTTCATGATCAACTTTGATAACTTCATTCATTTTGTCTTGGACCTGAAAACAGTGTACTTGTTTTACGGTAATTTACCCGTTACAGATGACAGTAATATTCTATAAAAATATGAATAGAGTTTAGCCAATTAACTCAAAGAAAAGAAGCTAAAAAAAATCTTGTTTCTGTAAGTAAATTTATCAGGCAAACGGAAATACGTAGTAGAAGGTGACCAGTAATCGGTAAAAAGTTGCGCTGTTACATACCATATTATTTGTTAATCATAACTTATATAACACAACTACACCAGATATTTAACCAAAAGTTCTTCTCTCGTTTTCTTTTCTACGTAGTTTTTTGATTACTTCCTCTCACATGCTTTTAATTTTTCAACGTCTCTGTTAGTCTGGTACATTGTTTCTACCATGCGTCCAATAAATACGATCATCTAATAATAATAATAGTAATAATAATTTTAAAAAATAATAATAACAACAATGCTACTACTACTAATACTACTACTACTACTACTACTTACAACAGCATAATATATACTACTAATAATAATAATAGTACTAAGATAAAATGAACAATCTAAAAACAAAACAAGAGCTGAGAGAATGTGGAAGGTAAAATCGCGGATAGTTCCGATATAATCATTGCAGCAACGGGGGAATATTTAGTAACAACACTATTTCACATGCAACACATCTATTTCAGAACATTCGGGCAACGGCTATCTTAAACACACCTTACAAAATGTGTACATAATTGAAGCCATTGATTCTGGCTTGGAAGTGAGGTGAATAATAATAATAATAATAATGATTATTATTATTATAGAGTAATAGAATATAATAAATATATTATACGTAATATTTATTAAAAAAAATAATAATTTTTTTAAAGAGGGGGAAATGTTTAATGCACCGTCGGAGGAGACCTCGTTTCCCCTGGTGTGTGGGACTCTTTCCCACTAAAAAACTCACCTCTAATTCAGACATTCACATCTATCTTGGAACCAGTTACTGTATTACTTCAGAATGGATCCTACTGCGCTCTTATCGGGCTCCTTCTAGTTGTCCCTTATCTTCTACTGCCCGTTGGGTGCAACTTAGGCCTGTTTTTTTTTCTAGGAGGACCCACTGAGTAAATGCAGAGATGTAGTCTCATTCCGTCTTGCCACGAAGCATAAGCACACCTACGCTCTCGGGCGTGAACGACCTGAGCTCCATTTCCATTACCATCCTCTCTCTTGTCAATCTGGAGCACTTGAAAAAGGTGTGAAGGGCATCTTCATGGGAGAGTCACCGTACTGACATGCTGGGCTTTGCACCTTTCGAATTCTGTGGAGGTAGGCATTAAAGTTGCTGTGGCCACTGAGGAACTGTGTCAGATGGTAGTTAACCTCACCGTGTTGGCAGCCAATCCATTCCTTCAAGTCTGATATAAACCTTGCAGTGCCGGAGAGTGAGTTGCCTAGCTTCATGCTTTGCCGCATCCCTTCTAATTACGTCTCTTCTTTCGAAGAAATGATTTCGCTCTAGAGTCAACAGGTCTATGTGAATCACTTCCGCTATCACCAGGACTACTGGCACCGTCCGGTAAGAGGATGCTACTCTGAGGGCTCCTCTTCTCTGCACCGATGCCATACGTTTCCTGTATTTTTCTGTCTTTAATGCATCGATGCCAGTGGTGTTCACTATGCAGAATTACTCCGACGATATTTTCAGATGAGAGATGCCACACTACATTTTCTAGGGTTTGCCTCTTCTCTTTCCGTCTGTCACAGGTGAAAAACGTGTGGTACACATCGTCTAGTGCCTGTCTTCAGAAAATGTAGTCTGGTCTGTCTACTTTTCCCATCAGATCAACAATAATATAATAATAACAATAATAATAATAATAATAATAATAATAATATTAATAATAACACCAACAACAAAGACAACATTAACAACGACGAAGTCAAACAAAAGTAACACCCAACAGAAACAATGAGAGTTAGGCGTGATTCGTTTAACATAAATAATTTAATAATCGAATGACAACGCAGTCGCAACTCAGTAGGGACTAATCACGATAGTATCATGAATTGCTAATTAAATTATAAAGTGGTACTAATTGAATAAAACGGAATGATCATTCGCAACATGCTAACAGCCGTTTACGCAATCTGCGATCATACTCGTTCAGCCACTTAGTAATCCAAATTACTGACATTTAGGTAACTTGGCTACGTAACACCTTCAGCCGGAAATTCTCTCCCGTTAATAGGCCTACACATTCTGGTAGTAACTGATAATTATTGTTGTGCTTTCTGTTTCTTGACTGATCGGCGGATTGACAAATCTAAGGACAATTAATTAGTTTGTTTTAAATTTATTTGCATTGTAATCATAATTTACAGGGTAGTTTTATTATTGTGTAGTCATTTTATGAGATTTACATGTATTAGCTTATGGAACAAAAGAAGCTGAGGGCTTCAGTCTCGTGAAGACAATCACGTCTTTTCGTGAGCGTCACATTGTGACATAAAACTGATTATTAACAATACAGAAACATCCGCCACCGTTTTCTGTAAAGATTAGTTACTATTTAAGTTCAAGTTTAAAAATGAATTAACTAAACGTTAGGCGTCCACGTCTATATAATCAGTTCAGGTAAACGTAAGTAATGGCAAGCTTGACAGGTAAATTTATTGATTGTGTTACTGTTATAACTTGTTGCGTGTAGTTCATAACGGATACCAGTATTCATATAAGTGTTTATTGTGATAAAATCATAATAAGCATTTGGTTAAAAGCAGTGGCGGAGAGTGGATCCAAGGACTGGTACTCTCTAATGCCCTTCCTAAAATATAAATAACAGATTGTGAGATCTGACAGTAGTGGGCACGGACAGTCTATCGGCCTTTACTCAACATCTCATGTTTTTCACTATTTTGCTTATCACCAAAAGAATTATTTCTAATTTCTTAACAATACGGTTTAACTACGTAATAGTCAACAGTACAGTACACTAGAACAAAATTACAACAATTTTAGGGCGCTTTGATACAACAGCACAATAAGGAATAGGAAAAAACGAAAAAATTTCTGAGGAGGAATAAGACAATAATTGTAAAAATAAACGCACGGTATTCACGCAATATTCTAATTGTAAAGAACTCTTCAACCAAATGATATAAACTACTTTACTCATGGATTTTCTGAATAGAGAAATTATTATTTTACCGTTTTCGTTAGTAATATTGTTCGACTTGGGTAGAAATATAAAAAAAAAGAATTAATTTGATTTAGAAATATTATTAGAGGTCACATTTGCTAGTCTTTTGCGGAACATGAAACCTCGCGGGAATGTCTGATGTTTTTACTTCCATGTTCCGTAAGTAAATGAAAGTGTGATGATCGCGAAGAAAGTCGTGTTCGCAATAAGGGCTGATTCTGATTGTACTACCCTCAAAACGTGAAGGAAAGTAATTTTCCGATAATTGTCTGTGTGTCTATGTAACCATATGTAGAATTTTTATCTATGACGAACGATAACTGCCGCAAATTCGAACAGGATCAAAACTTTTTTGTATATGTGCCCGAGTTGTAGAGGACTCAAGGCCAATTGATTTTGGTGAAGATCGGTTAAGGGGGAGGGGTAGTTTATTTGGAACGTTTTACGTTTTAACAAGAGTAAAGTACTTAATTTTGATAAATAAAGTGTCCTGAAAAGAAGGTCATAATAATCCACTGTAGAAAGGTAGATGAAATATCTATAAATCAAAAGGGCAGTTGAAGGCGGAGGGGGTAATTTTTTGAAAACTACCTTTTTGGTGTCGAGTAAAGTACTTTTTGAAGAATAAGATACCTCAATAATTGCATATAATGAAACTGTTACTCAATAAAACTGTAAATATAAAAAATGGTGTTGTTTGGTTCAGAGGGAGGTGTAGTTTACCTGCATTGTTTTGTGTTTTAATAAGAGTAAAGTACTTAATTTTGATAAATAAGTGATCCGAAAATAAAGTTATATTAAGCCTCTGTAAAATGGTAAATGAGATATCTATAAATGCAGAGGGTAGACGAAGGGGGAGGGGTGATTTTTTGAAAATTACTTTGTTGATTTCGAGTAAAGTACGAGTATTTAATTTTGAAGGTTAAGGTATCTTAGCAATTACATATGATAAAACTATTACTCTATGAAATTGTAAATATCATTAATGGTGGGAATCGGTTGAGAAGGAGGAATGATGATCTGCGTAGTTCAGTTTCTTTATAAGAATAAAATACCTAATTTTTGTAGACAAAGTGACTCAAAAATAACATTATTTTAAACGGCTACCCCATAGTAACAAAAATATCTATAAACAGAGAAAATAGTTTGAGGGTGGGGTATATTTTTTTAGAAATTATCGAACCGAATTCAAGTAAATGATTTTAAATATAAATCTTAGAACATGGAAGTCATGAATGGTTATCCATACGTTATTTAGTGTTATTTTTAAGGTTTATTGACCGTTGTTATTTTATATAATGAAGAACTATAATAAGACGATGACAAACATTTGTAATTGTATATATACTGCTTCCGGAGTTTCAGTGGTACTATTAAACCACTGGGTATCCTGTTGTTCGTGCTAAAAATATATTTATTGACTCATAAATTCATAAACTCTTTTTTTGAAAAGAACGAAATTTCTTGAAGAGGCTAGTGTGTAAATATAAACGAAATTGTTGATGTGCCTGTAATAGGCGTCTGAGACATGGAGGAAAACAGAGCATTTAAGTAGAAACCACAGTATTAAGTTTAAGAAAAATTTATGAAATGACAAAATTGGATACAACTAGTAGGCCAATATATATCCTTATATACCTTAGATAACCGGGATAACCTTATATAAAAAACTAAATGTGAAGGCAACCAATATTAAAAAAAAAGGAAGGCCAACTGAGTTGGTTTATGGCCATGTAACTTTTAATGCTTTTAATGGTAAAGGAAACAAATCTAACGAGGAGCGCAGAAAACAAGAGATTGACGAAGATAGCACGAGTTGGGTTGTTGAGAAAACATGGTATGAGAATGTGAGAAGAGGAACAGGACCAGAGAGAAGAGGGTTGGAGTTGGAAGGTACGAAAAGAAGTGGATGGCAGAAAGCAGTGATAGAAATAAATAGGGAGTACAATTAAGAAGTAGGCCTACACAGCATTCTGAACTTTCTGACGCCACGTTTACCGTCAATCGTGATGATTCACAGTCACGTCTGCATTAATGAAGGAATTCTCTTTTTGAAAGTAAATTTTAAAAGTGAAAGCTTTAAAACCAATCTGGTCCTTTGCGGAAGTTTATGCTCGATGCGCAAGATAAAACCTACAACGAACTACGAATTTGGAAAAACCTATACGTTCGTAGATGTAGTGTATAATTAACGGTTTATTGGTAACGATTTGTTAGAAACAACTAGAGCAAAGCGATAGTTAGTGTAGTCTGTAATAAGTACTGCAGCGACATTGGCACCGTATGAACGACTGCTTCACCAAACTGTAAGTAACTAACACGAAGGAATGTTTTTACTCCTTGGAAGAAGTAACACAATGATTATTATGCAATCACTATTTCTTACTCATTTTTTTACAATATTATTGTCATAGTTAGATTTAGTTATGTAAAGTATTGCTTCAAGACTGTTGTAATTATATTAACGAGTGTCTAATGTTGTTTATAAATGCCATGCATAATTAACTAAAAAATTATTTTACAAAATTGTAGTGAGCAGCCTATTACATGATAAAGTACGAAACCGCAAAGAGCAGTGGAAAACGACAGCTAATACAAACCTACATCACAGTATAAGACGAGGATCACATTGACGACAATGACATAAAAATTAAAGGTGCTGGGAAAGTTGACGAAGCACAATTGAAAGAGAATTTTGGAGGTTAAAATGTTAGGCGAAATGCTAATAGATGAAGTAAACACACATAAAGACAGAATTTACTTGTTTCAATAAAGGAAAGGATGTTGTTATCACAGTATAACAGAAAAGGAATCGCCGCACAAAATATAGTGCGGTATTTTCATTATTTCCTAATTTTCTATTACATTTCCATCGTTGTAAAATAAAATATATACGGAGTAATATTTTAAGACTTATTATCAGGTCTGCATTATACTTCGGAATATAAAATTGCATAAAAGCATCCTGTAGCCGTCGCGCGTTGCTGTGGTTATGCAGTTAGTGAATCAAGGTTTCATTTGCACAGTAAAGTATCAGATACATAATTTCAACATGTGTGAATGACCATGCGGCTGAGAGGTTGAAAACTTCTATGCTCACAGGAATCTATGGAGGATAAAGATTCAATTCGATAAAGCATTTCGCAATTAAATAGTGACTATGGAAAAGTGTAACTGTTACTTACTTTACTAGCTTAATAAGGTAAATGAGTTACATTTTATCTAGTAATATGGTATGTACACTTACCTTAAACCAGTGAATAGATGAAGTTACAGGTTGCTTAGGGTCAATGGTACTAGAAGACGAAGAATTTAGGAGATTTACAAGTGACATGCGCAGAAGACTCAGAGTGCTGAAATAGAAGTGAATTGGGGGGGGGGGGATTGATTAAAAAAGACGACACTGTTAAGTAAGTCCTTATGATGATGACAATGGTAATTACGTAACACTTAAAGTAAAACGATTGAGACAAAATGATGAAACTCACATGTCAAAAAATTGATTAAGGGAGATGAGAAAAAAGAAGCGAAAATTTTATATTTCTTTTTAAGAAAAAACCATGACTTTGTCACGTTCAAACGCCCGCGCCGTCAAGTACGCAAGCATGTGTAACTAGACACTGGAAAAAATAAACAGTATACGAATATAACAGTACTTTATTGTCAAAATGTTCATTCAATAAAGTGGATCCCGTTTATCAACAAAAGTTTGAAAGGTTACAATTACATACGACGAAATATCTACGTGTCTTAATCTAACATCATGTGAAATGTCTGCATGACGAAGTGCACGCATGTGTGCTAAGCAGTTTGTCAAGATATGTTACTAAGCGCGTAACCGTTGTAAACATAAGTATGCAGACTTGATACAATATACTTAGCAAAAATATTGGTATGACAATTATCTGATTGCAAAACTTCTATTTGTTGGAAAAACTTGTCAGAAGGATTTACGTTTTCACAAAGCATTAGTCAACAAACCTTTCCTTCTTCAGTCATGTTTCGGATATTTTAGCACAGATAAAGTGTAGGAACTCAATATTGCACCAGTACTTCCCGCATTCGACTTTACGACAGTGTCCAGTTAAACGTTCCTTGTTTGTACAAACTGCGTCCTTAAGCAGTATGCCTTTTCTACTCTAGGGATATAAGGCTGTTTCTGGAGCTGTGTCATTTTATTTTACACATTCCTTTCTGTTTCCTTTTGATCTGTGTCATTTCAGCTTTATTATGAGATTTTCCTATCTTTTTTATTTTGTCCTGCCATTATTTCTAGGGTTGTCTCCGCGTCTTTTCTTTATTAGCCTCACTTCATACTCATTCTTGAAGCGACCCCGCTTCATTTTCATCTATCATGTGTTCCGTGAGTTCTAAACGCAGGCTTTTTCCAATCGTTATTTCTAATACGATCCACGATTGATTCGTTGTATGGTTCTTGTCTTATTCGTGACGCCTCTATTTTTATTCTCTGGATTTAGGCGATTGGGCGTGACACTGGCATACGTATTTTTATAGCAACGTTTCTCAATACTTCAATTTTATTGTTTCCTCCAATGAGTAATGTTTACACTATTGACACTATTGAACAGTCTTCATGGTTGTGGTGTTCTCCCAGTAACTTTTTTCATCTATCTTCAGTTCTGCGATATCGCTGTGTTCATGTAGTTACTTTTTCCCACTTGCCTTAATTTATCCTCCAGTTTTTAATGTGTATTGTTTGTCTGTTTTTTATTAATTACCATTGTTATTTGTTCTTAGTTGAGGGAATGGCTGTTGCTGTTATCACGTTGTAGTGTACAGACAGTCGCTTCCGAACAATTTTTTTATGTCAAGTAATCGCTGCCATAAGCTTTCACAGAGAATAACTGTAACACTCGCTCATCAGCGTGATAACCGATTTCGCGCTCTGTCATTCACAGGACAAAAAACTATAAAGAACCAAACGGACGGTCGGGCTACTACGCCGACACAATGGCTTACGTAACGCCCATCGTGTTCGGCACTTTCTACCCAGTCTTTGGTGACAAACGATATTTATCTGCTATAACATAACATATACGGCATGCGCCAAAACAACCTACTGGAAGTTACAAGTTTTCGAAATTAATTGTTGTATTGTTGTGTTCAAAATTAATCAACGTTTATTCTAATTTAAGACTGATATAAAATAAAATGATTCTAACAACGCAGAAAAGGGTTTTTGTCTTTAAACATACTTTTGCTCATACGCAGTTGAATATAAAGGAGGGTTAAGGCCCGGGCAACCCGTGCAGCCACAGAAGTGCCTTCCTTGTGCACATATGAAGCATGTGAATATATGAAACGATATTGTTTTTATTAGACGACTAGAATGAAAGGGAGTGCCAAAAAGGAACATTGCTAGGCGAACATTTTATCTTGAGCCGCTCTTGCTGTATCTTCAAATGATTAAGTTTGCCACGCGTTAGAAATGAATTTTGTGACCGGTTACAAAAACCACTACTCACTAACACAATTGTATTAGTAGACATTAAAAGCTCCAGTCCACGCAAAGCGTTCATGCACAGTCTGCGTCGGATGTCCAGTTACTGTAACAACTGGAGAATGACAGACGGCTCGTCGAGAAAGAGAAATCTCGACGAACATCTCTAAATTGAATACGAGCCAAATATCTACGAGAAGAACGTTCAACCGAACTGGTAATTTTCCAAGTGATTTCTACAAGTCTTATATAAACGGTACTTACGAAAAGGTGCGAATAAATATGTAACACGATTTTCTTTGATCAGTGCTATAAATATGTTCTCATGATTATGAAGTTCTCAAAATAAAGCTTGCTTATTTTTAACTTGAAGAATTGCGCCTCGTGCCAGTTGTGCTTAATAATGGTGCTTTGTGAGCTTGTTAGTACGAGCTCGTATTTAATGAAAAAAAAGTATAGATTAAGCTTAATAATGAACGATATCCTAGGTAAACAGGTAAACATTTCATGTGGCAAGAAGGATCGCTTAGGAACACACACACACACACACACACACACACACACACACACACACACACACACACACACACACACACACACACACACACACACACACACACACACACACACACACACACACACACACACACACACACACACACACACACACACACACACACACACACACACACACACACACACACACACACACACACACACTCACAAATCTTATGGGTTCTAGCAGCATAGAAGTATTAATGTTTGATAAAAATCTTGCAGTACCTGTTTGCAAAACAACAATTCAACACCAGACACTCTCTAATGTCACTGCCTGTAAAGCTATAAGATGTAATATTAGAGATTTCACGTTTAAAACTTTTTTAAATATATTACAGGTGATTTACTAATTTTATGGTTAAGTTTGTATAGTAATGTGTATTACTAAAAAAATTTAACATTGAGTTAGAAAGCGGTTTCCTTAGGAAATTTAGTTTAGAAATGTTTTTGTTAATAAGAAGTTGTACTTCCTTATTTGTGAAATTGTGAATTCATTTGTGGTCTCGTAAAAATATGCCTTCGTTTTCCAGTTGTTAAGCGTTTGGTTAGATTTCAGTTCGAAATAAGATAAACGGTTTCTGGATATTAATAAATGTTGTTCCTTATTATAGGCTGCCCCATAAAGAATGTAAGATTTAGTATTTTAATAAAATTAAATGTTATTAAAAATTATAGATGTTTTGTTTTTGTTGAAAGTGTAATTACTTGTTAATTATGGAAAATTTAAGAGACAAATGTGTCTTGCGAACATACTGGTACATTTTTCTTCTATCGACGAAACCCCAAAAACCTGAAACCTGTGATGGCCTTTTTGCATAATTTCGGCTCAGTCTCAAGCTGACTCTCACGCCTCAGACATTACATGTGATTTGTTGACGGAAACAGAAGATTTCAGAACTTCCAAAGGAGGAAGTCGCTTAGTGCCAAATTACAAGACCTCGTCGGCCAGTTCTGGCCAGATCTGAGATGAGATGATCTCACGTCTCACGACGCTACATACCGGCTAGCACAAGGACATTTGGGGTTTTAATGTTATAATTAAATCTGTTTTCTTGAATCCCTTAAATAGTCTCTGAACTATTAGGCGTAACTGTTTAGTTTCAAACATCGACCGAAAATTCCACATAGTTTGCGAACTGTCTACGCACAACGTTCTCCGTGCCTGCAATGTGTTTTCACCAAAACAACATGTTGCTTTTTCATATAAAGCTCCACAGCAATTAATCGTAACATAAACAGAACAAACGCGGAAACTTGTAATGCCGCCAATCTAACAGAGCGAAAATTACGTGGAATTTAAATCTTTCGTTCTTCATGGAACACTCTATATTTGTCAATACCGAGCGTATACTATTAAAAATAATGACTCTTAAAATTGACGGACGTTATTCGCAGTTGCTAAATTACTTACAAAAGTAAATTATCAAAATAAAATTTGATATATGACGGATAAAAATTAAATGTTTGTTTACATTCATTAGCTGTCTTTTAGTTATAGGAATTACACAATACATTGAACTCTCCTGCGTTTAGTTTTCCAGTCTTTAATACATCACTTATATAATTATAACGTTTTGCGCTATATTATGCAGTGGAGGCACACATGCGAAAAAAACAGCTGACTGGTTTTTATACATATTTCATGTGTCTGGAGCACAACCATTTTATACGTGCACATACCCGTAACATATTTTTTTGTATTGACTTTTATTTTTTTATATTACAGGTCATAGGTGCCATATTTAAATGTCGCCAAAGTTTTACATATAGCTTTTTCTGAAAGTAAGTAGTTAAATACTGTACAATATAATATACAGTAGTTTGTGAAGCCGATTTGTCTGATTTTACAGGACGGAATTACCACATATTTCATGAGTTTCCAACTGGGACGTATGGTTGAGGCATGTAAAGACTTTTTAAGTGGTAGTGATTCAAGGAATTGTAAATTTATGGAAGGTTCTGAGACACAACGCTTGAAGAGAATTCAGATGTTTTTGTGGGAAGATAGAGTGAGCATTGGTGTAATATATAAAGTGGATGTAAGACTGTTGTAAAGACCTAACGAAACACGAGTAAACACACATAATTAAATAATTGAAGATTATGCAATCATAAGCAAACTGAAAATAATTTTTTATACTGACTGGAAAAGACAAAATGAAAATATGTTTTTATTTTTTTTAGCATGAAAGTTAGTAAAAGAAGAAGAAAAAAGAAGAAAAAGAAGAAGAAGGGAAAAAGAAAGAGGAAGACGAGGAGAAGGAAAAGATGAGGAGAAGAAAAAGAGGAGGAGAAAGAACTACCATTGGTTTTTCCATTGTTTTGCTGTATCGTTGTTAGCTTACAGAGTAACAAAGTCATAAGTTTGGTAAGAGAAGGAAGTATTGCAAGGGGTATACAGTTTCACAGGAGACACTAAGTTAAGAGAGACAGTGAAGGGAGAGACGTTTACAGTTGTATCTTATTTAATTCGTGTGTGTGACTGAAGTATTACAAGATAATTTTATATAGTTTTTATTATGTTACGTAACATAGTAATCAAATGAAGGATGCAAACTACACATGTAGAATGCATTGGAAAGTAGTAATTGCCTAGAATATTACTTTCTTGATGCGTTGATTAACTTTATGATTGACCATAAACCCAAGTAAATGTGGACGTCACTCTACCCACTGTTCTTTGTCCGATGACTCCAGACGATATCGGATAGGCTATACGAGGACCCGAGCTGCCACATTTCATCAACGACTACGCTATTAACACAGACGACTGTTGTCTTTCTCAATTTTAATGTTACTGTTATGAATGCAGATTGATGAAATCACTTACCACCTGTGTTCGGACGTGACATAATTGATATAATTATTTTCTTTTAAACTGTAGCGTATTGTAAAGTATTATCTACAATTATTAGCTACAATAATAATTGGCTATATTAGCAAATCGATGACTCGACTTGTTTTGTTTTGCAGACAAAGGCCCTTACTTTAATTTTGTATGTCACCCTTCGTTTGGGTGTTTCCGTAGCCAGGCGCTAAGATGAAGCTAGAGAAGCTGCAAAAATCGTTGTTACAAAAATACATATGCAAATGGGATTATAATCGGCCACATGATTCGGCTAAGACTACTCCATTAAAACAACAGAGACTCGATATAATAATGTAAGTATAATGATAATGATTAGTATAACAATAACAATAACAATTAATGACTAGTTAGAGAGATCTCTGCAGACCAAGTACTCGGTGTCCATCTTGATCGTCGGCTTACCTACCGTACCTACGCACAGACAATTACCACACGAGAATTGACGCATCTGTGCCAATAAGGCTATGACCCCGTAAAGTAGGTAAGTTGATTGTTAGAGTGTATTTGGTTCCGATCATTACCTATGCCACTCTGGTCGGTGCGTAAGATGCAAGGCGTTCCCAGCACAGTTTCCATGCTGTTGACAAGCGGATTTAGCGGTGCACGACTTTTAGACGATACTGTGTACTTGTAAAGTTTACGTTCTAACGGGAAGCACCGCTGCCAACACCACCCCCATAGCGGCCTTGGCAGTGTCTGTTTACATCCAGGAGATACTCGCCGCATATTGATCGCATTCAGTACGACAAGACATTATAAACCCATTAAAGAGCAAAAATTCCGTCTTGGACTGCTCTTGAAGGAAGCTCGGTACACGGTTACCAATTAGGTATCGCCTCCAGCGCACCAATACGATCAGCCATCGGTCAATCAGTTACGAGTTCTCTACTAGCTTCCATTCGAAAGCTGCTGGCCTTACCTTTCGGTGGTAGCAGTTTATAACCAACGGCAGCACAGTTCTTTACTCTCGTAGTGGCGCAGTAAAAATCCGTAAACAATAAGAAATCGATAAATCCATTTCGGTTGCTTTGTCTTCCAGACAGATTGTGCAGTAAAAATAAATTGTAATAGTGAAAGTTACCGGCCTCGATCATGGTATCCGTGTATCACCATAGCCAATCGGCCACGCTAACACGTCTGGGTAAACTCCAAGGAACCCACGCATCGTCTGCATAGTGGTGACTGTAAAACGTTAAACAAAAAAGTCAGCAAATAATTACTACCATTGATCACGCCCAGGCTTCCGTAAGACTTCTTTTGGAAGCCACTGTGGCCTCGGTCCGAAGTTTTTTTATACGCAGCTGACGCCTAACCCTATCACTCATGCCAACATGTCTCTATACTCCCTTGAATAAACTCGTAGGATACTGAAAAACTCACAGTGCGCCAAATCAAAAGCTGTTCACACACACTCTAATTTGTGCTGCAACACAGGATCGAGTCGAAGACTATGATTCTGGAGCTCATTGGGCTGCGAAAGTGGTGTTGCCAGTTTAGAGTTTACTATTGTCACTGGAAAGATTAAGACAGCTACTGTCTCGCAGAAGTAGTCAAGCCAAGCCATTGGGGTGATAGAAGAAATGCAAGTATTTTACATCCAGGGAACCAAAATAAAAGGGAAAATAAAGTTTTAAGCGTGTAAGACTCAGAATGTAAGAATCATGACTATATACAATGAGGAAGCAAATGATTTTGCTGGAACCAGAAGAATTAAGAATCTCTCCCTTGGCCATCTACTAGAATTTAATTTCTCTTAGCAATCTTTCCCTCTAGTACCGAACGCGTATAGTCTTCAATACTACTACTACTACTATAATAATAAAATAATAATAATACTATAGTAAAGATAATAATATAATAATAATGAGTAGAAAAAGGTGAAGAATTAGAAATAACAAATAAAAACAAAACCTTTTAAAGTGAGTCTTGTCAATAATTGATTTTTGATATTACCTGTCTATGACACAACCCCAGCCTGAACAATCAGTAATTTTCTGATGGAGGAGAGAGAGGTAAAGGGAGGAGAGACTAGTTGTAAGACATCAGAGTTGCTGTATACTCTCAGTCCGTGACAAACTAAGTATTTGCTGATTGTATGGTAAGCATGGTGACATTAACTTACAACTACTGTAGGCCACAATTTGTTTCTCCTCCAGAGAGTCACTTTGATTTATGCCAATGAGTTGTACCAAGGTTGGAGACAGTCTGGTTGTTATTGCATTTCATCATACCACAATGACTTGCACAGCACATATGGAGAAAATAAAGGGACGAGCATAAAGATTTTTATGCGGAGAAAGTCATTAATGCAACAATAATTATTCAGTAGGTATATTTGTTATTTTTCATCATTAATATTGTTTGATCGTTACATTGCTGAGAACACATTAAATTCGGACAAAGAGTTATGTAATTTATTGAGTTGTGTAAACATGAATGAGTACTTCCATTTTAGAAATCTTAATTACCAATACTTTCATTCAAGCGATTGACAGTGATGAAACATGTTAAATGAGTGGCATCGCAATGTCCTTCCTTCATGTACCAACTCACTTAATGAGAGACAGCATGCCACTAAACTAAACTTGCACGTGGAATCGATAAATTGGAGGGGTAATTGACACTTATGCTTGGGCGACTCGAATCAAAATAGACGCAAGTCAGCTGTTCATTATTAACAGATCAGTTATCCGCTATCAAAAGCATAGGCCTACACGTCAAAACGATATACAGTTATCACGTTCACAAGCGCTCACAAAAAGAGAGAAATGGTTGCGACAGTGGTAATTTAAAGAATTTTAGGAGTAAAAAGTTAGTAATCTTCTCCTTCTTCAAATGTTAGTGGTGTCCATTTTCAAACGTTGTGAAAATTTTCTCCAGGCTTCTCTGTCACTGGCCATTCTCATAACAGCGTCTAGTAGCAAATTTGGTACTGTTTAAATTTTATCAGTAATGTGGGTTCGTTATCGGCCTTTATGCAACTTTCCACCTATTTTTCCTTGAAAAACCTGCCCTTTCTATTCAGACCCGTCTTATAATGTGGCCGAAGTACTTCACAATTTGCTTCTGTATAGCTGGAGGTATGTTGTCTATTTCTAGTTCACACGGAAGTCAAGTATTAGGTTTAAGACTGTCCACACATTTTTTGAAACTGGTGAGTTTACAAACTTCAATTCTACGCCGGCGTGCAATATTCACAGTCACGATTTCGATTCATACGTGGTGGCAATTGGAAACATGAGTGCTTTGAGCAGCCTCATCTTCGTTTTTCTGAAGTAGGCCTAATGATCTCTCCATAGTAATTTTAATTTTCTTCTTAGTTAATTTGATATTGCCGACTTTTCCATTCTCATCAGTTTCTTGAGTGGTTCCTTACATTTTATTTCAATTTTAACGCAGGCATCTAAATAAATTACTGAAGTGAGATTTTCATATGGTCCCCAGCTCACTCCCGTTCACGTCGCGCTCCTGGGGCAGTAAATTGATTCAACGTGTAACGAAATAGATGTAACTATAAAGCAGTGTTGCCAAGTCAATAAAACCTGTTTTCCCCACATAGCTATCCAAAATTTTCACACTGCCAAAAAAGTGTGCTTTAAGCAAATCGTAATGTTTTAATGATTGTGAGCATATTCTAAATGTTTAAATACTATTTAAACTATTACTATGCTTATACTATTTAATTACAAGAATAACGTAAATATTAAAATTAATTTTATTTTTAATAAAAGAAAATGTAACCACATGCTATGAGATTGAGCTGAATACTTTTGAAATTCCTTTCTTGCACATAGTTTATTTTTAGCCTAATATACTTTCACAACTTTCCAATTGTTTAATTCGTAAACACAATTTAAAGGTTGTGACACCTATTTTTTACTATAAAATTTATAGTACCGTCAATGAGAATGTTTGTGTATACGTCTGAAATGTCGGAAGGATAGGCCTATAATTTTGCATCTTTTTTACATTGTACATTTTTTAGTTAACAGGTGAGTTCAATTCTCGTTTTTATATTGTATTTGGCTGGAGATTTTTTTATGTTTCAAAATTCGATTTAGTTATTTAGTTATTTTATAATTTGTAAAAAATTGAATTATTAGTCTGCGTATATTAATTATAATATAATATATAATATAAATATTATAAATATTTAATATATAATGTAACGAGTAGCTTTGTATGTGCTCTGTAAAAGTGTAGGGTTCGTGTGTTCGCCTCACACGTTGTGGTCGTTACTTTATGTTTACGCTGACGATGTCCGTAGCGATCTCTCGAATTACCAGTACACGCGAGTGGGAACCTTACCTGTTCTTTAGTATGTATTCGTAAATCCCGGGTGGTGCCAAATTGTTTAATCTGAAACCAATTAAAAAATAGGACTATCGAGCGTTCGTTCTATGACGGTATGGTGCATTCAAATTACTCCCGCCACATGCATATTTCTTAATCTCGCTGTTAGTTCGCCGAGCTTCCGACGTGAACGCTTACCGTCACCTTTGCTAGTCGCTAAAATACACAAATCATATAATGCACTTTCCTATGAAATAAAGAACTGTGGTTACAACTCTGTACTAGTTTATTAAATTGTGATTAGTAGTTATTCAGTATTATACAAAATTATATTTTGTTATTAAACAAATTTGCTCCGGCAGTAAAAGACAATTATATCTCAAGGTTTGACGAAGTCGATTATGAACGAGTTATTTAGACATGACGTCTACTGAATGTTTATTCTTATTTTCGTTCATGAATCTGGATTCTTGTGGTTTACGAAAAAATATCAATTTGATTACAATAAAGTACACTACCTTACATTACTGGTACTTATATATTATAAGGTGTAATTACAATTTGTTCCTGAAGTGTTAAAAAGTGTATTTCAAAAGTTCGTAATTTTTATACAGGTTATTTTCTAGTTTCATATAAGTTTAGGTTTTATTTTTAATTAATCCTTGAATGAAATTAGATCATCAGTTTATAGTGAGAGTTAAAAATGTTGTGAAAAAAATTAAAAAGAATTTATTCCATAAAATCGGGTAACTCAGCAATACTTATCAAATCTGTTAACTTAGGGTGAAGCGTTATTCAGTTCGAATTAGGTTGGGTTCTCTTCAGTCATCAATCTTCCTTCATGTATGAATTTAACTACGCCTGGCGTCTTTTTCGTATAAGTTAGTCGAAATTATTAATTTTGTATTTAATAAATTGGTCTTTGGACTCAGTAGGATGGACTAGTTCTTCATCATCTTCTTACTTGTTCATGTTATTAAATTTGGATTACTTTTTAATTGTTTTATATTAAAATTTGAGTCATTTACGGCTTGGCGTCTCTTCGTCTCGAGCTTCAATAATGGACTAACAGTTTCTAACGAAATATTCATAAATAACGTCTGGTTGTTATGGCAACAGATTGCCTCTCATTGGCTATTCATGACTTAAGCCCATTGTTATAATATTTGAATTTTCATTCAAAATGACTAAATCTCTTCTGATTGCTATTATTCTTCTGTCTTCTTATCTATGTCTGAGATATTATCACAACTGTTCGTATTTTCTTTCAAAGATCATTTTGACATCCCTCAAAGCTGGGTTTGCTTATGTATTAATGTTTTGACAGTTATGTTGATATTATCTAATTACAATTCTTTCTTATTTTATGTCCTTAATTTAACATTTATCTCTTAATATGATCTTATAATTATCATTAACTAGTTACTTGCCTTGGATTTGCTAATATAATAGATAATATTTTACAATTTGTTGTTTTTGGTTTTATACAGTTAGGCATTTCATAGGCCTAGGTAGTAATTGGCTATAATTTCTTATTTTATACAAATTAAATATTATTTTACCCTTATACATGTTTTGTTTTGTGTCATAAATGATTTAGTTACTTGTTGAATTGATTTGGGTCTGTTTTATAATAATTGTATGTTTTCATTATTTTACAAAATCATGGTTTGTCTATTACCTTCTAACTGGCTTGTCCAGTACTATTAAGTTCGTAAGACTTTATCTCTTTACTTTATAACTTGTTTATTATTTATTATTATTTATAAAACATAACATAACATTTAGGTTTATGGTCTGTATAACTCTTTCAGCCATATTCCTACTCATAAACTTAATCGAACAAATCTTTTAATAGTTACTATGCGAATCTTGTTTATATTTTGTTTATACTTATTTATTTTTCGATGACAAACATCATCACACCATTTACTTTATCTACCTAATTATCCCTTTCAACATAGGATGTTTACTGATTTTGCTTTTATATTCTTTACTACATTTTTTCCTTTTCTAATCTTTACTAGCTAACCATGGTAACACTATTACTTTGACTCTTCATGGGATTTTTCCCTGAATACTATTGTATTCCTAATCTACAATTACTCTTAATCCTAATAATAACAATATTCTTATTTTCTATCACTTTTCATCATTGAAGAGTACCGGTAGTGTTTATCACTGGTTTTTAGGTGTCTATACCTATCAGTAGGGTTTTCTATTTATTTTGGGGGTTTTACACTGGCACTTTGCACTTTTTATAGTATTTAAGTGTTACTAGTGGGTATTCCCTAACATTAACTTCTCTTTCTCATTTAATCATGTTCACTATCTATCTATCTCTCACTTCACAATGGTTAGTTATACTGTTAACAAGTTTCATATCATTATAGGGTTATTTATAACATTTACTCTCTATTTATTTGGTTAGTGTACTTTAGTTTGTCATTACTTTATTGGATTTTAACAATTATCATTTACATTTATTAATTAGTCGATACTAATAATTATCATTTACATTTATTATTTATTGGTTTCTTTTTCATTACTTTATTTGAGTGTAACATTTCTCCTTTTCTGTTCTATATTATTCGTTTGTGTCTTTTCATTTCTTCTCATTTTATTTCATTTATATTTTGTTTGTTTCCTTTTCATTTACCTTCTCATTTGATTTCATTTTATTGAGTCAATCACTTGGGTTGTGTCATAGTCGTTTGTCGCGTCTTAGTCATTTTATTTTCATTTGTTTAAACATTTAATATAGTTGATTCATAGTTTTTTCCCTGGTATTGGGGTGGCTTGTTTGTGTTGTAACATAATGCCTCTCCTTCAAAATTGATCATTTTGGTAAAACACTAGCATAGTTTTTTATGAAATTATCTGTTATATATAATTTTTTCCTTTTTCTTCTTGTTCATTTCTTCCTTCTTGTTTCTCTTCTTACTTGTTTCACTCTTTTTTATTTAGATCTGTTTTTACTTATTTCCATTAGTGCGTTCTCCCTTTTATATAATTTTTCCCTAACTTTTAGTAGCTGGTTTCATCCATTACTACCTTTTTTTCTGAGATCAGAGGAACATCATCTCTGCTCAGTTAATTGTTGCTGGACCAATTATTTTTTTACATATATTTGTGTACACTGAAAATAAAACGACGTGTGATGTGACTGATCCTACTTTGTTTATTGTAAATATCGATTTATTACAATAAACTGCATAGAGGCCTATAAATCCATACAAAAAAAAAGAAAATACTATGCACGCGGATCATTTAATTATCCGTTCACTCTTACTTGAATCTTACTTCTTTATAGCAAAATCTCTCTTACTCCAAATACATACGAGCAAGCTTTTACACGTTGAATCAGTTCACTCCCCACTCGGCACTGAAGTTCTCACTTCTGGCGTGTGAGAACGACACACTCATTTTTTTTTACTGTCTCTCGATGATCGGTATCAAAGAGAAGCTCTGTGCCACTGCTTCTGTCTGGTCAACGTCTATCAGCTAGCTCTTCCTTTTATTTGTTACCAAGTAATGCAGCACGGAAAATAACAAGTTTACTCAATATGTACTGTTCATGATACTTGGAACACTTCACTCGGAATACAATTGTTTAATAGCGTATTGTTATAGCGAGAACCCATCAAATAATACCCCATTCATCCTCCAGTGGTGAGAGGTTATTTCTTTTACTATAAACAGTACGAAAACTATAAATAGAAATAAGTTGAGCACCAAAACGATCGCAGTACTTCTGCATTCCAAATGAAACACAAAAATTGCACCCTACTACGATGACGCTGCTACGCTGTCGGGGCGGGTTCAATCCCCGCCAGAGGCCATCTGATTTAGATACGACCGTTCCCCCTCGCAACCGTTCCCAAGGTAATGGCAACCCAGCGAGTGGTATCCTGCCTAGTATAAACCCTCCCCTAAAAAAAAAAAAAAAAAAATTGCCGTTCGGAACCGGCGTTAAACTGAAGGTCCCATATACCTGTGAGAGACTCAGTATAACACACGCACCACGGGTATATGCGGGGAGGGTACTAACCAGTCGAAAGACTGAAGGACTACGAACTGAACTGAACTACTACGATTTCAAAGTTGGCGTGAAGTTTATAAGTTTGATGAACAACAGTATCGTACATTACTGGCGGGGAAGAAGGAGAAGAAAAGACAATATAAAATAACGTTGATGAGTGAAAATTCTTTTTTTCCATAATAATTATACCGTATGTTACATTACTTATTCATTTAACCTATTACAGCTTTTTATGATTAAATTTATCAAAACAGGTTACGAATTTTTCAGTAACCTTCCTAAATTTTTACATGTAATCTTAAATACAAAAATAGACCTGGCCCCTATAGACTGCCTTCTTAAGTGCAGTGAATTAACATGAGACAAATGAAACTTATAATAGAGATTGTAAAATATTCATTTAACTAAAAGTATTTATTAAATTGTAAAATGTATTACTCTATCAAGAAGAAAATATATACAAAATTAGTCCAAGTTAAGTTCTTACGCCGATTCATTTCCTTTTTTTATCAAGGGTGGCTGACAAAATTAGAACTTCTTCCTAAAAAGATGAATCCATGCCACCTATCACGCGTTATACCGAAGCGATATGCCAAGTAAAAAAAAAATTGTGTCCCTTGGTATCCCGCACATGTGTGTTTTGGCCTTCATTTACCGCAGTATTACCTGCATTTTTGTGTTTTAACAAGAGGAAAGTAATTTTAAGAAATAAGTGCCTCGACATTAAGTCATATTAATCCACTGTAAATGGTAAATGAGATAATTATAAATTGAGTGGGTAGTTGAAGGGGGGGGGGCTTTTTAAGAAATTGCTGTGCTGAAATCAAGTAAAGTACGAATATTTAATTCTGAAGGATAAGAAACCTTAGAAATTACATATGATAAACTATTACTATATGAAAGTGTAAATGTCATTAATGGTGGGGATCGGTTGAGGAGGAGGGATAATTATTTGCGTAGGTCAGTCTCTTTATAAGAATAATGTACCTAATTTTTATAGATGAACTGGGTCAAAAATAGCATTATATTAAACGATTACCCCATTAATAACAAAAATATCTATAATTAGAGGGGGGTGGGGGATATTTTTTTAGAATTTATCGAACCGAATTCAAGTAAATGATTTTAAATATAAATCTTAGAACGTGGAAGTCACATATAGTTCTCCATACCTATATTTCTTTTACCGTACAGGGAAATAATTGTGAAATCAGGGAACCGTATCAATAGCCGACAAGAGGTGACAGAGACCACAAACGTAACTCCACAACTCCTCCACACTGACGGAGTCACGATGAACACCAAGTTTTACCTCAGACGAAGAAAACAGAGTAGAAAATGTGCCACATGTTACGACATACGTGAAAACACAACAAAGTGTCTAACAAGGTAACGTAACCGATTATATTGGCTACTTTGGGCAGACGGAAGCAGGACTAGAGAAAGTGATTTGACAAATGCCAAAAACCAGTTGGTCAGATGACACCACACGTGAACGAAATGTCAAGTCCCCAGCTGACCCCGGTAATGTGTTTTCGGTGAAAGCGAATGGCCGGCTGATGCGTAACCACGTCTGGGTGACGAACCGGCGGACACGCAGTCATACGTAGTCGCCCTTTCGTACCTTAATATTTGCATGATGTGATTAAAAAGAACACCGATTTTGGGTCTAACACCAGTTTCTATCGGTCAACACCTCACGTTTCGCAAGTTCTACAATAAAGCATCCTACCGGTTAAGGTTTCTGTCTTGTCATCGACGAGAATGCCTCGTCGTATAAAAGCTAAAGTTTTCAGTGTTTATCAAACTAAAATGTTTGTTAAGTCCCAAAATGGTGTTACTTTTATTGATGCAGATAGGAAAACGTACGTCTGAGACAAAACTCAGTGGTATTCATAGTAAACTTATTATAGCGTAACGATCGATTTTCGATGGGAAGAGAAAGAGAGAGAGAGAGAGATAGATAGATAGATAGAAGTAGATAGATAGATAGACAGACAGGTAATGAGAGAGAAAACACGCTGAGAGACAGATAAAAGCACTCGGAAGGTAGGAGATACGTTGGCGGAGGTGATAAAAGCTAAATTGTAACAGACACATTGTTCAATTCGAGGTCAAACAGTCGGCAACAATACACCCATTGTAAGGAAATCAGTGTGTATTGCTAAGGTCAAGTTCACCGTGTTTCTGCTATCTGTAGAAACCGTGAATGAATCAATTACCTTGGCAAATAATTAATGGCTGGAGGAAAATTTCTCTTGTCTAACTAATCTACCACTCGTCAGTCACTCATACTCTCTCTCTCTCTCTCGCGCGCGCCAGCTCGGCGCGGTAATTAACTTTCGTTCATGCGTTTGTTCTTTCGTTTCACTAACTCTGTTTAACACTTCGCATTTAATAGTTACACAGCGTTCACAATTAAGAAGGTCTCTTTACGCAAGGTAAATGCTAAATGAAGCGTCTAGAATTATCCTTTAATAAGTTTGTTTCTCATGTTAAAGATTATATTCGGAGAATTAAACTGATCATACCAACTCCTTCGGTTTATAAATGATAACGAGTGTAGCAATAAATGGTGACATCACAAAATGTTAAGCACCAATTAACATAAATTTTTACGCTCGCACACGCACATCACAGACGCACACAATTTATACGCGGCTAAAGGCTAACAGAAGGAGGGAGAAAAGAAAGATATAAAGTGAAGAAATAAAAATAGACAGACATAAACACACAATGAGGTAAAAACTCTTGTTGGGAGTTCATCTCAGTCTGCTTCGTGTGCCCGAATTAGTGCACGCCCTGTGTTCCCATAAATGCTTCTCTAATTTTTTAAGCTGTTATGAACCAAATTAAAATCTTTCATATATCGCCATACCATGAATTGGCTATTCCACGTTGCTAGGCTACATTTAAGTTAATACTGAGCACGAGTCATCTATAACCGTACTAACTACCGATACAATATTAGAGTCGCCCTGTCGTCAGCAATTTATTAAAAATAATTTGTGAAGTTCGGATAACAGAGTGGTCACGGTACTTGCTTCAAAAGCAGAGCATCGTGGATTGCAGTCCAGCCGAGACTGGATTATCTTTCACGATGCACGTCCAGCCGGAGTGTGGATCACCCGAATCAAGTGGATACCTAACATTACCGTCTGGAGGCCTAGTATTTGCTGCAAAGTAATTCTTCTTGTGTACCTTTCGATTAAATGATGTAATCTGACTTAAACTTACACTAAAATCTTTCAAAGAGGTAAAAAGGATAGCTTTAAGCTTAAAAAAATGTTTTAAACCTACAGAAATACTCTATAATTTTATTAAAAAAATACGGTTCAATATAAATGTGATATTCTACAGTAGAAGAGTCTCACAGAGCCGGTAACCTGAAACGATAGACTGCTGTCATCATCGCCACTTTATGGTTATCATTCCTTTTGTCATACGTCATTCCTGACATACTTCTGCAACTTTCATTGAAGTTGCCATGTCTTACGTATCTTTGTTAACTTCGAAGTTCATCACCACTACCGACACCACCATCACCTTCATCAAGAATATCACAATTACATACTTCGGGCTTGCTTCACGTCCTGTGTTCATCACACAGCCTATCACCGTGTGTCAGCGTAATTATTTCTTTTGCTTTTCAAACAATCACATGTTTGGTTCTCTACACTGCAAATATGCAGTCAGAGTTACACTGCAATCATTATGACAGGCCCCATTGGGACACATAATGAACCACGGCTTATCTCCATGATCAGAGCTTATCTCCCAATATGATATACCCATGTGTTGTACGGAATACATGAAATTTAAACAACTTCATTTAGTTTGTCTAATTACATTTCCGTATCCAATTTTGTAATCGTCATGTAAAGCAGGCGACTACACACAGGCTTGTAGTTTTCCTTTTTCGTATTTTAAGAGCCCATTGTTGGGGAAATTATCGGTTTTAAATTCTTCTAATATATTTAATTTTAAATAGATTACAAATGAATTAATAGCTTTTTGTTGTGAGGAGTGTAATTGAAGTAACGTATAACTGTAAAAAGTGGGTAAATTAAACCAATATACGTTAATCGTACAAGTTTACTTAAATCTGAGCTTATGATTTTTTTAATCCAAAAGGAGTAGATGTTTAAAAGATAAGTATGATTGATGTGATTCATATTTTAAATTAAAATCTAGTTTCTTATTTACAGGTAAGATTGAAGAATGATACCATCTTAATTTGATACCCTGAATGTACTTTGAAAGTGTGAGAGGAAGAAGGAGAGAAGACGGGTAAGGGAGAGGGGCGACTAAGCCAGACAGAGAGAGCAAGAGAGAGAGAGAGAGAGAGAGAGAGACAGAAGAGAAGAGAAGAGAGAGAGAGAGAGAGAGAGAGAGAGAGACGAACTGCGTGAGTTCTCTTTTACAGACTGGTAAAGAGCAGTGGTTTTTTCTCCCCCCCCCCCACTAAATGTGAGATAAAGTAGAATAAAGAAAATCTATGACACTGAGGTCAACTTAGCTTCGTATCAGTATTTAATTTAACAGTGATCAAACAGGATATCAAAAATAAAAATTTAGGGCTTTTTACATCCGAATTGATGATATCATGGGATTAACCCGATCATCATCCTGTTCAGAGATTAAGCTATTGTTTTTTGAAACCATTTTCTCTCCGTATCTGATCACTCCACTGTTTTGACAGGAGTTTTCGAGCCTTTCTTCTTCTTAAAATTGACCTAATATTTTTGATATTCTTGTTTATTTTGTTCGTTCCAGACTCTATTTTTAACTAATTTACATTTATTTATGCCTTAATTAAAGTTTATATATTGCTAAATTTGTTTGACGGCTTCAACTCATTTATTGTCTAAAGTATGCTTTCTATTCTTCTCATAAGGTTCTTTGATAGTGTCCAATGTTTTCACCCATAAATTAATGTAGAAACTATCACAATCTTATGTAAATTTATTAAATGTATTTCTACAGATTTTTAAACACTCGTTTTATAGTACTGCAGGAATGCTGAACATTTTCGTTGATCTCGAGCTTTCCTGTCGTCCGTTGTTTGAAACATATGATAAAATGAACATATAATTTACGTTTATTGTCTTTCTTGAGACCTTAATCCGGGGATTGATGGGTGAATATTGTTGGTGGTCGCCTACTGATCGTTGTTTAGTTAAAATCCTACAGTTTTTCAAACAAATATTTTCAGTTTCTTGACTAAGAACTTCTTTCTTCGCTTTTAATGACTAGTTTTACACAGTCGATCTTTTTTTATAATGTCATTGGCGTAAAGCTTTGTGTCAAAATGTCCCAGTATTAGACATTTCTTTCCTATGACGATTTTTTAAAACACTTTTTTCTCATGCATCCTCCAAGCGTTTAACATTGTTTGTCATAAGACTTTAGAAATTCTTGCATTTACCTTCAGCAGTATGTCTTGAAACCCTCTAATCATTCATAATATTGTTCGTTAAAACTGTTGGGCTAATCGGCCGTGATCTGATGTTAAAGTCGTACCTTGAAAAGTACCCGACCTTTCGACGGCTCGAGCGGCCGACATTATCAGAGTAGGAACCGCCATTAACATGATGGTGTAGATGTTCCAAAAAGCCCCGTAACAAAGATTTGTTTCTCTAATCGTTTCTTGTGTTTCTTCTTAATGGCGCATGTTTCAGAGCCTTATAGAAGAGCTGCTAAAAAGAAAATTTATGATATTTATTAACGTCTATATTATTTATCTGTCCTACTGCTTTCCTTTTTGAAGGATATGATATGTAATTACCTTCCTCCTGACAGTGCATATTCTTTAGCAGATATGCAAAAACACGCAAGTAGCATAATGTCTCCATCAATACGTAGGCCACTGGACGCTGGGTCACTGTTCTGCCAAACTGAATGCGTTCACTACAGCATTAGGAAATGGTCCACTTATGTCTGCTGTTAATTTAAATGAAAACCACTTGCCAGTTTAGCACTACAAATAAACATGTTTAACACAAAAATTTGTATTATTAGTGACTGTAATACGGTAAAAATAAACACTGACACAAGGCATAGGTCTACTGGACCATTAACATTTTTAATTTTTAAAGCAGAATATTTCTTGACAAAGCCACAAAAATAAATATATTGATATTGAAAATCAACGTTGATTTCGGCAGTAGTTAATAAAAAAATTTAGGTAGATTTAAATAAACTAATAGGAAATATTTAAGCAAAGCTCAAAATAAAAACATAAACATTAAAGTGACACTATACATAGTAACATAATAATAATAATGATTAAAAATATAAAAAAACTTCAGTTTAATTAAAATTAATTAAAATAACAAGATTTTTTCAAATGAATATGTTTAAATGTGTATTACGTGTATTCGAAACCCAATTCTTCCTGTGTGATTTGGTTTTTGTCGTCTTTATATTTATATTTTAGGTTTTTTTATATACTTATATTTATATATAAATATTATATATTTATATTTTGCGATAGAACACAGGATCATGATAAGCAATGAACTATGTCTTATGCATGGATGACGAACATTCTCGTGTTTAAAATTTGTTTCTTGTTCAAATTGGTTTTTTTAGCTATATTACTTCCATATTCCTTAAGGAATGGAAGTATAGTGATGGGAAAAAAATCGTGTTCGAGATTATTGCAGATTCTGATTGTACTACACTCAAAACATGAAAAAAAGTCGTTTTCCGAAAAGTGTCTGTGTGTGTGTCTGTCTGTCTATGTGTCTGTCTGTGTGTAGATTTTTTCTATGGCAAACGATAACTGCCGCAAATTCAAACAGAATCAAATAAGTTTTTGCATACAGCCCTGATTTGTAGAGTACTCACGACCTATTGTTTTTGGTGAAGATCGGTTGAGGGAAAGGGGTAGTTTACTGGCAACGGTTTTTTTTTTATCAAGGGAATTTTTTTTTTTTGGCAAACCAGCCGCAAATTCAAACAGAATCAAATAATGTTTCGTATACAGCCCTGAATTGTAGAGTTCTCAGGACCTATTGTTTTTGGTGAAGATTGGTTAAGGGGAAGGGTAGTTTACCGGCAACGTTTTTTTATCAAGCGTATTTTCTATGGCAAACGATAATAGCCGCAAATTCAAACAGAATCAAATAATTTTTTGCATACTTCCCTGAATTGTAGAGGACTCTAGGAATTTTGATTTTGGTGACGATCGGTTAAGGGAAAGGGGTAGTTTACCTGCAAGCTTTTACGTTTTAACAAGAGTAAAGTACTTGAAAATTCATTTAAACTTTTTCAAACAATGGTAATTGTTAAAAATAAAATAATTTTGTTGCCAGGCAATAAAATTATAGTTTTTTCATTTATGTATTTTTTTCTCAGTTATGTGCTGTTTACGTTTCCATTTTATTATTAAGACTACCGCAATGAAAAGGCAGGGAAGACACACACACACACACACACACACACACACACACACACACACACACACACACACACACACACACACACACACACACACCACACACACACACACACACACACACACACACACACACACACACACACACACACACACACACACACACACACACACACACACACACACACACACACACACACACACACACACACACACACACACACACACACACACAGTTCGCGTTATTTATGGCCTCATTCATGTTTATTTTCTTACATTTGCACGCTTTTTAAGTGGAAAGTGCCGAACCCATACCAACATAACGCATGCAAGCCGAAAAAGTGTCCAGCGAGGATAGCGATTTGCTTCCTGTGGATCGCTGGGCAGTGTAACTGCACGTGTTTACAGAGGAACGATTCATAGACAGACTTTTCGTCTTTAGGGAATGAATCCTCTGCAAGATGCTGAGGGTCCATGACTGACTTCAGAGCGCTCCTTCTCTTCCGCGTGTTTGTTCTGTGAAACGTACACTGTAGATTCACAGCTTTATTCTAAGCAACGCTCAATAGGAAATGTTGAAAATTTTTGTTCACGGTGTACCCTCATACACACTAAACCTGCTCTGATGTTTTAATTACGGACATAATAATATTGAAACTTTGGAAACTTGAGCACTAGTTAATGGAGATCAATCATTAACTTATACAAGCCATTAATTTTATGCATATTTTTTATATATATGTGTACAACGTTATCGGCAACAAAGAAGTAGTTTTTGTTAAAATTCCTTCCCGGAATATTTGGCATTAGTCCAATGTTTTCTACAAAACCAGACGTTTCGGCAATGCCATCGACTTCCATCATCAGTGAAAATCGAGTACGATAACGTGAGGTGGTATATGTTAGTGACCACAGTACTGTGGTTAAGGCTGAAGCAGTAAGTAGAAAGAAGTAGTTTCTATGGTAATATTTCATTTCGAAAATGATTTTAAATATAAATCTTAGAATATGGAAGTCATGTATGGTTCTCCATACCGATTTTTTTTGTATTGTATTACCGATAAGAATTTAGAATAGGTCAAACTCTTAAAAATTGTATTCGTCATTTTTCTATGTAATGTGTTTGTGAAAGTGTGCGCGGGTGCTCGAGTTATTAACGTTTTGCTATTGTGTCCGTTATAATTATCCGATTTACATGAGACTTGAACAAGACATAAAATTCAATATTAGCTACACTTTCCCTATATTCTGTGATCTTCAAATAACTGTTAAATGTGAAATTTTGTTATATGAAATCTCTATTTTAAACTCACTCAGGCGTGAAGTAATTAAATCCCAGATAATTATCTGTGCAGGCTTTGCCAATTTCATGCAAAGTGCTGCATGAAGAACTATTAGTGCCGTGTGCATATTTATCATGTGACCGATAATTGGTCAATTTGAACGCAGTAAAATCATTGAAATTTGTCTGTTGTCATGTGCAGAGCAAAGGCAGTTCATCTTGAGCATTCGTCTAGTAAACGTGCGGTCCGCGTTCAAGAAGTTTCTCTTGCGTGAACTCGTAACAGTGCGAAAGGTGTACGAAAACTTGGAATTCGGTGTGAGTTATTCTACAGACCCAAGTAATTCAGTCTTAATAAATAATATTGTGATTTAAAAGTATCCGTGTTAGTCAAGATATCCTCATAGGGAGATCTACCGACCGCGGGAGATCTGGTGACACGAGGACACTTGAAGACGTGCCGGAAGGTGTACTCCTATACACCGCTTTTCATTAAACACCCACATTACACTTTGAGATACGTAAATAAGCTATAACAATATTAAAACATTTTAAAAACCTTTAACAATCATAATCAGTTATCGCAGCGAGGCAGTGGTGCAGTTCGTCGAGCAAGTTCAGCGTGTTTATCATCAGGACACCATTCCAGCAGAATCCACGAGGGAAGGACACGTGAGATATACGCATCGCCTTCAGCCATCTCGCCGCATCAAATTGGAATATCTTCACTCAAGTAACAAATTCAGCATTTGTGTATGTTTAAAAATATATCGCATGAACTATTATTCAATTGGTGTGCAATAAATAATTATAATACCTCCAATATAGACTTGTTGATTTATAAAACACACACCATAATCCTATGCGCAAGAATTAATTCAATTGTGTTGTCGCAATTTATACAGTATATATTTATATAAAATATACTTATATTTTAGGTTTCCCTCGAATCAAGATTAGAATAACAGCACATCGTGTATATAAACTTCTTATTGTGGATTTAACTAATGAATTGGATAGTGTTGCAACAGTTAAATGAGATGGGAAGAATTGTTTCTGATGTTAGAAGAAATTTCTAAGACAATGAATCTTTGTATAAACCAGTTGAAAGTAATAGAAATCCATAGACTAAGATGCTGTCTATTATCAACACTGACAAATAATACCTTAATTCGCACATTTCACTTATTTGATTTGTTAATTATTTAGAAAATAATGTAATTAGAGAAAATGAGATATTAACGACAATATATTATCATCAATTAACAATAAAAGTACGAAGTTTTTTCTTGGATGACAACAAATAACAAGCAGATTACAGGAGCAGTGTCTGTAGTTAAATGGGCACATCAAAGAACATCAGAACTCTGACCAAGGAATCGGGAAATTTGCTAAGAAACAGGACACGTGTAGATATACTATAAGCATATGTCTACATGTATGTGTCCACAACTGTTAATACCACTATCAAGTTGTAACAAAATAGACTGATAGGATGGGTGAAATTTGTAAATAAAGAAACATTAGAAATTTAAGTAATAACAAAGTAGTTTTTATCAGATTTCTACTAGATGCTTGAAAATGTACAGATTAAGAGAAAGTAGAATACAAACGGTAAAAAACATGTTAGATTAAAGAGAGGATCTTAAAGAGTAGGGCTACTTGCATCATGGGTTCATAAAGTGTTCGATCAGTTAGGGATTTAATTGAACACACTCTTGCAATTCGAAGTTTATGGAGGGAAGAGCAACTAACTCTAAAAAGAAAAATTAATATAAAAAGAGAAAATAGCAACCCTTTCGATAGACACGACTGTTCTGTTCTCATACCGTTAGTTACATAACAAAACAACATGAGATTGATGCATTTGTTCACGCAAACGTAAAATTACAAACGACAGGCTGCACCGTTATGGAGTGAATGGTTTCTGTAAGTAGGTTTCAGTTAACATTCCTGGCAGTGCATTATGTTGCAGTACATCACAACTTCCGCTTGAAGCACTGCACTGTGAAATGATGTCATAAATGTCTTGAAAATAACTTTCAATATTTTACTGTCAGTGATATTGTACTGTCAGCACATTTAATCGTACGTGCTGACTTGTATTTATTATTAACTTAAATCAAATATATAAACGTTAAAAATAACCTCACTAAATATTTAGAGGTTTTCAGCTTAGATATATCAACAAATAAGGGTTCGGATGGCGTATTCACTTTGAAAACCGGGGGATGGTAGGTTTGAATCCATCTCACAGTCAGAATCGCGCTACGGGGGACGCAAGTATGTTGGCCGCAATTTTTGTCGAAGTTGTCACACATCACTTCAGTGCCAACGTTCATAAACGGCGTTCCGAAACCCGCGTTCGGGTTTAGGTTTACGAATGTACGGAGTAATGGACACGTTTTAACATTTTAATTGTTGATTTGATTTCCAAATAGCAATAAACGACTACATTAAAAATACGAAAGAAAGAAACGTGTACATCAATAGACACCTCTGTGTAAGCTCGAATAGTAAGCAAAATCTGTTTAATATAGACATTTTTAAGTTGCTGTTGAATACGTTCCTACACTCTACATGTCGCAAACAAAGTAGGATACACTAGGGCTGATTAAACATTTGAAGGGCACCTGTTTCCTGTCCCCTAAGACAACATAACCGAAAAAATGAGGATACAAATTGTAACCATCCTTCAAGTGCGGCGCAATTAGCAGTGTTTACTCAAAACAATACTGAACTTGTAAGACGGCTACAGCGTAGCCTCTCTCAGCGTACCTCAAATTAAAACTTCGTACTTATGTAACTGATTAGCTTAATTCGACTTCAAAATTACATTTTTTTACCGTTCATTTCTTTTTAATTTTTGTTATTTTCTTTTACCTTTATATTTCTCTTTTAATCCTTTTTTTAACATCTTAAACCCCCACCCCAGGCACTGCGTCACTGATGTTTATTGATGTTGGGATGAAGGCTGATATTTTGTACCTATCAGAAGAGATCCAAAGAACGACCATACTTTCACGAAGAGTGTAAAGCCATTACGATGTGATGATTTACTATTACTATTAAGTTTGGATAGTTAATGTTATTTGTGGATGTCATCGATTAGCTTGAATTAAACAGCTGTATTCAGTAAGTGTTCGAGAGTATCAGCAAGATCAATGCCGGCATCTTTTTTAAAGAAGGTTTTGGTGGTAGTGATTTTCATAACGACTACTACAACGACAACTTTATGATAGTATTCTACCGAGATCCGGTTGTTGGTTGTATCTGTAAACTTTTTTCTTGGCTAAAATCTATGAGTGAAATTTTCTATTGAAGATGTGGGTTTTAGGAATACTATATCTGCCACTTGCAGAGTACTTTCATTGTTAACACCTTTTCCAAGACGTGCTCAGAGCGCCCGTGCTCTGAGCGCCAACGCTAAAATCGTGCTCTGAGCGCCGATACTGATAAGCCCGTGTTCTGTGCGCCGAGCTTATCTGTCCATAATTAGACGCGGTAACACGTGGTTGCATATCTGTCTGTCCGTTCTTCTTCAACTCCGTAGTCAACATTAGCGGTCCTATGTACAATTCATTGGTAAAACGAATTATTATACCACTAGTAAACTCCCGGAGCTGCAGAACTATCTAACTGTTTTGAACGAAATACGTTTATTATTAAGTTAGTTAAATTTCAATATTAGAAAGTTTCTTATATCATCAGAAAAATTATGAAAACGCAACTACGCTACTATTTTATTAGTAACATAACAATTTAAATTAGACAATTATAAGATAAATAATAAAATTTCCGAACTTCTGTATTAGATTTTTAGTTAAATTTTTAACCACAATACCTCAATGATAAATAATTTAGTCATATATTTTCAGTTTATGTATGTTTCTATAGATATCTGTAGGTCTACCTCTAACGTTATTCACAGATACTTGTAATTGATAACAAAATATGAGGTTTTTGAGACTTAGTTCACAAATCGTTTTGAAAGCGATTCAAAACGAGTGTTGAGACATGCTAATTCTGTCAAATTACTACACATTGAAAATACAGACTACAGATACAGATTTTGTATTTTAACTAAAATTCCTCATAACTTTAACCCCAAGTAAACTTTTATAATTTTTTAAACTTTGAGTTCTATTTTCGGCCCTTGGTGCTTTTAAAATTAATTTTTTGTTTTCATGTACCCTTGATACGCTCAGAATGTAATATACTCATTTGAACCCGGTACTGATATTCCTTGTGAAAAAGTAGACTCCATCTAGATCAAAATTCACGACTTTAATACTACTGTGTCACAACGATTGTCAAACCACAACTAAGGAAAGGTGCGAATAACAAGCTCATCTACGAATCGTATGGTCAGCGGATTTAAGGTATGCGGGTAGATAACCATACAAGAGAGTTTTGCCTTCCTTATCAATCCGCTTACATTGCACATCCTGTGTTTACGCATATATAAAGCTCAGCTCTCTGTCTCATAACTGTATTTTCAATTTCTTAATTACAGTTGTATTTTTTTCACTTTCTTTTATTGTCTCCTCAGATTTGTTCGTCCCAACCAAATGAGAAATCCTGAAATAATAAGTAGGATTATTCGCTAATGATCGATGTCCAAAGGTACCAATACATGCATAATAAAAATTTTCAAAGTGGAAAATTGCAGGCTTCTGAAAAATGTGTAAGGCAATATTCACCCTTTACCGTTAAACAGAAGTAGACCTGAAAATACTCAACTTCGGCGGATGTAAGTTATTTTATTTCTCATTGACAGGTACACACACACACACACACACACACACACACACACACACACACACACACACACACACACACACACACACACACACACACACACACACACACACACACACACACACACACACACACACACACACACACACACACACACACACACACACACACACACACACACACACACACACACACACACACACACACACACACACACACACACAGAGATCTCTGTAGTTAATTGTGATTTATAATTATTAAATAATATTAAAAATACATAAATAAAAATAATAATAAAATTCTTAATTTTAGTGGTGACCGTCGGTCAATAAATTTTAACGATGAAAGTGAGGATCTGTCAATAAATATTACACAAATTTTACATTGTTTGTATCGACGTTTCGACAATATTTATTGTCATCATTAGAACCTGTGTACGGACAACAGAGAAAAATCAAACACATAACATAACTACCACCAGAACACCCTACTGCCTTCTAAACATATGTTCTTTTAATTATCTTTACAGGTCAAAAGGACGCTGTACAAATGTCTTCTGGTTTGTGTTATAAATAGAGTGTGTATTGTATGCACCTTACAGTTGTAGACAGTCATAATATTGTCTAGTATCAGTTAGTTTCAAAGTAGGTATGAGTAATTAATAATGACACATATTCGATTAGTTTTAAACTCGTTGCAGTTGTCAATCCGCGTCTTTCATATTTTACGCTTACGCAAAGAGTTTATACCTGTGTGTGGGGGGGGGCCAAGACAGTTTTGTTTTACATGGGCAAAATAATAACACTTCTTACACATTATTTTACTTAAATAGATAGACATAATTACAATATTCCAAAAACCTAATTAATATAGTATTACAATTTTAATAATTAATGCTTGATGCCTTTACTTGATGAAAATCCATTGTAAATTAGTAAAAAATAAAACCATAAAATAGTTTTAGTGATTTTCACTCGTCAATTTATTACAATTTATAAATCCATGACAGTTTCGGCAGCACAGTGCCTTCATCAGATGGTGTAAGCTGACTAATTTTCGTACAATATTGTGTTAATATTACAATGGATTTATAATTTTAATAAATTGACGAGTGAAAATCACTAAAACTATTTTATGGTTTTATTTTTTACTAATTTATTACAATTTTAATTATTGATAATATAATAATCCCTTAATTACGTTTGTAAATAATTATAGATCCAGTAATCATTGAATGTTTATTGGAATTGGTTCAAATAGCAATACATATCTAAAAATATGTTATAGCTGAATGCAGATTGTAAGATGTTCAATAACGTATATTATTACTACTAGCACTGAACACACTTATCCATAAATTAGAGAATTATGTACAAAATAACAGAACTACTGATATTACTAACACAAAATTATGGTAAACAAATCAATATGTGACAATGGTTATAATTTATTATTTATATTGTTGTAAATAATATTTACCGAGTACATCGTCTATACAGAGTAATATAGTCTACTGTTAAATTATACAGACGTCGACATTCACACTCTTCCTCTCTCTCTCTCCTCTCTCTCTCTCTCTCTCTCTCTCTCTCTCTTCTCTCTCTCTCTCTCTCTCCTCTCTCTCTCTCTCTCTCTCTCTCTCTCTCTCTCTCTCCCCCTATCAAAACAGATAAAGATTCCTCCCCTCCAACACACTCAAATCACAATTACGCATATTCCACATATCGTAGGTACAGATAATATTCATGTAGAGTTCTTTACGTTTTAGCAGTCAGGTGGGCCTATACGAATACATCTGCTTCACGCATCTACACATACTAGAACCGACTCTATACTCGTATACACATGAGTTTGTGTGTGTGTGTGCGCGTGCGCGCGCGCGCCAGTCAAAGAGAAATAAATAACTTATTTCCACGGAAGTCTTAAAAGTAGTTGAATACTTCAGGTTTACTGCTGTTTAAAGGGAACTGATAAATATTATTATCTTATTCCTTTACTTTTTTCAGAAGTCTGCAAATTTCACTTTGAAATTTTTTATTATGCCTGTAATAGTGCCTCTGCACATGCATCTTTGGTGAATAATCCTCTTTATTCTCAGAATTTCTCATTTGGTTGGGACGAAAACATTTGAGAAGAAATAAAAGAATTTGGTTAAACATAACTCTAAATAATAAAGGAGAATACGATTATGAGACAGAGACCTGAGCAGTACATATGCGTAAACACGGGATGTACAATGGAAGCGGGTTGATAAGAGCGCAAAACTTGCTAGTATGGTCGTCTATACGGCTTAGATAGCCGCGTACCTTAAATTTGCTGACCATATGATTCGTAAATGAGCTTGTTACTTGCAGCTTCCTTAGTTGTAGTTTGACAATCGTGACACTGTAGTATGACTAAATTATTTGTCATTTAGGTATTATGGTTGCAAATTTAACTAAAAAACTAACGCAGTTGTCCAAAACGTTTAGTATTTATTTTTCGATTGTCTGCTCTACAGTTATGTTACTAATAAAATGGTAGAATAGTTGGGTTTTCGTAATTTTTCTGATAAAATGAATAATTGTCCAATATTGAAATTAACTATCTTAATAATAAATGTATTTTGTTCTGGGACCTTACTAGTGCTGTGATAATGACTTGTACAAATTTTCATTGGACCGCTAGTGTTGACTACGAAGTTGGCGAACAGCGGATATACAGATATGCAGCCAGGTGTCTAATGATGCATAGATAAGGTCGGCGCACAGAACACGGGTTTATCAGTATCGGCGCTCAGAGCACGATTTCATCGTTGGCGCTCTGAGCACGCTACGTTTCCAAGGGGCATAGGATTTTACACTACTTCCTGCGAGTTAGCGAGTGTGGTAATGTGATACGACAGATAAAATACTGGGAAGATGTGAGTAGGATATGAAGTGACAGGAAATGAGCAACAGGAAAATACTTGATACGGTGTCATAGTTACTCCCGGTGACATCAGGAAGCAATAGGAAACGAAGTCACGCGACAAAGGTTTGCTGGATTCTTGCAGTACCGGTTCGGTATTACTGCCTTCACTACATTTAGTTTCTAAAAGATACCGAAAGTAGTGCCTTAATATAACTTTGCAAACTTTATAGATGTGAAATATAAAATAAAAACTTCTCTAATTTTCAGAACTGTAATATTATCGGTGTTAGAGGAACAAAAAGTTTGCTAAAGACGCAAATAGTAGTAATACAGAAAGCTAAAGATACTTAAACTAGTAAGCTCCCTGAACTGGACAAGCCTCTCAATATTTTAAAGAAAATACATTCTTTTTTAAAATAAATTTCAATACTAGACAATTTTAAAATATTTTGGTTTCTCTAATACGTGTTAGTAAATTAAAAAAGCAGACGATCATACAATAAACACTAAACATTTTGAACAGTTGATCTTTCAACTGACACGGCATGGATTTTCACAATTTTGTCAAAATTTTGACTAACGTTTTGGGCCCTGGCGTCCCAAAATTTCGAAGTTTCCGAAACTGAACACTATATTCAGATGTAGGTTAAAATTCTCATTAATCTGATACAACACATGCATTTTAGCTATTAAAAAAAAATTGAACCCTCAAATTTATTTCTACCGCTTTTCTGTTTTTGTGGGGATCAGTTTCAAAACACATTTAGAGTCTGTGGGCGCGAAAGTAAGGACATGCATGACAAGTTTGACAAAAATCGTGTAATGCATTCAGAAGTTAACGTGAAACATACCCCTGGTAGACAGACAGGCAAATACCAAACGGTCGAGTTAAAACTGAGGGGTCGCTTCGCACGTTCAAGAAACCAATCGGATTCAATCAGGAGGAATCAAACTCAAAATTCAGTTGCGGATATATTTTTGTCAGGCAGTAGCATGAGTCCTGAGTGCGACAGCCCGGGCGCGTGAGTGTAAGAAAGTATACTTCTTCAGCCCGCTCGTGTGAGTACTTCTTGAAAATATTACGTTATTATTGAATTTGGATGTAGAAGGCGCACACGCTCACACGCACGCACACGCACACGCAGACACACACACACACACACACACACACCACACACACACACACACAAGTGACATGTTTTCATCATAGCATGTCTGATAGGAATGCAGATTTTTCTTATACGTTTGAGGATAAGCCATTTTAAACTCTATTACAAACATATCCTCTATGTCGTGTATGTTACTACGTCCTGTATTCAGTTATATTTATGTTCTTGACCTTACGCAAAGAAAGTTATGTCATTAATGTTACTGCGGCGGCAGTAAACTTTGATGTTGTCATTGCCCGCTTTATATCGATACTATAAACCGAGTCACATAAACGTACTTGCGCAAACTGTTTGTGTTTTCAAAGAATTATTTAAAATTAGTTTGTTTTATCTTCGCCGTCTGTTTAAAAATAACACTGTGATAATAATAGGATTGTTTGCGACGCTTACCTTAGACTTTCATTATATGCTGAATTCATCTGTGTAACTTTAAGGTGTAGATCATGTGTCTGGAATGCATTTTCTAGTTTAGATCGTTTTGAGATGTTTTAGATTGTACCCGTTAGGTGTCTTATTGCGTAACCCACAAGTATTGAACGTCTAGCCCACGTTACCCTCAGTGTAGCCTTCCCAGTAATTCTCTAGAGAATACTGTCTATTCCAGTGTAGCACAGAACATCCTCCGTAGTGAGCTCCTTATGACTCTAATTTAAGTATCATGGTGTCCTTGTCATTTTCTTACTTAGCCAATTATCCTGGAAACCTTCATTTTATTTTTTTGAGTTCTGTAATTGATATAATCTATTATAGTTTAATTGCGTATAAATTTAATTGTTTTGTTGTCTCTCTTTGATATTCTTAAAATCGTAATTTGATTTGTTAATTCTCGTATCAATTGTTTATGTTTCGCACACATTGGTAACTGAAGAACTGCTACTGATAACAACGATTTGTTTTTCAAACATTACAGGAGTTTGTTATTTTTTGGAATACTAATCATCTTATCAAATCTTGTAATTTTATAGCCCTCGAACAGATATACATAAATCTATAGTTATCAATATCTGATACGAAAACACTTTTAAGTTATAAATTATACGGTTCTGTTGAAACAACTAGTAACAATGTAGTGATGCAATATATTCGTTTCAACAAACTATGGTATTTATTAGAAATTTAATAGAAGGGTTTATAAACTGGAAAGACAACTGACAAAGCCTAAACGATAGTTCTGATTTTGTAGAGACCGTACATTTTCAGTCTAGTATTAGAGTCTATTACCTTACTTATTAAACAGACTGTGATCCACTTTTACCAAAATAAAATTTCACAGGTTAGCACCGAGCTGATGCAACAAGTGGTCAAATCGATCACATTATGCAAACGTATTGGCAGCACACACTACTGTGAACCATGCATTTCAATTTGAACTTTACTCACCCCTTTTGTATTTGATAAATAACTCTAGAGTAATTTATATAAGTTACTTATACGATACACGACATTATCATCAATTAGCATTTAACATGTTGTTCTGCCTCTTCAGTCATTCCTCTGCAGTCTCTCTCTCTCTCTCTCTCTCTCTCTCTCTCTCTCTCTCTCTCTCTCTCTCTCTCTCTCTCTCTCTCTCTCTCTCTCTCTCTCTCTCTCTCTCTCTCTCTCTCTCTCTCTCTCCTATTTCCCTTGCCCCTCTTCCTCTCATGTTCATCCCTCACACTCACACACACACAATTGTTACAATCCATTTCTTCACGAATTATATCATTTTACGGTCATCAATATTGTTTAAATTTACGGTCAATATGTATCATGTATGTTTACCTACATTACGTGTCGTGCATTATGTTGTATACCCATCATCAGCCGTGTTGATCGGCAGTATCTATTTTGTTCTTGGATTGGTTTTAGCTGTTGGGTGGAAATAATGGGGCTGTATTGGTTGCGGTGTTGTGAATGAGTTTCTCGTACATTTTGTTTTGTGATTGTATCCAATATTTACTATTTTAAGAATTGTACCGTGTTTTTCATCGATTTGAATTCGTTCTTCGTTTTTTTGTTTTATGTTTGTATGCGTATGAGTTGTCGGAGACGTTCATTTCTGTACCTGTTTTATATAAGTACATGCGTGTTTTAGTAGAGTTATGTTAATAACATCTAAAGATTTGTGGCCTGTGCTTACGGCATATGTCTTCAAGATAGATTTATAATTGTTTGTTTTTTCTATGAGTATTGTTCAAAGTAGCATTTATCTGGCGTTTATTAGGCGTTTTATCTGGCCTATATAAAAGTTTGTCGCGCTCTTTGTGTTTAAGTTTTGTAAATGCCATTACTTAGAGAATCATAGTTGTTTTAGCAGCTATTTTTAAATTGTTACCGTTTATTTTGTTTGCTACTTTTGTATCGGTAATTTTGAATATTTTGTAATTTATTTCGTGCTGTCGTTTATAAACATGAAAATTGAGGGATTTTTTAATGTTACTTTTATTTGTGTTTTTTTATTTCTGAAAACTATCTCAACTGTGTTGTTTTACACTTTATTTCGTCGGAAATATCATACAGACATACACAAATCCGCTCGTGCACGCGCATGAATTACAACAACGTAAGTCAATGTGTGAGTTACTACGATTGATTACAGATTTAATTACACTGATTGGGGGGGGGGGACAATCTACTACTACTTACTGATCTTTGACAATTATATAGTTATTTTCTTATTTCTTCCTACTCTTCTCACCCGTTAGCTCTGCACTCCGTTTCTCTTTTTCTGTTTCTCCAAATACCCGGTGTTTGTCTTAGCGATATGTTCTTCAGTTCCTAAATTTTTACTGTGTGTGTGTGTGTGTGTGTGTGTGTGTGTGTGAACCCTTCTCACTTCGGGTCCTTGTTTCACTATTCCCTATTAAAACAAAATTAAATAAAACTACGGAAATTTACTTATCTTTAATACTTCCTTAGCAAAAAGCATGTGCCCTAGTCTATACACAACTAACATTGTCGTAGAATAGAGAAAATCAAAGAAATCTGTGAACATCTTATTAAAAGGCGTTGTTTTTACCAATGGATACCCTAGAAAGAATTTCACTCGACCTTCCAGAAAGTTGTGTTGGTAACATGATGCTTTCTACTATTATCCTATTTGTAGGTTCACATCTCAGTGAATGTGCTTTCCTCATCACTAATAACCCCGCTTTTATATAATGAAATGAATATAACAAATATTAATATTACAATGCATTATTACTGACATTTCAAGTTACAGTATTACAACATTTAATCAAGTACAATTCCTGTTGCAAAAGTTGCATGTTCTGTAAATTATATTATATTTTATTATTCTGGCGGTGTATATAATTAATTGGTGTTTCTCTTCCTTGTTGTCGCTAGCGTATACCTTTCATTTTCATGTACTACCGTCATTGTTGTAACATAAGGATTATTTTCATATTCAGTATGCGTGTTTCTGTCCTAAGCATGTACAAAACGTTCGCATACACTTTAGTTTCTCTACATACATATAGTATCTGTACCTCAAATACCTCAATTACGAGTTCTTGATGTTCGTCTAGGGTTGTGTCAGCTATTAAATTTATACACTGTAGGTAATGGGAAAGGTTACGTAAATGGCCTAATTTACTGGCGTAAACTTTAAATAAAGATAAGATATAGTGAAACTACCAGATCTTTTTAATGTGTGTTAATTGAATACTGCATAGTGACATTAAAGTGCTAGTTAGTATTCGAGGCTATACGCGTAGAAAGGCGCCTCTCAAAACACTCACTAACATTTACTGATTATATTGGCTAGTCAGAAAACGCGAAAAAAATAGTAGGAATTATAAGCATTATTCTGATGTCGCCATTGCTAAATAACTGTCAACGCCAAAGAAAACAGATTACCGTAGCTAGCAGAGGATTATCATTTTTTATACACATTTTCTAAATTCCTATCGGTCTGGCCCCACGACTATAATACGTTTTTATGTTTACTCTGATTTTAGTAACTTAATTCCTGGCAAACAATTTGTTTGACACGAGAAATGTAGAGGGAGAAGATTAATTCATGCTTGAAGAAAGGTCGTAAGTTTAGTGGCCAGAGTGATTGCAGTAACTATTAATGGTTAAATCTAGGTACACACTAAATAATCACGAACTGGTTATAGGTATTAAAATAAGAACATAATCGATTAAAACAGACGGCAGATGTAGCCGATGTAAAGACTATAAACAGATGAAAACAATGTTTTTAGTCGACTTGTAAAGGAAAATTTGACGTATCCACAGAGACAAAACCACAAACGCTGTTACAGCTGTCAAGTAGCAGCTGTAACTAAGCTAACAATTTAGGCTACTCAGAATAGGCGAATTTAACGTATCTAACTTAATTTGTAAGTATCCTATTTTTATTTTTTATGGTGAATGTATGAATTTGCCTCACTATAATTTGTGTAAGACTAAGAAATAGCAAACCTACATAGCAGTGTACATTAGATAAACACTGTACAGTGAGATAAATTTGCTTGTTAGTCCCGTGCCAAATTAACTCCATTACGTTAGAATAACCAATTAACGTACAGTATACCAATAATTTCTAACTTTATACTAGGGCCAAAAAAATACCAATATCTTGACAAAATGGCAAAAGCCAAATTGCATATCAAATTTTAACTACAGTCTGAATATTGCGTTTAGGTTTGGAAATTTTAAAAATCTGTGACACTAGGGCACAAAATGGTACCAAACGTTTGAAAAAAAAATCAAAAAACCTCATGGGGGTATGAAATTAAACAGGATCTAAACCACAATCTGAACATAGTATTTAGGCCTGACCTTTTAAAAAATTTAGAATACCAGTACGAAAAAAATATATACAAATTTTGAAAAAACTTTTAACTTTAGAGTCACCACGAGTCAAAAATAAAAGTAAGGATTTAAAAATAATTGTAAAATTCAATGCAAGTTCTGCATTTCAGGGATCTTACTAGTATTAATATAATAATAGTAATAATAATAATAATGATGATGATGATGATGATGATGATGATGATGATGATGATGATAATAATAATATAATTATGTACGAGAATGTATATAGCAACAGTAATTTCTCTCTCATGTGTCCATTGCGGATACGGCTCAAAACAGGAATGTACGCTATCGCGTACAACACGTGTCACGTGTCACATCACGTCGCTTCTAGTTTTTTATCTCTCTAATATCTTATTCGCTAACGACAAAACTGTCAGATCATGTGCTAATGTTGTATTTGTTTAATGTATTTAATTCAATTTGGTAAGTAGAATATTACAATTGTGTTGTAGGCCTACATTTCCAGGTTTAGAATTTGTGGTCTCTTTTAAACCCTAGTCCTCTTACTTCATAAGAGGTATAATCAATACCTAATTTGTTTTAATATCCTATCAGAAGACACTTGGATGACACGTTTCCTTCAACGAATGATCACAGCATGTTTTTAGATTACGTATTCTTGAACATATCTTGATACTAAAGTAGAACCAACTAAAAAAAATATCGGTATGGAGAACCATACATGACTTCCATATTCTAAGATTTATATTTAAAATCATTTTCGAAATGAAATATTACCATAGAAACTACTTCTTTCTACTTACTGCTTCAGCCTTAACCACAGTACTGTGGTCACTAACGTATACCACCTCACGTTATCGCACTCGATTTTCACGGATGATGGATGTCGATGGCATTGCCGAAACGTCTAGTTTTGTAGAAAACATTGGACTACGGCCAAATATCCCGGGAAGGAATTTTAACAAAAACTACTTCTTTGTTGCCGATAACGTTGTACACATATATATAAAAAATATGCATAAAATTAATGGCTTGCATAAGTTAATGAATGATCTCCATTAAGTAGTGCTCAAGTTTCCAAAGTTTTAATATTATGATGTCCGTAATTAAAACATCAGAGCAGGTTTAGTGTGTATGAGGGTACACCGTGGACAAAAATTTTCAACATTTCCTATTGAGCGTTGCTTAGAGTAAAGCTGTGAATCTACAGTGTACGTTTCACAGAACAAACACGCGGAAAAGAAGGAGGGCTCTGAAGTCACTAATGGACCCTCAGCATCTTGCAGAGGGTTCATTCCCTAAAGACGAAAAGTCTGTCTATGAATCGTTCCTCTGTAAACACGTGCAGTTACACTGCCCAGCGATCCACAGGAAGCAAATCGCTATCCACGCTGGACACTTTTTCGGCTTGCATGCGTTATGTTGGTATGGGTTTCGGCACTTTCCATTTAAAAAGCGTGCAAATGTAAGAAAATAAACATGAATGAGGCCAGAAATAACGCGAATTTTGTGTGTGTGTGTGTGCGCGCGCGCGCGCGCGTGTTTGTGTCTTCCCTGCCTTTTTATTGCGGTAGTCATAATAATAAAATGGAAACGTAAACATTACATAACTGAGATATGCTTGCCTGCCACCAACGATATATTTTCTCTCATACATGATTTACATTAAAATGAAATAATTATAATTTTATTGCCTGGCAAAAAAATTATTTTATTTTTAACAATTACCATTGTTTGAAAAAGTTTAAATGAATTTTCAAGTATTTTACTGTTGTTAAAACGTAAAAGGTTGCAGGTAAACTACCCCTTCCCCTTAACCGATCTTCACCAAAATCAAAAGACCTTGAGCTCTCTACAATTCAGGGGTGTATGCAAAAAATTATTTGATTCTGTTTGAATATGCGGCAGTTATCGTTCGTCATAGAAAAAATTACCCTTGTTAAAACATAAAACGTTGCAGGTAAACTACCCCTTTCCCTTAACCGATCTTCACCAAAAACAATAGGTCTTGAGAACTCCATAATTCAGGGCTGTATACGAAACATTATTTGATTCTGTTTGAATTTGCGGCTGTTATCGTTTGCCATAGAAAAAAATCTACAGACACACCGACAAACAGACACACAGATAGACACACAGACACTTTTCGAAAAACGACTTTTTTCATGTTTTGAGTGTAGTACAATCAGAATCTGCAATAATCTCGAACACGATTTGTTTTGCCATCACCATACTTCCATTTCCTTAAGGAATATGGAAGTAAAAATAAATAATAATAATAGTAATAAAAATCGGTATGGAGAACCATACATGACTTCCATATTCTAAGATTTATATTTAAAATCATTTTCGATATGAAATATTACCATAGAAACTACTTCTTTCTACTTACTGCTTCAGCCTTAACCACAGTACTGTGGTCACTAACATATACCACCTCACGTTATCGCACTCGATTTTCACTGGTGATGGAAGTCGATGGCATTGCCGAAACGTCTGGTTTTGTAGAAAACATTGGACTAATGCCAAATATTCCGGGAAGGAATTTTAACAAAACTACTTCTTTTTTGCCGATAACGTTGTACACATATATATAAATATCGGTATGGAGAACCATACATGACTTCCATGTTCTAAGATTTATATTTAAAATAATTTACGAAATGAAATGTTTCCATAGAAACTACTTCTATCCACTTATTGCTTCAGCCTTTAGCACAGTACTGTGGTCACTAACGTATACCACCTCATGTTTTCGCACTCGATTTTCACTGATGATGGCAGTCGATGGCACTGCCGAAAAGTCGGTTTTTTCAAAAAACATTGCACTAAAGCTAAACAGCCTGGGAAGGAATTTTAACAAAGAACTACTTCTTTGTTGCCGATAATGTAGTACACATATACAAAATTCTCCCCTCTCCCTTCAACTACAATTTTCATTTATAGAAAATTACCCCCACCCCGTTCACCTAACCTCTTCATTTATAGATATTTCATCTACGTTTCTACATTGGATTATTATGAGCTTCTTATCAGGATACTTTATTTATCAAAATTAAGTACTTTACTCTTGTTAAAACATAAAACGTTGCAGGTAAAGTACCCCTATCTCTTAATCGATCTTCACCAAAATCAATAGACCTTCAGTCCTCTACAATGCAGGGATGCATGCAAAAAAATATTTGATTCTGTTTGAATGTGCGGCAGTTATCGTTCGTCATGGAAACATTTCTCTTGTCACAACATAAAATGTTGCTGGTAAACTACCCCTTTCCCTTAACCGATCTTCACCAAAATCAGTAGGCCTTGAGTTCTCTACAATACAGGAAAGTATGCAAAAAATTATTTGATTCTGTTTGAATTTGCGGCTGTTATCGTTTGCCATAGAAACAAATTACCCTTGATAAAAAAAAGTTGCTGGTAAACTATCCCTTTCCCTAAACCGATCTTCACCAAAATCAATAGACCTTCAGTCCTCTAGAATTCAGGGCTGTATGCAAAACATTATTTGATTCTGTTTGAATTTGCGGCTGTTATCGTTTGCCATAAAAAAAATAATACCCTTGATAAAAAACGTTGCTGGTAAACTACCCCTTTCCCTTAACCGATCTTCACAAAAAACAATAGGTCTTGAGTACTCTACAGTTCAGGGCTGTATGCAAAAAATTATTTGATTCTGTTTGAATTTGCGGCTCTTATCGTTTGCCATAGAAAATACCCTTTTAAAACATAAAACGTTGCAGGTAAACTACCCTTTCCCATTAACCGATCTTTACTAAAATCAACAGATCTTGAGAACTCTACATTTCAGGGCTGTATGCGAGACATTATTTGATTCTGTTTGAATTAGCGGCTGTTATCGTTTGCCAAACAAACAAAATTCCCCTTGATAAAAAAAAACCGTTGCTGGTAAACTACCCCTTTCACTCAACCGATCTTCACCAAAAACAATAGGTCGCGAGTACTCTACAAATCAGATCTGCATGCAAAACATTATTTGATTCTGTTTGAATTTGCGGCTGTTATCGTTTACCATAGACAAAATATCGGTATGGAGAACCATACATGACTTCCATATTCTAAGATTTATATTTAAAATCATTTTCACCCAAACAGCCAGGCTGTGTCTTACCTGCCTTTTTATTGCTGTATTAAATGAAAAATATTATATTACATTAAAATGAAAAAATTATAATTTTATTGCTTGGCAACAAAATTATTTTATTTTTAACAATTACCATTGTTTCAAAAAGTTTAAATAAATTTTCAAGTACTTTACTCTTGTTAAAACGTAAAAGGTTGCAGGTAAACTACCCCTTCCCCTTAACCGATCTTCACCAAAATCGAAAGTCATTGAGACCTCTACAATTCAGGGACGTATACAAAAAATTATTTGATTCTGTTTGAATTTGCGGCTCTTATCGTTTGCCATAGAAAATACGCTTGATAAAAAAACGTTGCAGGTAAACTACCCCTTCCCCTTAACCGATCTTCACCAAAAACAACAGATCTTGAGAACTCTACAAATCAGGGCTGTATGCAAAACATTATTTGATTCTGTTTGAATTTGCGGCTGTTATCGTTTGCCAAACAATCAAAATTACCCTTGCTAAAAAAAAACCGTTGCAGGTAAACTACCCCTTTCCCTCAACCGAACTTCACCAAAAACAATAGGTCTTGAGAACTCTACAATTTAGGGCTGTATGCAAATAATCTTTTGATTCTGTTTGAATTTGCGGCTGTTATCGTTTGCCATAGGAAATACCCTTGTTAAAACATAAAACGTTACAGGTAAACTACCCCTTTCCCTTAACCGATCTTCACCAAAAACAATAGGTCTTGAGTACTCTACAAATCAGGGCTGTATGCAAAACATTATTTGATTCTGTTTGAATTTGCGGCTGTTATCGTTTGCCATAGAAAATACCCTTGTTAAAAAAACGTTGCAGGTAAACTACCCCTTTCCCTCAACCGATCTTCACCAAAACCACAAGTCTTGAGAACTCTGCAATTTAGGACTGTATGCAAATAATCTTTTGATTCTGTTTGAATTTGCGGCTGTTATCGTTTGCCATAGGAAATACCCTTGTTAAAACATAAAACGTTACAGGTAAACTACCCCTTTCCCTTAACCGATCTTCACCAAAAACAATAGGTCTTGAGTACTCTACAAATCAGGGCTGTATACAAAACATTATTTGATTCTGTTTGAATTTGCGGCTGTTATCGTTTGCCATAGAAAATACCCTTGATAAAACAAAAAACGTAGCAGGTAAACTACCCCTTTCCCTCAACCGAACTTCACCAAAAACAATAGGTCTTGAGAACTCTACAATTTAGGGCTGTATGCAAATAATCTTTTGATTCTGTTTGAATTTGCGGCTGTTATCGTTTGCCATAGGAAATACCCTTGTTAAAACATAAAACGTTACAGGTAAACTACCCCTTTCCCTTAACCGATCTTCACCAAAAACAATAGGTCTTGAGTACTCTACAAATCAGGGCTGTATACAAAACATTATTTGATTCTGTTTGAATTTGCGGCTGTTATCGTTTGCCATAGAAAATACCCTTGATAAAACAAAAAACGTAGCTGGTAAACTACCCCTTTCCCTCAACCGATCTTCACCAAAAACAATAGGTCGCGAGTACTCTGCAAATCAGAGCTGTATGCAAAAAATTATTTGATTCTGTTTGAATTTGCGGCTGTTATCGTTTGCCATAGAAAATACCCTTGTTAAAAAAACGTTGTAGGTAAACTATCCCTTTCCCTTAACCGATCTTCACCAAAAACAAAAGGTGTTGAGAACCCTACAATTTAGGGCTGTATGCAAATAATCTTTTCATTCTGTTTGAATTTGCGGCTGTTATCGTTTGCCATAGGAAATACCCTTGTTAAAACATAAAACGTTACAGGTAAACTACCCCTTTCCCTTAACCGATCTTCACCAAATACAATAGGTCTTGAGAACTCTACAATTCAGGGCTGTATGCGAAACATTATTTGATTCTGTTTGAATTTGCGGCTGTTATCGTTTGCCAAACAAACAAAATTTCCCTTGCTAAAAAAAAACCGTTGCAGGTAAACTACCCTTTCCCTCAACCGATCTTCACCAAAAACAATAGGTCGCGAGAACTCTGCAAAACCGAGCTGTATGCAAAAAATTATTTGATTCTGTTTGAATTTGCGGCAGTTATCGTTTGCCATAGAAAAAAAATCTACAGACAGACAGACACACAGACACACAGATAGACAGACAGACACACAGACACTTTTCGGAAAACGACTTTTTTTCATGTTTTGAGTGTAGTAGAATCAGAATCTGCAATAATCTCGAACACGATTTTTTTTGCCATCACCATACTTCCATTCCTTAAGGAATATGGAAGTAAAATTACCCTTGATAAAAAACCGTTGCTGGTAAACTACCCCTTTCCCCTAACCGATCTTCACCAAAAACGATAGGTCTTGAGAACTCTACAATTCAGGGCAGTATGCAAAATATTATATGATTCTGTTTGAATTTTTGGCTGTTATCTTTTGCCATACAAAATACCCTTGATAAAACAAACAACGTGGTCGGTAAACTACCCCTTTCCCTTAAACGAGCTTCACCAAAAACAATAAGTCTTTAGTACTCAAGAAATCAGGGCTGTATGCAAAAACTTATTTGATTCTGTTTGAATTTGCGGTTCTTATCGTTTGCCATAGAAAATACCCTTTTAAAACATAAAATGTTGCCGGTAAACTACCCCTTTCTCGTAACCGATCTTTACCAAAATCAAAAGTTCTTGAGAACTCTACAATTCAGGGCAGTATGCAAAATATTATTTGATTATGTTTGAATTTGCGGCTGTTATCGTTTGCCATAAAAAATACCCTTGTTAAAACATAAAACGTTGCTGGTAAACTACCCTTTTCCCTTAACCGATCTTTACCAAAATCAACAGATCTTGAGAACTATACAATTTAGGGCTGTATGCGAGACATTATTTGATTCTGTTTGAATTTGCGGCTGTTATCGTTTGCCAAACAAACAAAATTACCCTTGATAAAAAAAAACCGTTGCTGGTAAACTACCCCTTTCCCTCAACCGATCTTCACCAAAAACAATAGGTCGCGAGTACTCTACAAATCAGGGTTGCATGTAAAAAATTATTTGATTCTGTTTGAATTTGCGGCTGTTATCGTTTTCCATAGAAAAAAATCTACAGACACGCACACAGACACACACACAGACACACACACAGATACACACACAGACACTTTTCGAAAAACGACTTTTTTTCATGTTTTGAGTGTAGTACAATCAGAATCTGCAATAATCTCGAAGACGATTTTTTTTGCCATCACCATACTTCCATTTCCTTAAACAACATGGAAGTAAGAAATATGCATTAATTTTATTAATGGCTTGTATTAGTTAATGATTGATCTCCATTAAGTAGTGCTCAAGTTTCCAAAGTTTTAATATTATGATGTCCGTAATTAAAACATCAGAGCAGTTTTAGTGTGTACGAGGGTACACCGTGGACAAAAATTTTCAACATTTCCTATTGAGCGTTGCTTAGAATAAAGCTGTGAATCTACAGTGTACGTTTCACAGAACAAACACGCGGAAAAGGAGGAGCGCTCCGAAGTCACTCATGGACACCCTCAGCATCTTGCAGAGGGTTCATTCCCTAAAGACGAAAAGTCTGTCTATGAATCGTTCCTCTGTAAACACGTGCAGTTACACTGCCCAGCGATCCACAGGAAGCAAATCGCTATCCACGCTGGACACTTTTTCGGCTTGCATGCGTTATGTTGGTATGGGTTTCGGCACTTTCCATTTAAAAACCGTGCAAATGTAAGAAAATAAACATGAATGAGGCCATAAATAACGCGAACTGTGTGTGTGTGTGTGTGTGTGTGTGTGTGTGTGTGTGTGTGTGTGTGTGTGTGTGTGTGTGTGTGTGTGTGTGTGTGTGTGTGTGTGTCTTCCCTGCCTTTTCATTGCGGTAGTCATAATAATAAAATGGAAACGTAAACAGTACATAACTGAGAAAAAAATACATAAATGAAAAAACTATAATTTTATTGCCTGGCAACAAAATTATTTTATTTTTAACATTTACCATTGTTAGAAAAAGCCAAAATGAATACAGGTAACACGTAAAACGTTACAGGTAAACTACCCCTTTACCTTAACCGATCTTCACCAAAAACAATAGGTCTTGAGAACTCTACAATTCAGGGCTGTATACGAAACATTATTTGATTCTGTTTGAATTTGCGGCTGTTATCGTTTGCCAAAAAAAAATTTCCCTTGATAAAAAAAAACCGTTGCAGGTAAACTACCCCTTTCCCTCAACCGATCTTCACCAAAAACTATACGTCGTGAGTACTCTACAAATCAGGGCTGTATGCAAAAAATTATTTGATTCTGTTTGAATTTGCGGCAGTTATCGTTTGCCATAGAAAAAAATCTACACACAGACAGACAGACACACAGACAGACACACAGACACTTTTCGGAAAACGACTTTTTTTCATGTTTTGAGTGTTGTACACTCAGAACCTGCAATAATCTCGAACACGATTTTTTTTGGCATCACCATACTTCCATTCCTTAAGGAATATGGCAGTAATAAAAATAATAATAGTAATAATAGGCTATAAAGTTTTCATTGTTGTTGCAATTGTTAATAAATTATTGTTTCTAGGCAGCAAGTATTATAACAATTTTTATAGATTAAATCGTATGGAAGAAGTTTAGTGTTCAGATGTAAACCGTATGTGCTCTGCATATACTGTATAATCTTGATATATGATTTTTCCTTTGTAAAATACTCCAGTATTTTTTGAAAATTTTAATATTATGCGTGTCATCATTAAAACACAAGGAGTAACACACACACGCGCGCGTTATAAATATGTCCCGTGGGTGTATCGCTCACGTTACATGTGCCTACGTGTCACAATGGGCCACTGGGGATAACGCAAGTCCCGCTCGTATATTACCTTCAACTTTTCAGTCTCATAGGTATGCACGTGTAATACTTGAGTTCCCGATTTGTGTGTGTATGTGTGAGAGACTGAGAAGATAAAGGTAACGCAAGAGGGCGTCTTGCATTGCCCCTATCATCACACTCCTATTCCTGCGCTCACACATATGTGACGCTCACCAAACACACACACACACACACACATTCCACTGTTGTAAAGTGGAAAACGTAATAGAAAAGTTTTCCCTTTACTATTTTCTCAATGTACAGATGTAGCCAGCAACCAATTTATTATGGAGAAACGGAACATTAAACCATGTTACTGTAGTTAGAAATTCCATATTCTATAAATCATAAATTTTTATATACCTGATATATTTCATTAACAATCAAAATAATTCACTAAGTTGTCTTTATTTTGAATTTATTGTGGTACAGTCTATAATTAACGCATTATAAAATTGCTAACGAAAGTTGAATGGATAGTGTATGAAAGTGGTTTAATCAGCGTGTGCTTGTTGCACTGATGTAAAAATCGGCAATACGGACAATGAACACAAGAATTATATATGCTCAGAGATACACGGAAAGCGATATAAGACGAAACCAAATATAATTACAAGGATACGCAGCCAATAAGAGTGGACCACATCGTGTACAGACTTGCGAAAATAATGGACTGTGGCCATTAAAAGGGGGGTGAGCAGACCAGAAACTAGTTATGAAAGTCGTTAAATTGGAAATCAAGAGATATGAACCATGACGGCCAATTGTAAGATTAGGGGATAACCTGGTTAAGTATTATGGAAGAGTGAAATGGATAAAATTTGCTCAGGAAGGAAATTCTGCAGAAGTGCTGGAGATACATTTGCTCAGCGGCGGGCAGACAATTGTTGACGACAACGAAAATGAGATGATGACGATGTCTCTAACAAAAAGTTTTACCTGTTCTGTTGGAGTATGATTTAAAAACTTTATTGGCTGTCCGATGTTAATAACAATCCAGATGTTATTGGAAATAACTTTAGTTTTACACACATGAACTTCTCTGCACATCGTAGGGATGAATGATAGTTAACACTAATACAATTTTTCTTGCAAAACTATGCGTTTACCGGTTTGCAGTCTACAGAAACCAATAAGGAGGGAAAAGCAGAATCATCAAACCGAAAATAAATACGATGTAAGAAACTTGATAAGACGAGTGACTGAAAGACGTGTGCGAGAGGGACCATGAGTTCTACTTCATAAGATATGACCCGATCAGGGGTGTGCCAGACGATTATAGTAATGTAAAAAGTCAGGCTTTTTCTCAAACTTTATGTAGTATTTTATGTATTACACTTTTCCATAAACATTACGAATGCTTATAGAATATGATACTATCCGATTGAGAGACAAGAAAGTAAATACATTTATCCAAATCACAATTCAAATTTTCTAAAATTTAAATAATACTATCAACAGTTTATAATAACGATCGGTAATTTCATAAGTTTACTGTATTGGAGCTAATAGAAACCAAGCGTGTGGCTAGATCATAACTTCCGGTGAGTACCACGTCCACGTGACCCATAACATACGTCTATACTTAAGAACTAATTTAGTCAATTTCTACTTCCATGAAGGTCATTGATTACACTTAAAATTAACTCGTAGTTACTAAAATAAAATCGTCCAAGAGGAACCTTCTGCATAACGCCCAGAAGGGTGTATGCCTGTCTGCATAACGCAGACAGATAGACAGACAAGCAAATGCCAAACGGTCAAGTTAAAACTGCGAGTGGCTTCGCTCTTTATAGCCTCTGTTACATCCCTAACGGCTATTGGAAATACCTTCAGTTGAAGTTATCTGTACATCAGTGGGCGCGTTTTATGTGTTGTAAACATATTTTTTACTTTTGTTTATGACTTTGTTTTATTTGGCTGTATTAACAACCAGCTACAAGTTTGTATCAGTCATAAAGTTGAACTTATAGTAACAAGTTTATGTTATGTTTTCTTGAAAGAGTGAAGCCACGTCGCAGGTTTAACTAGACCGTTTGGCATTTGCCTGTCTGTCTATCTATCTTACAATAATTTTTGACTGCATCAACCGATTTGCGTAAAATGCGTACGTGTCCATGTACGCATACGTGTCCACACTTTCATGGCACAGACCTATATTGTTTTTAAAGTTAACCTACAAAAATAGGAAACGGGAGGCAAAAATGTAAGGGGACAAAATTTTGAAAAAAGTCACAAAAAATCCGTTTGCTTCAAATTACAGAGATTTTTTAAAACAAAATCAGCATTAGTGTTGTTTTTGAAATAAGTTTCAAGAGTTTTGGACCTGGGAATTTAAAAAGGGTTCCAGAATCTGAAAAAATTGTTAAACACAAGCTGAATATCATATTATATGGACTTTAACCCAAATGCGAATTTAGTGTTTACTATAAACCGTTTTTGACTTTAGGGGGACTATGAACCTAAAAATGGAAGTAAAAATTTTAAGAAAATCGTAAAAGTCTAATAGAGCATTAAATTATGAGGAGGTTTATTTTAATACAAACTACCGGTCGGTAATAATAATTTAACAAAATGAAGTATGTGTCAACAGCCCTTGCATTTAAAGACCTTCAAAACATTTCTAAGCTATGCTGCGAATAACTTTACAAATTTTTATCAGTTTTGTATATTTGTGAAAATTATGAGATATAGACCAATAGATAGACACTTAATGAACACACACATAAACTTTAAAGCTACGACTAAATTATTTGTCTTTTAGGCATTGTGGTTATAAATTAACTAAAAAAAGATCAGTGTAGTAGTTAGCAATTTTTAGTGTTTATTGTAAGATTATTAAAAAAAAATTAGTAGAGCACTTGGGTTTTCGTAGTGTTTCTGATAATTGAAAACTTATAGAATATTGAAATATCTAACAATAAATGAAGTTTATTCAAAATAGTGAGCGATTTCTGCAGCCCAGGGGTCTTACTAGATTATTAGCTTTGTATTTTCACTATGACGATTGCGAATACTTACGCAGCCAAAAGGTTACGTTTGATGTTAGTGAAGTTACAGTGATGGCAAGTGTTTGTTTTGGGAACTATTAATGTGTTTTGTTCTTCGTATTGTTTAAATTAGCAGCCATCCTTACTATTTCTTTTATGAATTTGCTAACTGCTATAATTTTTTTATTGTTCGACTAAGCTTTTCGTCATTACTGACATCTTCAGGTCTTGGTTTAAGACCTGAAGATGTCAGTAATGACGAAAAGCTTAGTCGAACAATAAAAAAATTATAGCAGTTAGCAAATTCATAAAAGAAATAGTAATGTGTTTTGATTAATTCTTTTGTACAGAAAATACCGTGGACAATATAGTCATTGGTATGGTCTAATGATTAATGTCATATTGACTAAAGGTGGGTGTTATAAAACGCTTTGGGTCGCGTGGAGCAACGTGCATTCGCTAGCAGCAATGGAGTTAATTCAATTAATCACGAGTATGACCTTTGTTAAATCCGTTTTGGCAGTAGAAAACGTTTAACGCCAAACAAAAGGACACGTACCGTGCGTTGTGTATCCCCGAAGCGAATGTGGGACAGCTGACCGAACAATGAAGTTAGCATTAGAGAGTGATGTTAACTGTTAACGAAAGTGGAACACTTTAGCGTACATTCATTAGCATACACAGCGAGGACAACAATATTTTGTACGACATTCGCTTATTCATAATACTTTGCATTGAACTTCTATTCGTTAGGAGGTCAATCTTCTCCTTCTGCAAGTACTTTTTATTTGTTTTGTGTTATATTGAAATTTAGCGTTGGTGGTCTCTTTGCAATCATCATAGCAGGCGTGCGTGTAGATAATTTTCAAATCGCACAGCCTAACTATGTTTCTTAAACCCATATGGAAACATATTTCTTGCTAGCATACTGTTTTCTGATCCTTCATAAAAGTGAGTAACAGTATTAAAAACGCACAGACAATTGTATTATTTTGAAAATTTTTTGATGTTTTTTGAAAAGCTAGTTGAAATTTTTCATCGGCTTTAGTAATAACAGCAACAATAACGACAACAACAATAAGAACAATATTCGTCTCCTACGAACGATGTAATGGCTACGTCGACACTGTTGGTGTATCGAGCTATAAATTATTAAATGTACCAACTTTTATACACGCAGTGGTTCCTTAGCCATACGTGAACTGTGGAATTAAAGTTTGTTACCAGACAAAAATTATTTTAAAATCTGCAACATCCTTCAATAAAAGTTAGCTGTACGTACTGAAATACGAAAAACGTGCTCTTGTGTAAATTGCCGTTTAAGGTTTTGTGTATTTTTTAAAAATTCACCTGTATTGTGCTCTTTTTTCATTTGTCTCATCTTCTTCCTTTTTAGCTGCCTTTTTTTCATTCAACTGTCCTTGCGTCTTTACAAAACACTCGTATTTGTTTCCATAATCCTTATTTCATAAATAATTTGTAATTAGTGAAGTGCTGAGGTGAAGTAATTTTAATGGGTTAATGGGTGACCTCACAGAAATATAAATAGGCATGTAGTATTACGTGAGGGGAAATATTTTGTTTCAAACAAACACAAACACACACACACAACGTAGTATAATTTTATAGATAACAGGAAGAAAAGATAATTTTTTTATAGTTAGAAAATAAAAACTGATGTTTTGAAGTTTTTAATGACATAAAATATTGAAATAACTTATGCCACACAATAAAGAGGTGGCAATAATAATAAGTCGGGTTTTTACACAAACATCACCAAATCATTGAACTGATCCCATTACAGATAGTAAGCCTGGAATTACTTAGTCGACACGATTATGAAGTCGTGTTTGTCCCGAATCTCCTTTATGCTACGGAAAAATTCTACTGCAACAGCTGGAACCTAGATTTTATAACCTGTTGTTGATAACCACTTATTATACGTATATTATGAAGAAGCATACATTTTTTAAGGTCTTTAGTGTCAGAAACTTTCTTTTTAATGGGAAATCTTTTATTTGTAAAGTCAAATATAATAATAATTGTATTCACAATAAATATCTGAGGAGAGCAGACGAATTAGAACTCTGATTCAATTTTTCTAGTTTAAATGTGTGAAAACAACATCTATGTGTATCTAAGAGATTTCGGAATGCAGGATAATTTCGTCAATTTCAACGTAATACATAGGCCTACATAAACATGAGGTTGCGTTTGCCGGTCAGCGTTGCTCACGAGCGCGTGAGATCGTACACGTGTGTGCCTGCCGACAACTGTACTTTTACTTTCCGTGAAACTGGTTCTCCCGGCGACTGGTATTGCAATACAAACCAATACAAAGTCAACATTCCACCGACAGGTTTTAATTTAATTGAAAAATATGGGCTAATAAATTTTGTGCTTAATAACTGTAGACGTTTAAATAACTTTTTTAATTTGTTGATACAGTATTCGTTGTGTTCGCTGCTAACCAAGCTAGAAGATTTTTTCAGTCTTTCGTAATTATTTTTTGACTCAAAATGCAGACGTTTTATGTCACCTGTTCTTACCTTAAAAATGTGCATAGTAAATTTTGGTGACTCAAATGCAACTTGTGGTTGTCCTGTACAGAGTCTTACGTATGGTCCATCACAGTTTATCTTTGTGGCTATAGTTCCAATTATTTTAACACACAGACACAAATTCACGAACGGGCGCGCTCGCGCACACACACATACGCGCGCGCACTCAAACACATTTAAAACACGTATAATATATCATTTTAATTTTGTTTGTAATAAGAACTTTTTAACTTGAAACAGTTCCTTTTCATCGGGTATTAAAATACCCGTATTGTTTAAAACGTAAAAGCCAAGATGTATTTGAACAAGCTTCGATCATTAAACTTTAGTTCCATCCTCATACCATAATAGCTCATTTTGTGATGTCGTTGTCAACAGACAAGGCCGATGATGGGTATACAGTTTAATGTTCAGACACGTCTAACATACCCACTAAACAGTGTACCTTGGCTTGTACATATTAAATAAGATTAATAATATGTGTGTATAACTATAATTTAGTTTGAACTTTCTCAGTTACTATAAAGGTTACACGTCTCTGTTTCAGGACGACATTTCAGGACGTCAAAGGCAAAAGCTCTTTTCCTAAGAACACGAATATTGTTGAAGAAAATAATACTTAGTAAGTAGTAAATAATACTGAAGGTGCTGAAATCGAAACTTGGTTCAGTATTAGCTAACGTAAGTTTATTCTAATCTCTAGAGTTTATGTCTTTCAAACGGGTGTTACGATAAACTGACATTACTAACAGTGGCATTGTTGGCTAATGTCATTGACATTGTTAACTGTACCGATGTCAACGATGACATTACTGACGATGACATTGCTGACAATAATATTAGGCCTATTTACAATCGCATTGTTGACGAGAATAATTTGCCAGCGTTCACTGTTGGTGACATAGTGACGGAAATATTTGAAAATATCGGTAAAGACGTCCGTGGGAGACGTAGCATTTGTAACAGAGTGTTAATTGAAATACAGAATACCCATGATGTAATTTATTTTCAATAACATTGAAATACATAATCATTAGGATTTTTCATACTTTCGGAGAGGAGTGTGGGCGCGTATAGCATCAGACGTCTTCAGCGACAACGGGCATCGCCTAATGCCCCTTGATTCCCATACGGCAAGTTTTTGTAAATATTGTGAGTTCATATAGAATTACGAAGACTTTCACAACCGGCGTCGAGATTGTTGGAAACCGGCCACAGTCTCTGCCTCATCACTGGGCTGAATTGGCGGACACCGTGTCAATTGTTCCCGACACTGAAGATGGCCTCCGATGGTGGGGTCGAAACGTCTGTCCAGACAAACAATGGACCACGACCTAACAGCCCAGCAAATAATGTTTCCCATTATCAGTCCAGTACAGACACTTTATTGTCCCCCTACTAGACGTGGAATACGAATACATTCAGAACGGAAAGATTAATTTCCAAAACAAATAAAAATAAACAGTCAATGAAATTAATATAAAAGTAAGTTAAACAAACGAAATAACGAGAAGAAAAATAACAGTACCCAGTAAAGAATGAACAGAATGAAGAAATGTTAGAAAATTCAAAAATAACAACCAACTATTCATACATTTATATTGCCGACGAAATCATTAAAACGTGTTGAAACATTTCCACCATAGATGAGGTAATTTCTTGTTTCTGAGTTTCTTAATCAGTAAACGCAATCATAAATGTACATGAAGAACGGACTACACGTAGTCAATTACGTATAAAAAGCCATTCTGTCCGCATATAATGACTGAAATATTCTTTGCTATAATATCAGGTAATAACTATTGATTTTATGTGCTCATAGCATATGATAAACAATACATAGAATTAAATTATAATGATAAGAATGAAATGATTCATATAATAGAATTAAATGATAAAAACTGAATTAGTCTCACACAAACCGTTTAAAATTGGCTTCGGAGAGTCACGAAGGCGGAACAGTCCTGAGACCGTGTGCAGCGCCGGAAAGAGGAAGAAGAAGAAACTACAATAATTAACTAGTTTAGTGTCACTTGCGTACTTACTGTTGTCCGTTCACTGTAACGAGATCTGAAGCTTTGACAATGGCGACTACAGGATGCTCAAATAACATAATTTCCTACATGCCATTCGTTGATCAGAAATGCTTCCTAGTTTTAGTGAATAGAAGATTGAACACCAAATTATAGTACAACAAACCATGGCAATGTCTTATACCACATAACAATGTAGGGCTACATATCATGCGTTTATTCCTAGGTTATCAAACAATTAGCTTTTAAATACCATAAAAGTACCGTTTAAAAGAATAAACGTATTTCTTCCCCCCGATATCGCCTATTGAGTTAATTGACCGTCATTTACTACACTACCATAATGCATAACTGTAATTAAATATATTAATAAAATTTGTGACTCTTAATGTCACATGGTTGAGTTATGACGATAAAAATCACAAATATTAGTGCATACAATTTGTATAGTGCAACAAAAAATATTTGTTCCTTTTCATTATACGTGAGAATTCTACAGCCCTTTCATTATGCTGCCTGATCTCGCCGACTATCTTCTTACCATTGGTGCTCGGACATCATCACTCCAGGATCTTCTCCGACGTCCTTTCTTCCTTTTCCCTTGGGTTGCCTATTTCCAGACCTCTTTAATCTTTAATCGTCTCACGCTCTACGGGTATATGCGGGGAGGGTACAAACCAGTCGAAAGACTGAAGCACCCAACAAGTTTAATCGTCTTTACTCGTCCAATAGTTGGAAATGGCTACACAATTAACATTTCGGTTACGGCAGCTTAATCTGCATAACTTTCTGGTTTTGTGACGTACTTTTCAAAAGTTTATATTACTTAACACTCTTATACTTGTATAACATAATTGAAATTTAAAAAGTGTATTTAAAGTGCAGAAAAAATGTAAATTGTTTTTTATAATAAAAACTACTTTTAAAACATGTTCTTGCTAATTCACTTCAAGTGGGCCTCAACAAGTGTAGATTACATTAAGACGTTCAGTATTTCCATTGAAAGAAAAAACACTTGCCACGTGATTTGTAAACGTATCATTACAATACACAGTTTTCCAAAGTAGGCGTTACTACCTCTTGTGGAAATTGGAGAGATCTGAAGGACTTCGCTACACCCAGGGGCAAGTGAACAGTAAGAAAACTAAACATTTGGTCGCCTACACATTTCTAGTTGTGCATTTTATGGCAAATTCAGTAATAAACTTTTACGTGCTTACTGTCTACTTCATTAGTTTACGATGTTATATTTTAAGTCTCGATCCTATAACGCAGTGTGGGGTCTATGATGTAGTCATATAGGAACGCAAAGCGTTCTTATAAGCAACGATACATCGTAAACAAACAACAGCAGATATCCATCTGGTTTTACAGATAGACACTACCAAAAGTATGAATATACTCAGTACCGAAAGATAGGTCATATTGATTGAACTCATATAGTTTTTACGAGAAGTTGCTAAAAAAAATGGGACTTTGAGCCAAAATGTTTTGGAAACACTGATATGTAATATAAGGCCGTGTGTGTGTGTAAAATGTAAACTTTACTTAAAACGTTTGCATCCTAAGATGTGACGGAACAGAAGCAATTTTATTTTAAAATATTTTTTAAAATTACAATTGATACTTATGGCGTTTACTGGTGATGACATTTTTGAATTCATAACTAACATGACATCCTAGGAAGTTAAATTGTAACACCTGTCCTATACGTTGTCTACTAGCCACTATCTTTGTATTGGCCACTTTCCAATAAAAGCCATGTTTATAAAAGCTGTTTTCTTTTCGAGCTAGTTCTTACATATAAAGCAGGAACAGTGAATTGCAAATTGAAGAAATTCTTTAAAATTATCTGGTCACCGCAAACAAAATCATGCATTTCTGTATTGGTGTTAATCTTATTACGAAGTTAACAGTGTCTTCCTATGTCGTACAACGTCGGGAATTCATGTAAATGAGGCGGATGAAAAGTTACTTCCCTGTCGCACTCGTCTGTTGGACTCGTTCCATCTTACTAAGTTTGGCTGCAAATTCTGTTGCACTATGAATTTATTACTGTTTCATATAACACTTTTGTCACTTTGGATGTTTCTAATAACACCGCACATTGTACAGTGTCTAATAAATATTCCTGTTCATCAGAATCAAAGATTTTGCGTAGTCTGTAAGGTAACATTTTGTTATCTAATTTAGTTAGGCTTACTCAGTTTGCAAGCAATAAAAATTCTTTCCATAAAAAGAAATCTTTACATAAATATTTCTGAGACTTTACAATTACTCTATAAAAAGGTTTCACACTAATGGACTAATAATTTTTCATTTCAGTGAAAGTCTTGTCTTTCTATTATAATAATAGATCCCGTAATTATAAGTGTACCTTATAAAAAAGGTCAAAAGAAGACTCTTTGCCTCTCCAGTCGCGAACGTAACACCAACTTGTTTTATGTTTTACCTTTTGTCGTCCATCATGCCTCATTAACAGACAATTTTTACTTCCATGTACCATAAGGAAATGGAAGTATGGTCATGGCGAAAAAAAATCGTGTTCGAGATAAGGGCTGATTCTGATAGTACTACACTCAAAACATGAAGAAAAGTCATTTTTCAAAAGTGTGTGTGTGTGTGTGTGTGTGTGTGTGTGTGTGTGTGTGTGTGTGTGTGTGTGTGTGTGTGTGTGTGTGTGTGTGTGTGTGTGTAGAATTGTTCCTATGGCACACGATAACAGCCGCAAATTCAAACAGAATAAAATAATTTTTTGCATACAGTCCTGAATTGTAAAGTACTCAAAGTTTACTGTTTTTGGTAAAAATCGGTTAAGGGAAAGGGGTAGTTTACCTGTAACGTTTTATGTTTTAACAAGGGTAATTTTTTCTATGACGAAGATAACTGCCGCATATTCAAACAGAATCAACTACTTTTTTGCATACGTCCCTGAATTGTAGAGAACGCAAGGTCTTTTGATTTTGGTGAAGATCGGTTAAAAGAAAGGGGTAGTTTACCTGCAACGTTTTACGTGTTAACAAGAGTAAAGTACTTTAAAATTCATTTAAACTTTTTCAAACAATGGTAATTGTTAAAAATAAAAAATTGGTTGCCAGGCAATAAAATTATATTTTTTTTGAAAGGAGAAGCGAGTTTTTAGGATTTAACTTGACCTTTTGGCCTTTATCTGTCTGTCTGTCTAACGAAATGGGGTATGTTTCACGATAACGTTTGAACGCATCGACCGATTTTCGTAAAACTTGTTACATATATCCACACTTCACCCTACAGAACCTTGTCGTTTTTAAGATTGATCACCCCAAAAATAGGACGGTGAGTCAAAATTGTGAAAAAATCGCAAAATCCCATGTGAAGTATTAAATTAAAGTGAATTAAACCACAATCTGAAAATAGCATTCATTTTTAAAATTTTCAAAGTTTTTGGACGTCAAAGCCTAAAACGTTGGCGAAAGTTTTGATGATGAAGAATTTTGGTGAATTTATCAAAAATATTTGTAGCATATTAAGTTAAAGCAATTTTGGCCAAAATCTGAATGTAATTTAAGTTTTAAAATTTCAAAATATTTGGACTCTTAGAACCAGTAAAGAGATCACAATTTTGTTTGTTAAAAAGTGAAAATCGAACTGGGTGTCAGATTAAAAGGAATCAACCCAAATCCGAATGTTTCTAAGTGTTTGTGAATGGATTGTCTCCATAGTTCAGTTTTGTTATAAGAATAAAGTACCTAATTTTTATAGATAAAGCGACTTGAAAATAAAATTATATTCACCCTATAATAACAAAAATATCCATAAATAGTGAAAATAGTTTTAGTGTGATGAATATTTTGTTAGAAATAATTATCTACGCGAATTCAAATAAATGATTTTAAATATAAATCTTAGAACACGGAAGTCATTTATGATTCTCCATACCGATTTTACTTCCATGTTCCTTAAGGAAATGGAAGTATGGTGATGGCAAAAAAAATCGTGTTCGAGATTATTGCAGAATATGATTGTACTACACTCAAAACATGAAAAAAGTCATTTTTCGAAAAGTGTCTGTGTGTGTGTCTGTGTGTCTGTGTGTCTGTCTGTGTGTCTACCTGTAGATTTTTTTCTATGGCAAACGATAACAGCCGCAAATTCAAACAGAATCAAATAATTTTTTGCATACAGCCCTGATTTGTAGAGTACTCGCGAGCTATTGTTTTTGGTGAAGTACGATTGAGGGAAAGGGGTAGTTTACCTGCAACGGTTTTTTTTTATCAATGGTAATTTTGTTTGTTTGGCAAACGATAACAGCCGCAAATTCAAACAGAATCAAATAATGTTTCGCATACAGCCCTGAATTGTAGGGTTCTCAAGATCTGTTGATTTTGGTAAAGATCGGTTAAGGGAAAGGGGTAGTTTACCAGCAACGGTTTTTTATCAAGGGTAATTTTTTACTTTTTCTATGGTAAACGATAACAGCCGCAAATTCAAACAGAATCAAATAAGTTTTTGCATACAGCACTGATTTGTAGAGTACTCAAGACCTATTGTTTTTAGTGAAGATCGTTTAAGGGAAAGGGGTAGTTTACCTGCAACGGTTTTTTATCAAGGGTAATTTTTTACTTTTTATATGGTAAACGATAACAGCCGCAAATTCTAACAGAATCAAAATATTATTTGCATACAGCCCTAAATTGTAGAGATCTAAAGACCTATTGTTTTTGGTGAAGATCGGTTAACGGAAAGGGGTAGTTTACCTGCAACGTTTTATGTTTTAACAAGGGTATTTTTTCTGTGACGAACGATAACTGCCGTAAATTCAAAGAGAATCAACTAATGTTTTGCATACAGCCCTGAATTGTAGAGTTCTCAAGACCTATTGTTATTGGTGAAGATCGGTTAATGGAATAGGGTAGTTTACCAGCAACGTTTTATGTTTTATCAAGGGTGTTTTCTATGGCAAACGATAGCCGCAAATTCAAACAGAATCAAATAATTGTTTGCATACAAGCCTGAATTGTAGAGTACCCAAGACCTGTCGTTTTTGGTGAAGATCGGTTAAGGGAAAGGGGTAGTTTACCAGCAACGGTTTTTTTTCAAGGGTAATTTTTTTCCATAGTAAACGATAACAGCCGCAAATTCAAACAGAATCAAATGATGTTTTGCATACAGCTTTGTATTGTAGAGTTCTCAATACCTATTGGTGTTGGTGAAGATCGGTTAAGGGAAAGGGGTAGTTTACCAGCAACATTTTATGTTTTAACAAGGGTAATTTTTTATATGACGAACGATAACTGCCGTAAATTCAAACAGAATCAACTAGGTTTTTGCATACCTTTTTGAACTAAAGAGAACTCAAGGTCTGTTGATTTTGTTGAAGATCGGTTAAGGGAAGGGGTAGTTTATCAGCAACGTTTTATGTTTTAAAAAGGGTAATTTTTTTTATGACGAACGATAACTGCCGAAAATTCAATGAGAATAAAATAATTTTTTGCACTCATTCCTGAGTTGCAGAGAGCTCAAGGTCTATTGATTTTGGTGAAGATCAGTTAAGGGAAAGGGGTAGTTTACCTGCAACATTTTATGTTGTAACAAGAGAAATGTTTCCATGACGAACGATAACTGCCGCACATTCAAACAGAATCAAATATTTTTTTGCATGCTTCCCTGAATTGTAGAGGACGGAAGGTCTGTTGATTTTGGAGAAGATCGGTTAAGAGAAAGGGGTAGTTTACCAGAAACATTTTATGATTTAACAAGAGTAAAGTACTTAATTTTTATAAATAAAGTATCCTGATAAGAAGCTCATAGTAATCCACTGTAGGAAACGTAGATGAAATATCTATAAATGAAGAGGTTAGGTGAACGGGGTGGGGGTAATTTTCTATTATTAAAAATTATAGTTGAAGGTGGAGGGCAGAATTTTTTATATGTGTACTACGTTATCGGCAACAAAGAAGTAGTTTTTTGTTAAAATTGCTTCCCGGACTCTTTAGCCGTAGTTCAATGTTTTCTGCAAAACCAGACTTTTCGGCAGTGCCATCGACTGCCATCATCGGTGAAAATCGAGTGCGAAAACGTGAGGTGGTATACGTTAGTGACCACAGTACTGTGGTTAATGCTGAAGCAATAAGTAGAAAGACTTAGTTTCTATGGAAATATTTAATTTCGAATATGATTTTAAATATAAATCTTAGAACATGGAAGTCATGTATGGTTCTCCATACCGATATTTTACTTCCATATTCGTTAAGGAAATGGAAGTATGGTGATGACAAAAAAAATCGTGTTCGAGATTATTGCAGATTCTGATTGTACTACACTCAAAACATGAAAAAAAGTCGTTTTTCGAAAAGTTTGAAACGTTTCGCATAACGTAACAATTCGGGAACCTGGTTAATTGGCTCAGGTCAATTAAACAGGCTGCCATAATCTTTACAAAATCATAAATACGTAATAAGTACACAAATGTTAAATAGGCTCCCGTGAATTGAGGAGTATTGACAAGGGATTTGGTAGATATATTCACTCACCTTTTGGATAACCATAACATCTCTTTATTATATTTTCTTGAATAATACTTTAAATATGATTGTTATTTTGTTTGATTACATTAAACAAATAAATTACTCAAAAGTTGTGCATCAAATGCTCTTACGTCTTTTAACATGTTACTCTGGTGATCAAAATAAAATTATATATTTATTAACTACATCAAATACCTCGGATCCGGGTTTTAACTTAATAATGCTCTACAATAAGTCAACATTATGCAAGCTATTTGAATACTAGTTTGCTCAAATTTCGAATTACCTTTTACCTTTAACTATTATCAGATTACTATTTCATTTTTGTAATTACAGATACTACTATGTTAACATTTACATGATTAGAATAAGTCTCTGCAAAAATATACTGCTTTTGTTGCCATTGTTAAAAATATAATGGTTTGGTTTCACCTTGATACAATGGAATCAGCGGCAGGTTCTCTTGTTGTTACTCTTCACTTGGGTTTCCTAGAAGTTCTACGATGTCGTTCGGTGTCTCCATTTATTTTGTAGATTCTTAGTTGCGAACATGACGAAAGGATGCTGTTACCTGAAGCTCGTGAGTTTGTCGTTGTTACTTCACTCCTGATGTACGGTGTTCACCTTTTTACACTTTACACTTTGCTTTTAACTGCACTAATGTTACTCTATAATGTTTGGATAGAACATACTTTACAACTTAAACATTTCGTTTCCGTTTTTAAAAAGAGATGTGTCGGCTAAGTTAGTTAATTTTAGTTATTTCACTACAGTTCAACTACATAACTCGTTTTACTTTCACCACATTTCAATTACTTGTGGAGTCTGTCACCATGAAAGATTACGTTCAGTTACATCGTCATTAATTTTTTATATTTACACTTTATTTTACGACACATGGTAAAGCTGTTACCTTGTCTCTGATTCTCGCTCGACTGGGGTTGGTTATGCGGCGGTTAGTAGGGAGAGGGAGCTGTTCGCGCGGAGAGAGAAAAATAGTTCGTACTTTATTATTATTATTATTCTACTAATTAACTACTATTAATAATACTACATTTTCTTTATTGAGTTAGGTATTTCTTATTATTATTTTATTATTGTACATCATTATGTTTTTTATCAAGTTCCGATTCACTACAATTATTAGTCATATTCACGGGTAAATATGCGTGTTGATTCCGGTTTCGGCAGGTTAAAACCGGGTTAATTATTAAGGGGTGTTATCGCAATTTTATTATAGAATTCTTTTAGTTTTAAAACTATTTATTTTGGGTATTAAGGCGGGGTTACATTATCATTTACTTTAGGGGTTTACGTTCGGTTTTAATGTGAGATTTTAAATTTTTTTTTTTTTTTTTTTTTTTTTTTTTTTTAATTTCTTTTATTTCTTTTTTTTTCCTTTTAAAATCGTCACAAGTTTCTCTGTGTGTGTCTGTCTGTCTATGTGTCTATAGATTTTTTTTCTATGGCAAACGATAACAGCCGCAAATTCAAACATCAAATAATTTTTTGCATACAGCCCTGATTTATAGAGTACTCACGACCTATTGTTTTTGGTGAAGATCGGTTGAGGGAAAGGGGTAGTTTACCTGCAACGGTTTTTTTAATCAAGGGTAATTTTTCTTTTGGCAAACGATAACAGCCGCCAATTCAAACAGAATCAAATAATGTTTCGCATACAGCCCTGAATTATAGAGTTCTCAAGACCTTTTGTTTTTGGTGAAGATCGGTTAAGGGAAAGGGGTAGTTTACCAGCAACATTTTATGTTTCAACAAGGGTAATTTTTTCTATGACGAACGATAACTGCCGCATATTCAAACAGAATCAAATAATTTTTTGCATGCATCACTGAATTGTAGAGATCTCAAGGTCTGTTGATTTTGGTGAAGATCGGTTAAGGGGAAGGGGTAGTTTACCAGCAACCTTTTACGTTTTAACAACAGTAAAGTACTTGAAAATTCATTTAAACTTTTTCAAACAATGGTAATTGTTAAAAATAAAATAATTTTGTTGCCAGGCAATAAAATTATAATTTTTTCATTTTAATGTAAATCATGTATGAGAGAAAATATATCGTTCGTGGCAGGCAAACATATCTCAGTTATGTAATGTTTACGTTTCCATTTTATTATTATGACTACCGCAATAAAAAGGCAGGGAACACACACACACACACACACGCGCGCGCGCGCGCGCGCGCACACACAATTCGCGTTATTTCTGGCCTCATTCATGTTTATTTTCTTACATTTGCACGCTTTTTAAATGGAAAGTGCCGAAACCCATACCAACATAACGCGTGCAAGCCGAAAAAGTGTCCAGCGTGGATAGCGATTTGCTTCCTGTGGATCGCTGGGCAGTGTAACTGCACCAGAGGCGGCTCACTCTTAAGGGCACATGGTCACGTGCCCCTCCAGAAAATCACGAAATAAATAAATATTGTAGAAACGTCCTCGTTTCAGATGATAGCAATAGTTTGTAACAGTGAGAAGTCTGGAGAAATGTGGCAACGCGAAAACAAATGTGGCAACATAGCGACGGTCACAGAGACGTTGTGACCCAATATTACTACTCCCTTCCTCTTCACTACTCTCCTGTGGTGGGAGAGCGTAATGCTAAATTCCCATAGCATTCGGTCACACTAGACTATGTGACCATTGACCAAAAATTAACAGTCTTCAAGTAGTAAACTCTGAATCCTGTAGGTGCGCCACATTACTGCAACTAACGGATATGAATCGGAGCTATTTAGTAGACTATTACATTTTACCGCCATCTGAGCTGTGCTATAGGCTAATACTAATAATTACTGTTACTTTCTTAGTATATATTGTTACGAAATAATGTTATTGTAATGTTTCTATCGTGAATATGATTATAATAATTTTTGCGATTTTATATAATTTTAAATTATATTCTCATTGAAGGAAATATTAAAATAGAATGTGTACCTAGAGAGGTTATGTTATGTGCTACACGTTAATTGTGGTGGCAGTGCTTATAGTAATTGTATAAATTGTAGTGTTACAAGTGGTTTTCAGTAATCAGTGTTACGCACGCGTGTAAATAACGGTGTTGAAAATATTCAAGTGTCGGTATTTTGGGTGCTTGTGTAAATCTCTGAGACAAAATGAATGATGTCAAGTATTTACAGAGTAAAACTTTGTGCTATGAAGATAGGTTAATAGCAAAACAGTTGGGTCCACCAAGACCGCAGTTGTCTATCAACCAAGTGTTTAAGGACAAAAACAACCTATAATAGAACGTTCAATACCGCAGTGTACGAAAAATGGGAATGGATATGCGGATGCCCCACAATCAATGCTTTATTTTGCTTTGCTTGTCTTCTGTTTGGCGGTGAAGACACGTGGACTAAGTCGGGCGTTAAATATCTGAAACATTTACTAGAAAAGAGTAAGAAGCATTCGCTGTCTAAATGTCATTTAGACAATGAAATGAGTTTAGCCGTGCTAGGTATTGTAAATATTAGGTTGCAACTCGATGATGGTTACAGAATTTCTGTTCGTAAACATAACGAACTTGTAGACAAGAACAGATACATCTTGTCTCGAATAATTGATGCGATTAAATTTTGTGGGGAATTTGAATTAGCTTTACGTGACCTCGATGAAAGGGAAGAAGCAGACAACAACCAGGGATTTTTAAAGGACTAATCAATTACACTGCAGCACTTGACAGTGTTTTGAAAGATCATTTAGAAAATTCAACAGTGTTTAAAGGAACCTCGAAAACAATTCAGAACGAACTTTTAGATGCCATTTTGTCAGTGTGTCGAAAAAATATTGTGACTGAAATTTCTACGATAGACTTCATATCACTTCAGGCTGATGAAACAACTGACAGTTCGTGCAAAACACAGATGGCACTGATTTTGAGATATCTCATTGAAGGGAGAAAAATTGAAAGGTTTTGGGGTTTTTTTGAAGTCCCTTTTGATAAAAGTGCTCGAAGTTTAGCCTCGACAATTTTAGGACAGTTGGAAGAAATAGGAATAGACAGGTCCCCGGAAAAATTAATTTGTCAGACTTACGATGGTGCATCTGTTATGAGTTGTCAGAAAGGAGGGGTCCAGTGTTTGGTTAAAGGGAAGTATACAAATGCAAATTTTATTCATTGTTATGCCCATCAAGGGAATCTGATTCTTCAAAACTCAACATCGTCTGCCTCCCAGAGTAGAATATTTTTTCAAGACCTGCAAGGAATAGGACCATATTTTTCAAGATCTCCAAAGAGGATGGATTATTTAGTAGAAATTGTAAAAAAAAAAATTGGGTCTGTGCCTCCTACAAGATGGTACTTTCAACACAGGGCTGTTAATACTGTGTTTGAACATAAAGATAATCTAATAAAATGTTTTGAACACATTAGGGACATAGAGATTTCTGACAAAAGTGCTTCTAGCCAGGCTGCAGGATTTGTATGAACTTTGAGGGATCCTCAGTTCATTTTCTGGTTGACTTTTTTCCACAAAATTATGCCTCATGTGGCGATTTTCTTTGATTGCATTCAACAAAGAAACATTGATGCAATAAAAATGAGAACATTTGTTAAAAATGTTGTGAGTGCAGTGGTTAATATTCGTAAGACCTAATATTCTGAAGACAGTGAAGTGTCTGTAAGTGAGCCTGTGACTAAGAGACAGTGTGTTGAACAATTAAGTAATAGGAGCAACCGTGTGGCCGCTTTGGAAGTATGTGATATGATTGTGAACTATATTAATGAAAGATTTCAATTTTCAGATCATTTATGTGTTTCCAAATTGTTTTTAGTTGAAAAGTTCCCACAGTACTGTGTTGCATTTCCGGAAAATGATTTTCAGACTACAATTAAATTTTATCCCACAATAAATGGTCCGAAACTGAGAACCGAACTTGAAGTGTTATACAGTCGTGAAGATTTACGTATTGCTTCTGGTGCAACACCCTTATTACAGTTTTTCCTTGATAATAACATGTTTTGTACCTTCTCAGAGTGTGTGACTATTTTAAAGATAATTATTACCATACCGATGACAACTGTTGAAAGTGAAAGGTGCTTTTCTACATTGAAAAGAATAAAAACATTTTTAAGAAATTCCATAGGCACTGATAGACTGAATGCATTGGCTATGCTATCCACAGAAAAAAAATGATTCATGGAATTCAAGATTTCAACAAACAAGTGATAGAGGAATTCGCTACATCTAAAAACAGGAGAATGGAATTGTTATACAAAAAGTGAAATACCAGGTAAGACATTCTATATTTTTTTACCTAAGTACTAATTACCGCCAATGGTGCACCACCTTAGATCCTCCCCACTGTGTGCCCCTCCCATTTCATTACTCACGAGCCGCCACTGAACTGCACGTGTTTACAGATGAACGATTCATAGACAGACTTTTCGTCTTTAGAGAATGAACCCTCTGCAAGATGCTGAGGGTCCATGAATGACTTCGGAGCGCTCCTTCTTTTCCGCGTGTTTGTTCTGTGAAACGTACACTGTAGATTCGCAGCTTTACTCTAAGCAACGCTCAATAGCAAATGTTGAAAATTTTTGTCCACGGTGTACCCTCATACATACTAAACCTGCTCTGATGTTTTAATTACGGTCATCATAATATTAAAACTTTGGAAACTTGAGCACTACTTAATGGAGATCAATCATTAACTTATACAAGCCATTAATTTTATGCATATTTTTTATATATTGTAGCATAACAGAATTATCACCTTAAAATTTAGCTTAATACAACATTAAAAAAGAAGAAACTATCAATAGTGAGTGAGAAAAAATAAATGGTTAAAAATGAATTAAAAGAAGCTGATCATTATAGTCGATAAAATATTAATAAAAATAAACTCAATAACAAAGAAAACTCTTGGTCCATATAAAAGAAACCATCTATATAAAACCCCAGTACAACATAAATATACCCAGTAGGTTGAGGAGCAGTAAATGAGAAGATAAATAGAAAAAATAAATGAAGTAATTTGAGGAGCAGTAATGAAAAGGTAATAAGGGGCAAATTATTAAATTAAGAAGCAGAAAACCCTAAAATACAAAACCGATAATATACTCATAAGGAGCTATAAATGAAAAATAAATGAAAAAGAATAATCAAGTAAGATTCATTGAATTAATGATATAAGGACATGAAAACACAAAGATAAGGAAATACTAATAGAATAAGAAATAAACTATGTCAAGTTTCACACAAGGAATATAGAAACAAGAAAGGCTATTCCCAAGATATTATGAAAGAAAACATACACAATTTAAACAGAATTAAACCCAATAGATGTTAGACCCAGTAACCCAAGTTACAGGATACATTACTATTAAAATAAATTGTAAAATAAATGTAAGCATAATTTAAGAACAAACTAGAAACAAACAAAGGACTACCATAGTGTAGAAACAAACAAAAGACTACCATAGTGTAGAAACAAATAAAAAGACTACCATTATTGTAGAGAATAGAAGGTGAAATACCCGAATAAATATAATAATAGTTAGAGACTACCGTGAGTGTAGTGAATAACAAGTGACATACTATAATAAAAAATAGTGAAGGAAATAAAATTATTTAAAAAAACTACCATTAGTGTAGAGTGTTACAATAAGAAACATAAAAATAAAAGACAGTTAATGACTGAGAATATTATTAGTAATAAGAGTGTTTGAAAATTATATATAAGGAAATGATAGATATAAGATGTGTTTATTATAATTAAATTGTTACAAGAAGAAACCTAAATACAAAAGACAGATAATGACTGAAAGTATTATTGGTAATAAGATGTTTTTATTTAACTAAATTATATATAGGAAATGATAAGGATAAGATATTTTTTGTTATAACTAAATAATACAATTAAAGATGATGGGTACAAGATATTTTTATTATAATTAGGTGATATATGAAAAATAATAGTTATAAGATGTTATGTTGTATTTAAATAATGTTCAATAATTTCAAAGTTTTGTTAAGGCAGAGAAGGCAAGAAGATAATATGAATATATTTTTAATTGTAAACCATATAAAGAATAATATAACAAACTAGTTATAAAACCCAATAGAAAAGCAAAACAGTATTTTAGACCAAAATCAACTACTACTATAGAGTCAAATCCAAATGAATAAATTCAATAGAACTGTATATAATTAATAGAAACTAGTCAATGTAAAATAAAGATATGTAGATATAATCAACACAAAAACAAATAATAATAAATGTAATGACCAAAGGATAAAGTTAACTTTATTTGGAAATATGTAATACAAGGCCTAACAAGGAACTCAATGCAGATAAAATGTAAATTAGTCAATGTTGGAGTATTATAACAACAAATTATTAACAACAAGCAATAATCATGAAGTGAGTAAAATTATTTAAAGAAAATGTTAACATAAAATCACTTGTAAATCATTTAATTACTAATTATGTAAAAAATAATAAGGCCTATAAGAAATATCAAAAAATGTAAATTTTGGGCTTATTTGAACTTAAAATAGGTCAAGTTATATATTGAATTATGTAAAATTAGAACAAGAATATTGCTAGATAGTTAAATTTTCATAAAATTAAGAAATATTAAGTTATAACAATAAATAGGGAAAATTGTCATATAATTTTATAAGATGAAATCAAATCCAAGGCATGCAGCTGTTTACAGACAATGGGAAGGAGAATAAGATATTTTGGAAATTACCACCTAAAATAGATGGTGGTAAATTGTTAGATAGTTGTTAGGTAGATAGTCATCAGTCAATTGTTAAACGTGAACGAGTACGGATCAAAAAGTACCGACAGAAGATCTACAATTTATAAATAGTTTGAGAAAATTGAAGAACAACTTCAAAAAATACTACAGAGGTTACCAATAATTGAAAATTAACAACTAATAACTCAACTAACAACCGAACGAAACAGAACAACAGTAATAATACGAATCAAACCGAGAGCACAAGAAATCAACCGCCATATTGAAAAATTCACACAAAACGAATATTAATAGAACAACGATCACAACCAGATTTTTGAACACGGAACACAGCACAATTAATCCAGCACCAAACAACATCGCCGAGGAGAAGAAAACACTTCACACAATTATCCAGAGGGACTACATCGTCGCAGAGTAATCCACATTTATATTTGAGGGAGAAGATAAAACATAGCAGTTGGCGTTGGGTAGCAGAAAACTGAAGCGGACGGCGGCCATACTTTATTTGCAGAGCGAGATGGACACAGCCCACCAGAGCCAGTGACGTCATTCTACGACTTGGTTCGAATTTTTACTTATTCAATGACAGTATTTTCTGAATTATGTTATTTTTATGGAATAATAGTTAAGATTGAATTAATTGTAAGTACTGTATCTTGTTGCTTGCCCTTCTCTGACCATTTCGACAGTTCAAAGAACTCAACTAATTAATTTTTATAATATTAATATTTATATTTTTATATTAAAATAAGAATAATTAATTTTTGTAATACTATATTTTTGTCTTGTATCACTATCGACTTGAGACGAGTCTTAGCCACAGCCATTATCGATGTGCGTAAGATTGGCGCACAATTTAAAAAAAATAAATATCATAATTGTTTCAAATACTTGTGTTTATTATTATTTGTATTATAAACATTAGTTAACATAATGTAATTATGTTTCTTAACATAATTTAGAAGGATTAGAAAAATAAACCAAGAAGAAGAAGAAGAGGAGCTGAGTTAGAAGAGAGAATACTTTGATACAATAGACATAACAAGATTAACACTAGTGAAACAAATACTTCTACACACACAATAACCAATCCACCATTCAAGTAATAAAAAATTATAATTAATTAATTATTTAATTAGTTAATTAATTAACTAAATAGAAAAAATATATAAATAACACGTAATTAAAAAATTTCTTTTAATGAAAAATTATTATTTGTAATTCAGTTTTATTACAAATTGGCTTTTGCAACGTGGAGCTTTATTTAAAACATTCATCATTTGTGATAAACCCAGTTTTATTACAATATATGTGTACAACGTTATCGGCAACAAAGAAGTAGTTTTTGTTAAAATTCCTTCCCGGGATATTTGGCCGTAGTCCAATGTTTTATACAAAACCAGACGTTTCGGCAACGCCATCGACTTCCATTATCAGTGAAAATCGAGTGCGATAACGTGAGGTGGTATACGTTAGTGACCACAGTACTGTGGTTAAGGCTGAAGCAGTAAGTAGAAAGAAGTAGTTTCTATGGTAATATTTCATTTCGAAAATGATTTTAAATATAAATCTTAGAATATGGAAGTCATGTATGGTTCTCCATACCGATTTTTATAGTTAAAATAAAAAAGGTTTACTACATATCTATGCGCGCGCGCGCACACACACACACACATTTAAGTGGTAAATACATTCATGGAAAAGCGGTATGAAAATCCTAGTCTTAGCGAGTTAAAAAAATACACTTTTTGAATGTAGCGGTAAATACAAAAGGTTTCATAATCTAAGTTAAAGACAAAATTAACATGAAAGTACTATATCTGTATCAGGGACAATTGCTTCTTGTATTATTCACAATTTCCCTGCTATGCATTTACTGTGTCTGTGTTTGGAGCTGTATTGCACACGATTAATTCAAGAATCTTTTCTGCTCCAATCAGACTCCTTATATTAAGAATTAACACCTTGGATCGCTAAAAATCTTACGTCGTTACAACGTAAGTTCTTATGGCGATGAAATCTGTAAAAGCCTTGTGCAAAATTTATATCACAGACCAAAATTACATATGAAGCAAAATATCCAAAATTGTTTTAAAATTTGCAAAAACAAGTTTTTGAAACTATCCATCCTGCTCGCAAATAATATGTTTTGAGTGTTTTGCAATATATAGTAATATATAATGAAATAGTATAATGTAAAAGTGGTGTATATAAATAAAATAATAAAACTCGTACACTTCAAAATCACACAGTCACATCGATTTAACAAACTACGAGGAATACACAACTCAAAGCAAGTACGAGGAATACTAAAGCGGACTCCTATTGTGTAACAGAGTTCACTTTGTAATACAATTCATTTTTTGTAATACACTCTCAAAACAAACAGATCTGTTCGAAATTACGTTTCACGACAGGCATAAACGATATATTTAAAAAAAAGTAAATAAGTCAAATGAAATGCAAAAACAAGTTTTGTTTTTAAGAATGCTTTTTAAAATATATTAAAAATGAAATTATACGGATTTTACACGATCAAACATAGTTTAGGTTTGTATACGTAGCATGCAAAAACACAGTTTTTTGTTCTTGGTTTCATAAAACTCGTTTTTAAAAATTTCTGTTTTGAGGGTTTTTGCATCCATGCCAAGTTTAAGCTTTTACTCTAAGTAGGAATACAAAACCAAAACGTAGTTTTTCAAGTTTGTTTGATAAAATTTGGTTTTCAAAATTTGTTGTTTTTTTTTTGCCTATTTTATGCGTCTGCACCTATTTGAGCCTGTAATACATACAGAAACCCAAAACGCGGCTTTTTTAAGCTCCACATGTGCCGGGATATAGGTAGCGACAGTAAACTATTACCTTCGGCACCTCGTAACCTTACAGATTGTAACCTCACAAATTCGTAACGAATGTCAGTGTCTTAATCGCAAGAAGTATTCATACCGATATTTCGATAACGCTATTATGTCTAGACTTAGTGGTATGAATAGATGTTACAACTGTTCTTGGTTTGTTCCGTTGCAAGACTGTGACATTACCAAAGATGGAAGCTCGATCTAGTTATGTGAATGGATCAAATGAATCGATCTCAATTACTTCCATCGATTACTTTGTTAGTACTTTATTAAGACGTTACTTGAACCGTAGCAAATAAAAAAAAAAAATTACATTATTTAGCAAGAAATATTGTAAGAGGGCTAAAAATCATGAAATTTCGAGGAAACAACGATTCATGAAATGTTGGTGTATTCCCAAACGTAAAGTAGCGTCAAATAAGGTTTACATTATATCGCTAAGTAAAAGAAAACTATTAAGTCGTTTTAACAGAAATACATCGTCTAAAAATCCATTCACAAAATTCCGGGGTTCCCACATATATCACGGAATAAAATGGGTGAGCGCTTCTGTTAGTCTGGCTGGAAATAGTCGATACGTCACAGTTGACACATATAACGGTCGGCGGTTCGATACCACTTGCAGTATCGAGGAAGTCATTATGTGCAGAAGAGAGGAAGTAGTACGTAAAGAACATTTTGTTTAATAATGTTGGAGTATTACCGTTAACAGTAATAATTGAAAAGGAAAGCACAGGAGAAAGCATATGAAGAACTGCTGCCAATCTAAATAGACGATTGAATGTGTGAGTGTATCATATATGCTTGTCATCTATTGAAGTTGCATTTTGTCGACACATACACACACGTAATACGTTGTGCACTTTACTGTAGGAATCACACACACACACACACACACACACACACACACACACACACACACACACACACACACACACACACACACACACACACACACACACACACACACACACACACACACACACACACACACACACACACACACACACACACACACACACACACACACACACACACACACACACACACACACACACACACACACACACACACACACACACACACACACACACACACACACACACACACACACACACGATACAATCTGTGCAGGAGATATTCGTTTTTATACAACACATACGTGCGTGCAACAATTTCGCGATACATACATTTCGGCTGTGGCAGTGCGAATTGTTGTGTCACTTCCGTCTAACGATGCGATACAACGCACAGAGTAGCAAATTGTTGGAATCAAAATGAAAGCAAGTTTTGTTATTAGAATTTTTTCCAGCAGTCCGCAATGAGTAGGCTGAAATTTTTGTGTTGTTTTCAGCTGAATGTGATACGTAACCCTGCTGTGGGTATGTAAAGGAAGTTCTCGTTATTGTCGTTTATTGTGAGAACCAAAAAAAAATAAATAAAAACAAAATTAATGAGTATCATTTGATTATATCAATCGATTTTAACGATCTTGTTAAAGTCAAATTATATATCGTTTTATAACTACAGTTCTAATCAAACTACATTTGATCGTATTGTTTATTAGTTTGTGAATGAAGACAAAGTATTCTACAACATGATTCTCAGATTATGTGATCTCTTCAGCAGCTTCTGATTTTGAAATCAGAGAAAGTACGGTATAAAAGAACTGTTTTATAAACAAAGGATCGGTCAGTATCGTTTACGAACTGAAAATTACCGTTTCTCTGGCGTTTACGTCTGGAGTAAATTATAGACGGCCGAATCGATGTCATCAGTTGATTAAGTAGCCGCCACTTTTCTTACGTTAAATTTGATATAAATTATCAATATACCAGACTGTTTAATAATATGTACCAAATATATATATATCAAAGTAAACAGACTATTAAGTAGCAGGTGAGTAAAACTTTAGTCATAACAATGTATTTCATTTTATAACTTATAATGGGGACGCCAAGTTAAAATTAAATAGCATATTAATTAACACTAATTTATTATTTTTCATAGTATGCTATATTATTAACGATATTACCCTACGTGTCATAATATATTTACACCTATTATGTCACATGCTTCGGGCGGCAGTTTGCATATCCATCCTCCGTGACTGTTGATTTACATTCATAGTCAATGTAAAGTGACCAACTGAGGACTTTACCATTTGAACTAGCGCCCTAATTCTGCCTCACCAGTAAGTTTAAATGTTTAAATATGTCTTGTACATTGTATAAACTCTTTAAAGTTGTAGCTGAAGTGCTACCTCCTTTCACGTTTGAGGCGACGGTTCCGTAACTTCGCCTGGAGTTGATCCACAGAAACATAGAGCACTGCTGGCGTAGGCGATTGCCGAGGCCGCTGTAGGGAACTAGTCGCTTTCGATGAGGTACCGTAGTCAGGGCCAACGATTCTTTTCAAAGAGGCTCAGGACAGAACCTTGCAGAAGGTTGGACCTGGAAGACAGATCAACCGAGGCGGGCTGGCAATCTTTTGACCTCTGTACTTGACCCGATCGTGGAGTGGTGCAACTGTGCTCGGACCGGGCATGAAAAGATAGATTTCAGGCACGAATTACCGGATTATATTCGTAAAAGTTGGGGTAGAGGACGACTAGAAGAAGGAGTGAGATTGGAATATGACTGTTTAATTAATAAAGTTGTGTTAGTGGTTATAATCACAAACAGAATTAACACTGTTGCACACCACTATAAATCATTTCCGATCTCATGATGAACTGTGAAGCTTGAAAGCGCTAATAGGAATAATTTTTCTATAGTGGTGTGCAACAGTGTTAATTCTGTTTGAGAATATGATTGCTTGTGGGGAATCGTCAACTGTCCGAGAGCTTCTATGCAGATGGCTGCGCGTTGTCCGTGTTATTCACCTCCAAGAAGTGCAGAAATGGCTATCCCTTAGCTTTGGTGACAAGAAAATGGTAAGTTAATGGATGAAATCAGTCAATGCAACCTAAAGTCCCCGATTGATTACGGCATTCGTGAAGTCAGGGATCACGACACGACTCACAGAGCACGATTTTGAAATTGCTCCGGCTTACGTTGGTTAGAGGTCTGTAGAAGAGAACCACCAAACGGATGCTGCGTAGCCTACATGATTGTCGCACGGAGAAATCAGGCTGCTGTTTCACAAGAACATTACTACATGATCTATGGCCGTGTTTCACACGTGCTGCAACCAGTGGCGTAGCTAGGCTTTTTGGCGCCTGGGGCAAGAAGGTCGTCGGCCGCCTCGTCTTCACAATTAAAAGGGGACACAAGAGCAAAAATGAAGGCCCATTCAGTGAACAAAGTACTTAATAAATGCAAACGTGTAGATTTTTGTATGAAAGCACGTCCAGAAAACGTCTTAAGAATATTTGTTAAGTCAAAATTTGAAATTACATATTATAATAGCCTATTACCGGTATTCTGTTTGTGTATATTTATTAGTAACAATGTAGGCTATAAAAATGTAGTAATATACAAAATTTGTAACATAATAATGTTCTAATAAACATCCAAATTCCTTGTAGGTCTAAAGCCCATCGTCAAAACAATATCCTAAATCAACATAAAGTTAAACAAAGAACTGCATTAAAAGTACTAACATAAATCACTTACCATTACAGGTTAATGGTTCTGTCTTCTATTAATAAACACTTAATATTTATTTTTAATATTTAATAAATATTTAAAACAAGACATTTTAAAATGTAACTTTCCTGGTCTTAATTGCTGCAAAGTCGGTTATTAAATCACTTTAATCTAAAGACGAAGCAATGTCGTTTTCAAGTTGTATGTATCGCTAGATTTGATACCCAGCCTTGAGATATTGTTAATCGTAGGTACGATTTAATCAATTTAAGTTTACTAAACGATCTTCCACAAGAAGACACAGACACTGGTAAAGTAAGAAAATTTTTTAAAGCTCTCGCTAGTGTTTTGTAGGCTTCTAATACCATTGAAGAAATTTATTGTAGCAGTAGCTGAGGTGTAAAGTCCATTTGTTCTCCGTTAACTTTTGCCCTTTTTAATAAAAGTATGGAGTCTTTTAAGTTACTGAACAATTCGTCACTGTTTAGCTCATGTGTTTAGGAACTGTTTTTGCAAGCACTGTGCACTTAATATTGATTTGGGAAAGCTGTTCCTTAACATGTACATCGCCATCATTTACGTACGCCTCGAATTTATAGAGAAACCCAAAGCGTTTTTCTAACTCTTCTGACAGTTTGTCCAAAATTTCTATTAGAGAACGTCGCATTTCTTGCCGCACGGTTATTGCAGAATCGTCTGCATACTCCCCTGGCATCGTGCGCTTTTTTCTTATCCTTTTTGTGATACTGACACCCTGCTCTGCTGTGATACGTTACATACCTGCTCTGCCTTAGTAATGACATTGTCACACAGTTCATTCCTGCAAACTTTTAATTTGTCTGATAGGGTCTCCAGAAGTGTCAATGCTTGAGTAAAGCTTATTCCTTTGGTATGCAAGATTTTCTGGATTTTGTTCATAGAAGAAAGAATATCTGTCCAGAAAAAAAGAGCGAGGTCACAAAATTAAAGTTTTCTAGTGCATTAATTATTAATGCTGCATTTTCCCTCGTATCAATTGTTTCAGTCGGTTTATCCCTCAGTTTCTCCAGTACAGCGATCACTTCATCCAGCTGAGTCGATATTGCTTTCACCGCATCTGCTTTTGAACTCCACCTGGTATCACAATGTCTTTTAGAGTTATATTTATTACATCGTAATTTGTTATCATAATGAACCATAATTACGATGCTTGAAAATAAATAGACTAATACTGTTTATCACGCAAGGTTTATGACAACAGACAAGCTGGATGGTTATGCTTCTTATATGAAAGGAATAGTATATCAAAGAAACAAGTTGTTTGTAGTTTTATAAACTGAAAACAATTTTTTCAAGTCTATGCTCGCTTTGCCGCCCTTCTGGCTATGCCGCCCGGACGGCTGCCCCCTGCCCCCCCCAGCTACGCCCTGGCTGCAACTACAGGTGTAATTAGGTACTGCAGGTCTACGACTATTGCGTACAAGGACAGATTGATAGATGAAGTCTGGGAAATGGCCAGGAAAGAGTTTGTTGAATCAAGTGCTGGAGTAACTGATTTTTAAGGGTACAGACATTTTTAAATGGAGAGCGATGAACAAAATAACTTAATAACGTAACAATATAAACCAACCAATGTTTTGGTTGCAAAAAGAAGGAAGGTACTCCTGTTTCTTCGCTTCTTCATTACGAGTTCGATAATTTGGCTGTGAGCGATTCATAATAAGTCATTCAGTGTTTACTCGAAAATGAAATGTAAATGAAGCACTCTTGGGATCCGTGATTGATTTTCACGTCTCGATATGTCCTACATTTTCAAACTGCTCGCTAATGAAAAGTTTTTAAAATATGTCTATTTGGTCAGTGTAAATTGTTCCGTATTGGGCAGACAGTTCATTAGAAGTTACAAAATTTTAAAAATCCGATTCATTTCTACAAGTACCTAATTATTTGAGTTATTTGTGTTGCAAATAAATCAATGTAACTCTTATGGGGATAAGTAGCGATGTTTTTAACTGCAGCGACGTTTTAATCATTGCGATGGTCGTCTTGTCGCTGACATCTGGTAGCGTGATTCTGTTAAGCAGTCGGTACCAACCTCTGAAAAATGATTATTTTCAATTACTGTTTGAAAATACTGCTTACTCAAGTTTAATAAAATTGAACAAAGTTATTATTTCTTCTTTTCAAGCTGACTGCGGATTCGAAAATCCAAAATCTCTAGACGCTTAATCCCTCGACGTAACCATCGACATCCGCTCAAGGACGTATATTCAAGGACCGGAAAATCCAAGAACTCTCTCTCTCTCTCTCTCTCTCTCTCTCTCTCTCTCTCTCTCTCTCTCTCTCTCTCTCTCTCTCTGTCACACACACACACACACACACACACACACACACACACACACACACACACACACTTAAAATTGTTTCATAATTCTAAAAATACTTAAAACTAACATTTTTAACAATGTTCTTTATCGACTAATATATAATGATCAAACCGGCAATCTTTACTTATTCACACAGTGTCTTCATATGATTTTACTCTCTACTAACTTACATTACATATGTAATTAGAATGCCCATTGCAATACTAGACTGTTTATTAATACGTACCAAATAAATACATAAAGGTAAACAGACTAAATAGCAGGTGGATAAGTAACAGTCACACACGTGCGCGCGCGTGCGCACACACAAGGTGACCGTAACATTGCGTAATTTAATAGTGTCATTATAGCATACATACATTATTGTAATACATGTGTGTTGGCAGAACTGCGTTGTGTTGTTTATACAGATTATGTTACACTAAAGGAACGCCAATGAAGTGGTTACATTAATAAATGTAACTAATGTTCGATGTAAGGGACGATACGTATCTGGTTACAACTGGAACAGCGTCTACTGACACAGACCATATTTTTCGCTCCTTTCGATTCGTTTTTGTCTTGAATCTTGCCGTAACCACAGTCTCTACGTAATTTATACATTAAATAATATTGTACATTTCGTAGTAGTCATGCTTATTCTGTATCTCCTCCTATGGTGCTTCATGGGGGTTGGCGTCAGTTGCTGTTTTCTTAGTGTTTTATACGCCGACAGGATCTGACGTCTTAGCTGATCGTATGCCTCATCATTTCTTCTGTTGCCCAGCTTTAGGTTTCCTTTAGGCTCAGTATTTTCTTCTGAAACACATCTAGTCAGATTGTTCCACAGATTTATAAGTCATGATCCACATTTCACGGTACACATTCGTAGTCTATAACTGTGTGAACTATTTAACTTATAAAAGATCATAATCTCTCTTGTCAACATAACATTATTGATTAGTCCCGGTCCAAGTGGACCGAAACTGTTGAATGAAATAATGTTCCACAAGCGTGGACAGGAAGTGTTAATTAATTGGGCCCAAGTGGGCTAAATGTATTCTTCTTGAATTAAATATTCTGTTGGCTGGTCTTCCATAGTGATTGAGATGATGTGTAAAATGAATTAATTCTGCATTAAGAAATAACAAGAAGTGGACTGTATACGAATAATTTTAATATTTTGAATAATTACATTACAGCTGTAAATTAGAATGAGGCTGGCTAATACTGCATGTTGCGAATTAGTATGAATTTAGCTAATCATGAAGAGGGCCTAGTCGGCCATAATCGAGAATACAAAGGCCTAAAGCCTACATTTAATGTCGACACTAATTGACAGCTAAGGATTCGGCGAACCGAACGCCTATGCACTGTGCAAGGTACAACCACGCGAAAATTGATGCGCGATATAAATCAGATTAGCCAACCTAGAAAATAAAATAATCGCGCTACCGTCCATAAGCTGCCCGTCAAAAATCAAAAGATTATTTAATACATTTTTTAATAAATTAGAATACATTTACAATTTAATTTAAAAGAGTGCAGTTCTTTCTAACGATGGTTAGCTTCAAGGCTAAGTTGAACCTTGAGTTGAGATTAGATAACGGCAGTCTGCCGCTAGTTTAGAGATAAGCATGCATAAGATAAGCCTGTAGATAGGCGATTGTAGGCCAAGGTTGGCGAACAGCTGTTTCATATACGAATAAGTCTGGTTAACAATATTTCTGACACAAGTGTGTGCAGTATGTAACATTATAAAACATGAAAGAAAAATACATAATTATACAATGTTTAATGCATGAACGGAGGTTCATCATGAACAAAATTGTTGTTGAACATGTTGTAGTTGCATGTTCTATTGTATATTCAGCAGGCGGCATGTATTGACCTAGACATGCTATTCCTGAAGTTTCAGGAATTTACAATATGTAACAATGTATGAGCAAACCAGATGCTGAATGCAGCCCAGCTATGACATGTATGTCATAATTTTAAATAAAGAATTGTGCATGCTTACTTACAAAATGAATAAAATATAAAATACAATATGAATAAATTAGACGAGGCAGTTACATACGGCAGACGCTTACAATAGTTTTTACATAGACACAATTTATGTGAATACAACAACAATAATTTGAATAATTATAAGATAAATAATTGCAATGTCAAAGAACAATACAATACTGAAATTACAGAAACAATTTAACAATTTAAAGACATTCACAGAATAGTACACATTTATCAGCAACAATATAAAGAAATGAATGCATGGTTACTTAACGGCAAAACATGCGAATATTATGTAATAACATTTCATAAATAAGACCACCCCAAGACATGCAATACACCCCATAACATCAATGAAAATGTGAGACATAGTATGCCACAAAAATTAACATACAATACAAATATCAAGATACCACAAAACTGTGATAATTAGAAGCGTGCCACGACGCAAAATTGACAAAAATATTGTGACAATTCATCACAATTATGTTGACCAAATGGTCGTAACAAATAATAAGCCAATGGCTGAATAAAACAGCATTGTGCTATAATCATAATGTCAAATCTCGTCTCGCGCTGGCAACAGACATAATTTATGTATTGGTCTCCGCAAAACACCCGTAGGCGTGCGAATGTCTACGACGCGAACCAAGTTATCTGGGCCGGGAAATGTGGCGATGATCACGCCAAATTTCCAGGCTAATGGAGGCAAGTTATCCTCAATAAGCAAAGCTAAGTCACCAATGGAAACATTATCTTTGGCAAACTTCCATTTGTGACGCTGTTGCAGCTGGTGCAAATAATCGCGAGACCACGCCTTCCAAATGCCCCGGACAAACCTCTGAAGTAGTTGCCAACGACCAAGACGAGAAACAGGAACGTGAGAAAGGTCAGGGTCAGGAATCGCAGTTAGGGGCGCGCAAATCAAAAAATGGCCAGGTGTAAGTGGCACCGGGTCGTTAACATCCGAAAAAATAGCAAATAAAGGTCGAGAGTTCAGACATGCCTCTATCTGAGACAAAACGGTCGTGAACTCTTCGAAGTTTAATATAGATTTGCCTACCACGCGCCGCAGATGAAATTTCAAACTCTTTATGCCGCTCTCCCAAAGGCCACCGAAGTGAGGTGAGGAGGGCGGAATAAATGACCATGATATCCCCTGAGAGGATGTGAATGACTTAATCGAGGTGATGGCACTCTTATTGTGCCAAAAGTTGTAAATGTCATGTAAGATGGTGCGGGCCTTCCTGAAGTTCGTGCCGTTGTCGGAGTACAGCTGACTAGGTATACCCCGACGTGCCATAAAACGACGTAAAGCAGCTACAAATGCGCTGGCAGTAAGGTCGGACACCAATTCTAGGTGAATAGCCCTAGTTGCTAAGCAAACAAACAGAGATACGTATGCCTTAGTAAAGGTTCTAGACTTCTGCCCGCCATGACGAATCATGAAGGGACCACCATAATCAACCGCGCAAAATAGAAACGGCCTTGAAGGAGTGACTCTAGGGGATGGCAAAATGCCAAGTCTCTGGACCTGCTGTGTGGCACTAAACCTGATACACTTGAGACACTTACGAATAATGGAACGGATGACTAGCCGGGCATTAACAATCCACCAACGTTGACGCAGTGAATGATGCACGAGCTGAGCACCAGCGTGAAGTAAACGAATGTGTTCACGTTCGATGATAAGGCGTGTAATATGCGCCGATGGGGGTAATACGATAGGATGTCTCGAATCGTAAGGTAACTGGGAATGCTGCAAACGTCCGCCCACGCGTATCACTCCAGAGTCGTCAAGAAACGGGTCGAGAGAAGCCAACTTGCTCCTAATGGAAACAGAAGATCCGTTCCGAAGACAATTAATTTCGGTTGCGAAGTGGATCGACTGAGATTGTTTTATGAAGAAATTCAGAGACTGATGAATTTCTACAGGGGTCAGACCGCCCGAAAGTTTGTCCGCACATGAGTGCCTAATATTTCTGATGAAACGAAAACAGTAAGCGTATACACGTGTCAGCCGGTGCAACGAGGAAAAGTCCAACGATAAGTCAACAGCCAGGGTAGACATTAGCGACCGGTTGTGTGCAGTTTTCTCTTCCGCGGTGACTTCCGAAGACGATGGAGTGGCCGGTACGAAGGATGGGACAGGATTAGACTCTGACGATTGAGACAGACAGCTAGGACCGAGCCACCAAAGCGAGCAATCGCGCAAAACGTCAGGGGAACACCCCCTAGATATAATATCAGCAGGATTGCGTCGCGAATCAATGTGATGCCAGGTATAAGCTTGCGTGCGACGCTGAATTTCAGCAACCCGATTAGCGACGTATGTCTTCCAACGCGTAGACTGCGCATGAATCCAGTAAAGAGCCACCATAGAATCAGAATACAAATGTACATTATCAATAAACGAAAAAAAACCAGGAATAACCTTAGATACGAGTCGCGATAATAACAAACAAGCGCAGAGCTCGATGCGAGGTAATGACACTTGGCGTTGGGGAGCCACGCGAGATTTGGAACACAAGAGACGACAGGAAGCAGTAGAATCTTGATAAATGACTCGGATATATATACAACACCCGAACCCTTTCTCCGAGGCATCCGAAAACCCATGCAACTGAACCGTAACCGCCTCACGGTTGCAACGAATAGATCGCGGGACTACTATTTTACCAATCAGACTCAATTTGTTACACAAAGAATGCCAATCCGAAAGTGACTGACCGGAAATCGGTTCATCCCAACCAAGCTTACAAAGCCAAAGTCGCTGCATAAAGTGTTTATACAAAAAGACAACTGGTCCGATTAAACCCAGCGGATCATATATTCCGGCGATAATTGAAAGAATCTTTCTCTTGGATATGCTATGGTCAACCGGAGATAGTTTGACATCAAACAAAAATGAATCGGCAGTGTTGTTCCAAAGAATGCCCAGGGTACGCACGTTGTCCTGTTTATTTAGGGGTAGTGAAAAGTTGTGATGATTTGCGACCGCTGTGGGTTCATTTGATGCCCATTTGTGCAACGTGAAACCATATTGAGCAAGTAACGCACCTAGGTCGGATTTCAGCTTGGTTAGATCGGGGATAGTGTCCGAACCGGTAAGTAAATCGTCGACATAAAAATCGTTAGTTATGGCTAAAGCCGCTTGGGGAAAGAAAGTTTGATTGTCTCTAGCAATTTGTAGAAGGCACCGAGTGGCCAAAAAAGAGGCGCTAGCCGTGCCGTAGGTTACTGTTTGCAGCGGGAAATGCTTAAGTGGTTCGAGGGGAGAGTCACGCCACAAAATGCGTTGATAGTGACAATCTCCTTCAGCTACGCGAATCTGACGATACATTTTTTCGATGTCGGCAATCAGGATATACTTATGTATGCGAAAACGCAACAGAATAGAGAAGAGATCCTGCTGAACATTGGGGCCTACTAATAATATGTCATTTAACGAAAGACCATTAGTAGTCTTGGACGAACCATCAAAAACAACGCGCAGTTTTGTGGTCAAGCTAGAATGTTTAAACACGGCATGGTGAGGCAAGTAGTAAATATTTGACGCTCCTGAATTGATAGCGCCATGATCGATGAGTGTCATGTGCCCAAGATCCATATATTCCCTGATAAAGTCCGCGTAGTCGCGAGCGAGCTTGGCATCGCGCATGAATCGACGCTCCAAGCTTAAAAATCTTGATTCGGCACTTGTGTAAGATTCCCCCAAGTGGGGATTATCAGACTTGAATGGGAGCGACACTATAAATCTACCCTCGTGGTTGCGCTGAGTAGAGCGCACAAAATGCTCTTCGCAAGCCGACTCGCCGTCAGGGGTATCGCCAGGGATTGTTTCTGCCTCCCAAAATCTCTCGAGAGATTGCAGAATTTGACTGTCATTGTTCCTTGCCAGGAACGAAACCGCAGGACCCTGGGTGTGGCAGTGTTTGGGCAGATTGCCGGCCAGAATGTAACCCAGTTTTGTTTCCTGAATGATAGGGAAGTTGGGTCCGCGTGTGTATTTATTGGCTAATATTAAATCCAGATAAAATTGTGCCCCTAATAGTATGTCGATCTGTGAAGATATATTAAAATCTGGGTCGGCGAGAAAAATTTTGTTTGGAATGTGGAACCGGTTGATGTAAAACGAGATTGAAGGTAGATTATGAGTTAAGTTAGATAGGACGGCACATTTGGCCTCAAAACTATGTCTCTGATAGCGAGAAATAATACGCATAGAAACAATGTCAGTAGCGCAACACGCTGTGTTGTTTATTCCTGTAATTGGAATATTAGATCGGGTTAGTTTAAGGTGCAACCTTTTCGCAAATGATTTCGTACAAAAATTGATCTGGGAACCGGCGTCTAGGAGTGCCCGAGCTTCATGCCTGTTGCCAGCCTGATCAACGACATATACAACCGCTGTGGATAAAAGAACATTGTTTTTACACTGTAATTTAAATGAGCAATAATTGCTGCTGGCAGCTGGTGATTTCGGCACGTAATTAGCGTGCAGCAAGGTGTGGTGACCCTTTGAACAAATTTTACAGACCTGTTTACTTTTACAATTTGTTATCAAATGACCTGCTCTAAGGCAGTTAATACAGCATTTATGATTTGCAACCAATTGCCCCCGCTCAGCGGCACTTAATATACGAAAATTGTTACACATGTAAAGCGGGTGGTCAGATTTACAACACACGCATAAATAATGCCTTGCCGCTGCGTGATAACTCTTAAAAGTATTGCTGCCAGCAGTATTTCTTAAGCTATATTTCTCAAATTTATTGTTTGGTTTTACGCTAGGTTTGTTGAATTGCTGTCCGAATTCAATTGGCATTGTATTTTCTAAAAGCTGTCGGCGCAAGTTTAAAAAATGCGTAAAGTCTTGAAAACTGGGCAAGTTGTCAGGGTCTATTGACTCCTTCCAAAGTTTTAAAGTAATAGGGTCAAGTTTGGTGGAGAGCAACTGTATGGTAATAAACTCAAATGAATTTACGGACAGCTTCATTGCCGCCAGTGAATTAACGGAAGACGTTATTGTATTCGTAAACTCCGCCAAGCTTTGGACTGAGTCCTTTATTGTGGACTTAACCTGAAGTAGGTTTTGTACATAATATTTGGCTAATATAAATGGATTATTATACCTCTCGGACAGCAAGTTCAACGCTATTACATAATTTTCTTGACAAATGGGTAATGATTTAATTAAGTCTAATTGTTCACACTTCACCGAGGAATGCAAATAATGCAGTTTCTGTACTGGTGTTAAGTCGGATCTTGAATGCACTAGATCATTGAAAATTGAATAGAAGTGTTGCCACTCAAGTATGTTGCCTGAGAAGCAGGGCAAACTTATCGGCTTTAAATGCATAGGCGTCGATAGTACAGGAGGCACAGTCTGAGTATTAAAAGTGTCAAGAAGTTGTAAAATGTTTGCCTCAGTTGAGTATATCATTTCCTCAACCTCGACTCGGTCTGCCTGAGCAGCGCTCGTGTCTTTACTGATAAGCTCTATCTCAGACTGTACCTCGTCGTACTTCGAGGCTAAGCTCTTAAGACTTTCTAATCTTACAGTCAGAAAATGTTTTGTGCTTAAATTAATATCAAACGAATTTACCGCGGATTGTATCCGCACTATCGCGGACTTTAATCCGCCTCTCTTTCTGGTCAGCACCTTGAGGCCTTCTTCAGACATTTTTTACGCACCTTTTTACTGTTGCTGGTGGTACCTGGTTGGCGACGTCCCACAGCGTCGGCTCCTTGGTGACGATGGTGAACAGCTGGCAGAGATGACCACTTTGAAGCACTGCAGCCGGCAGGAACTTGCTATTACGTTGTCCGAAGATGACGAGCGAAATGGCGACGCAAATCACGCCACGGTCGCATTAGCTGACGCGCTAATCCGCCCGTGATGGCCAGAAACAGATATAAAGATATTAAGTGGAAATCCAGGTCCAGAGTGACCAAAAAATGATTAGTCCCGGTCCAAGTGGACCGAAACTGTTGAATGAAATAATGTTCCACAAGCGTGGACAGGAAGTGTTAATTAATTGGGCCCAAGTGGGCTAAATGTATTCTTCTTGAATTAAATATACTGTTGGCTGGTCTTCCATAGTGATTGAGATGATGTGTAAAATGAATTAATTCTGCATTAAGAAATAACAAGAAGTGGACTGTATACGAATAATTTTAATATTTTGAATAATTACATTACAGCTGTAAATTAGAATGAGGCTGGCTAATACTGCATGTTGCGAATTAGTATGAATTTAGCTAATCATGAAGAGGGTCTAGTCGGCCATAATCGATAATACAAAGGCCTAAAGCCTACATTTAATGTCGACACTAATTGACAGCGAAGGATTCGGCGAACCGAACGCCGAGGAAGCTAGCTATGCACTGTGCAAGGTACAACTACGCGAAAATTGATGCGCGATATAAATCAGATTAGCCAACCTAGAAAATAAAATAATCGCGCTACCGTCCAATTATTGTTATAATATTTTTGGATATGACAAAGCAGATATTCTTTATTCATCAAGATTAAACAACTCATATTTCTTCATCATTCTTCTATTCCTTGTTATTTTCGTATTGAAGTACAGAACTTTTCCGCATTGTAGACCTGTGTTTTCATCTCTACCAACTTTCCCACGACTACATTGTTCTTGTAAGTATATTTCAAAGTTTTATTTACGCTCGAAGAAAATGCTACTTCCTTGGCGTCCGTTACTGCACGTTGTCTTTGTTCACTGACGATGCTATGTATCACTGCAGCTCCTTGTCCCCGCGTTTTTTGAGTACAAAGCTGAAGCGTCAGTTGAACCTGCTTCCGGACTGGCTACGGAAATGGCGGGTGACGATCAATACGGAGAAATCCGAAGCTATCTGTTTCACATGTAAGTCCATCTTCCGATGCCAGCCCCTCTCCCTGGAAGGGAGGCCCATCGCCTACAATGAGTCGGTGAAGTATCTAGGCGTTCGGCTCGACCGGCGCCTTTGCTTCAACGCCACGTGACAAAAACCCTGGCCAAGGCTCGTGGCGTCCGAGTCAAATTATCTCCTTTTCTCTCGTGTCGCACCCGCTTGGCCATGCGCACGAAATTAACGATATATCTTTTATTTCTCAGGTCAGTACTGACCTAACATGGTGGTCTCTTTTGTCCACCACCAACAGGTGTAGGCTGGAAGCTTTCCAGTCCCGAACCCTCCGCTCCTTGTCGGGGTCCCCTTGGTTTGTGAGGAACGATTTGATTCGAAGGGATCTCCGCGTTCCTACCTTGTCTGCCTTTGTCCGGTCGCTGGCTGTACCTTTCTTTGCTGCAGCATCGACCTCTACCTTTCCTTACCTAGAACTATCAGCGCATAAGAACCACCACCGCCGATCTGGGTCAAGCGTCCTCGGGCGCTTCTTGATGACCCGCCATAAAGTCATGCACAGCCCTATCACTATTAAAACTGTCCTTCATTCCTTCCTGACCGCCTCTTAGTACGCTGAGTCAGCTGCTTGTTGCTGTTACCTTGGTCACCCGGGCACGGAGGGTGTAGCCTCGCGGGGAGCGACCGACACCTCAAGGCGTCTGCTGCCTGGACTTGAGACAGGCAACATCTATTGTCCGAATCGGTTCCAGATGGTGTCACAAAAATAAAGTTTTCTTTCTCCCCGCCTTCTGCGTTAACGCGTTGGCGGTTTCTTTTTCCAGATTTAGATTACCAGTCGACTGATCCAGACTAGAGTTTGTCTACTGGCAGCCATTCGACACGATCCAGATGCTGCAGTCAAGCCGCGGGTGGAGAGACACCCCGCACACACAATGCAATGCAATGCAATGTCCGTTACTAAATACGTTACTAGTTCTTCACATGCTAAGTCAAGTACTTTTAGAGGCTGTTCGTTCTAGGGATGTGAATATCGTCTACACATGCTGTCACTTTTGTTGCTGACTAACAAGTGTTCTATTTCTGTGTTATTTGTTTAGACCTTGTGATATTAAAAATGATCATGATACATGGGTTATGTATTCTAACATGAAGTGCCATATTCTAATATCGTCACTCTGGTAATGCTTACCAATTTGCTGGTATTCCTATTCTAACATTATGTTGTACAACATTTCTCTGTCCACTTAATTTTAGTTTATAATATAAATTAATTTGTTAAATAAATACCTTCTCTACTGTAGGTAGAATACGTGTCGTCCTTGAAATTTTAACAAATGAAACTAAATTTTTAAGCAATTTGTTTATTTGTTTCTGCAAATCGCCAGAAAAGATCAGTGACACAATAAATAAGTAATGAAGGCATACTCTTGCATTTAGATAACGTACAAATATAAATAATACATCGACTGGTACATATGCCTGTCCGACCACTGTATAACTACCGACATCGTGTCGCAAAGTCTAATTGGGATAACGACAAAACGCGGTGATGTAATATCTTTGACTTACTGGCTCCAATGGCTTAAATTTCGAAAAATTGCAAAGTTCATGTGCGGTGTACCAATTTAAAGGGAATTTTAACCAAAATATGAATTTAGTGTTCATTTTTGAAAATTTTCGAACACCGGGACCAAAAGGTGGGTGAAAATTTTGTTAAAAATTGCATGTGGCGTATAAGATTGAAAGGGATATTAACTAGAATGTGAATGAAGTGTTAAGGTTTGGAAATTTCAAAACTTTGACGCCAGGGCTTGAAAAACAGGGCAAAAGTTTAATCAAATTTACAGTTTCATGTGGGATATCAAATCAAAGAAAATTATAATCAAAATCTGAATATAGTGTATTGTTCTGGATATTTCAACATTTTTGATCCCAGGGCCCAAAAATTGGATCAAATATTTAATAAGTAGTAAAAATCTAGCGGAGTATCAGACACAGATCGGACTGTTTGAAATTTTTATCGTTTATTGTGCGATTACTCTAACATTTTTTATTTTACTAAGCAAGAAATATTAGGGTAATCGGGATTTACATAATTTTTCTGTTAATTGAGAAGTTATCTAATATCAAAATTTATCCAATAATAAACGTATTTGGTTCAATGTAGTGATAGAGTTTTGTAGTTCAGGGAGTATACTATTTATACTTCATCAAATTTATTTCCACGAAATCCGACACTAATGTTGTAATCAGCTGCTAGAAATACAGCATTAAATCTATGCTAGTTAGGACTTGATATTTGTTAACCGTCATAGAGGCGATACCCGACAGCGAGTTCATAACTAACAAAACAGGAACATTAAGTAAACTAACGTTACATAAGTTGGTTGTGAAATTTGTTTTAATTGCAAGTGGCAGTTAGTCCGATAGAATACAAATTCATTATCTGTCCGGTCGAGTGGAACCGCGCGTGCGTATTCGTTCATTCATATACATCAGCAGAGAAAACTGTCATTTTTTGTATAGGTGTGTGGCAGATCCGTCACGTGTTCTATTACATTTAAAACTGCAAACAATAGCAGTAGCAACATCCTTATAAAGTTATTCATCACAAATTTTAATTAAAATATTACGCTGATACATATCTCGATGCATATCCTAATACTAACGAAGGAGGAGAAATAATTAGCTGCTTTCTAAATTTCATCAGCAACAACAAGTGACGTTACTTTGCAATAATTGTATAACATAAAATGGTGCCACAGGCTTGTACACTAGTACTTAAACAGACAATATAAACAAATGAATTCCGTTGCCATGGCGACGAAGTCGCGGCTGCGCAGACCAAACGTGTTTCTATCCTCGTATCAACAAAGGAAATTTTAATTTTTGAAACAAACTGCTCAAAACCGGATGATGTTATTATCTGATAGAATCTGTAACAATTGTTTCATAAACATAACGTCCAAGCAAAGCTCAAATAATTGTATATAAAGACTATAATGAATAAAATAATTTTCTTCTCAGGCATTTGTTTGTGTTCTCACCAAGCTGATTCTTCAGATGTTTTTTATTTTTAAAGTGTAACCACAAATCGATGATAGATTCATTCAGAAATATCTAATTAGGCATACACTAATCTTGCATTAAAACTGTCTGCAAGATAGGGTGAGATTTCGATTAGCCTACAGACGGTTATAGTCTTAGACGCGTAAAATGTAACCGAGCTTAACGGAATTCCTTGATGCGTCCCGCACAGGTAAAATATTTGGGTAACTATAGGGGCGATCTGCCGCACTCCCCCTAATTTAACATTTTTGTTCCAAGATACTCACTTTTCCTTTTACTTTATGGGTTTTACGTACTTTATTTTTCCCTTATTTTTATTTATTTATATTTACTATTATTTTTTTATTCCTTTATTTAGTCTACTAAAATATATATATAAAACGCTGTAATAATAGAAACTATTACTTCTTAATTTTTAATGTGATTATTCCCTTCGCTTCAGAGAATCAACAATAAAATGCCACAATTATGAACTGATATTACATTTATTAAAAAGAAAACAACATCTGCTGAAATAGAAGGAAATTATAATAAAGGATTACTTACACGTTACATTATCGTCTAAGACGTCTAGTTACATTATTAATAATGGTTATCTTCCATTATTAAGAGAGAAAACGATCCTCTCAATTCCATTTCTAATATGTTCAAACCAGGATCAAATCCAGCAAATAACTGGAGGGGGGGAGAATTGGCTTTGGGGAGGGACATGAAAATTGGACCATTCTTTATTGTTCGTATTGTTTAAATTAGCAGCCATCCTTACTATTTCTTTTATGAATTTGCTAACTGCTATAATTTTTATTGTTCGACTAAGCTTTTCGTCATCACTGACATATTCAGGTCTTAAACAAACAACAAAAGCTTAGTCGAACAATAAAAATTATAGCAGTTAGCATTCTTTATTGGTCTAAAGTATAAATGATGGAATGAGTGAAGATAAAAATACAGCGTGTCATTATGAACACAATAAGTTCATTATCATACAAGTGGAATATCATATCTGCGTCACTTCATTGTTCTTTTAATAATATTCACTTACAGCTCAAAGTACCCACTACACATTTAAGTCATTTAAGTTATGTATCAATCAAAATTTAATGTGGTGGTAAGGTACAAATAAAATTTAAAGTAATTTTGGAGTAAAACTGTGAATACGAATTTTGTATCATATTTATAATCACAAAACGACAAAAAATTTCGTCTTAAGTGACCATTTGGGGGGGGATTTCCCCTACCCCCTCATCGGTTCGCGCCCGGTTAAAACAACCATAGAAACTCAAATATTTTTAACGTTTAGTAAAAATAAAAGTCTGCGCTGTCATAAACATTGCTTGACCACTTGTGACTGGTTAACATTACTCAAATTACACTAGTTAAGTGACTAAAATTATGGTATAACCGTTTAACCACTTAGACACATCAAGACACACAGCTTTCTCCGCCCCCTCTTGTTTGACAAGGGCAAGTTATCACTAAACGTTAATAACAGCACCTGCTAGTATTCGCCGCTTAATTCTTAGCACGTTAGTGTAACATAATTTTAACATTGAAAACGTTTATAAGGACGTGTCGCACATTTGAAAACGACCGCTGGTGCGTGATCGAAAATGGGAACCGGTGAGTTTCCATAGAAACTATTTCCCGGTGAGTTTCCATAGAAACTATTTCTTTGTTGTCAGTAACTTAGTACACATATAAAACTTCGCTTATGAATGCGACTACATTTAACTTATAATCTGTACATTAGTAAATGAAGAATGAATTCATTGATTGGTGAATGAACATAAATATATATATACTTTTTAGATTTATTGAAGCATTTTCAATGCCCTTCTCTGTGCATTGCATTTGTGCAATGCCTGTAAAAATTATTTGATTTGATTTTACTTTCTTATTTAAAACATTTGCATCCAGAATACAGTAACTCCAGGTACATATATGACCAGTTTAATACTTTACCCTACTTTCCCTATATATCTGGTTAAGAATAAAAATTTAGCGTGTTAACTATGTTATTATATAAATTCCATAGATTATAAATTGTTAAAAATTATAATATTGCTTAGTCCTACGAATAGAAGGCTTAGGGACTAGTAGGTGATTTCATAACTAAAAATTGGACATATACTAAAAACAGTAGAAGAATACACTAAATTACTACATTTACTAATTTAGTAAATAGCAATTTAGTATAACAAAGTAGTAAGTTGAATAAATAAATGCAATATACTAACAACTACAACGCACCTAGGAATGTCAAATCTGTTGTATGAAGGAAGCATTTACTAAATTAAATTGAACTTTTTTGAAGAGAAACAGCGACTCTCTTAAAAATGTTGTTCCTAATAATACAAATCCACCAACTTGAAACTTACGTATATCCTGCGTTTGTTATATATTGTAATGCTGTAAATGTACCTTGTCAATCTAGTTGAAAATTGTAAAGTTTGTAAAAGGGTTCGGTTAGAGAGAAAGGCAAGAAGGTTTTCGGCCATATTGGATTGGATGGACTGTCAACTTGTAGTATATAGGAAGTATAATAAATGATTTAGAATAAAAATAATAATTTAATATTAAACAATGTATGTAAAAAACTGTAAATAATTAACATAAAATTATGTACATAATAGTGTAATCAAGAGAAACTCAATCATAATGTATAAAATGGTCAAGTAGATTGTAACAAACAGAAATTAAAATCATACATAGACCTAGTCAAGGAATCAGAAGTATTATGTGAAGCCAGGTACTATAATAAATCTTATAAATTACAAATGAGTGTTACATGTCATCAACGTGTATATTAGATAAAAATAAATGTATTTAAACAAAGTAGTGACCATAAAAAACCGTGTTACAGACGAAAATAAGAATTTAAATACATTATAGTATAAAACTAAACCAAAGGGGGAAGAAGGAAGTTGGTTTCTAACAACAGTGTATTCTAGAAAAAAACGCCAACTCACTCTTGTTAAGGCGTTTGTTAAGGTAACATCGAAGCGAAAGAGTGCGACACATTAGTGAAAGAAATAGTAAATAATTATAAATCTGTGTCAGTCTAGTAGTTAAAAATAAAGAAGAACAGTCATGTTGAATGATAATCATGTTGGATAGATTAAAAGAAAACAATTTCCAAGAATGATATAATTAACATAAAACTAAGGAAATAATTGACAAGGCGAGTAAAGTTAACAGAAAGGCTTGTGAAAAATAAATAAGTGATATTACGAAGAATACGTACCAGCTAAAGAATAACTTATTTTTAAAATCTTCATTCGAGATAACCTTCACGGCATGGAAAACCAACACTTGGACACTAGTAATTAGTCTATGTAACTGATGAAACATCAGCCGCCAACTGATGAAACCGAACATTCAAACACTGTACGTCATGGTGTGCCATTAATAGTGTTGATTTTCGAATAATACAACTTGAAACAAAACTATACAAAATAAAGATTTACTGTTAAACTGTAAATGGAAAGAATTGTTGCCTTAGCCTTCTTTTTGGAGTCGGCACATTGAATGTTCAGCAGATGGCGGCTGTGCCCGGCTGCTTTAAAAATATTTTATACAAACTGAACGATAATAAATTATGATAGTAAGTTAATAAGAAATAAAACTAATCGAATTGTACTAATTGCTTGTAAATTACTTTGTGTTATATGTGCTACATAACTTGAGGTTGAGAATCTATATGTTCATGCTTTAAAGTAAAAAAAAACCTAATTCAAATAGTACCAAGAGTAGCACAATATTTATGAATAAATATACGCTTAAAAATAATTTTTGCTACTCTAATTTGGAATTTCGAATTTTCACTATCATAGTCAAGCATCCTCACATTTAGGATTTTTAAGGATTAAACTTAATTAAATTTAAAGGATCTCCAAATAATTACGGATTTCATACTCCCAAGCAAGTCAACTCTCAATTATTTGGTCTGCGAGAAGAAGGCGGTACGGAGAAAGTGCTTTTGTCCGTTTTTTGTAGGTTGCACCTTGTTACTATCATCGGCGGGTAAGCTAAACCACTGCATTAGTTATGCTAGTTCAGGTTATCGTGGAGATTGACAGATTAGACCTTGAAAAGAATTCTGCTGTTGATATGTCTAGAGAAAATTGAAACTTTATCAAGTTTGATTTCAGGCGCTCAACCACCCACTAAGTGAATGTGAATATTTAGTAAAATTAATAAAACATGATCGGAGTGTTTCAAACGTAAAGAAAAAAGGTGTTATATATCTTTAACATTATTATGACACGAACGCTAACGTTTTGTTTGGCGGCATACGGTAAACTAAACGGTGATTACAATCTAATATTAAAACTTAAAGTATGGCAACATAATTGGATCAGACGTTATCAACTGAAATTAAGCTAAACTAATTTTTCATATATTAATTACAAAAAAACTAATAAAATATATCACATCTTACGTTTAGCTCAGAAAATCAAAATAGGCTATAATAAAATACTTCACAGAGTTGAAAACAATTAAATATTAATATGTAGAAGAGAAACCACAGAGACTAAAAGACATTGATGTGGAAGCATGCTTCCTGCTTAACTTTAGAAGTTGAAGAGGAACATCGCTGTGATCTCCTAAAAAAGAACTGCAAAATTGCCGCCTACTGTCGCCAGGAAACGCCTAAAAATACGAAGTTAGAGCTTGTCTATTACTTATGAAGATCAATGCACTTCGTTTTCCGAATGGGTCGTATGACGTTGCTCAAAGGGACCACGTTGATAGATCACGAAGATCAAAACTTTTCGGGAAGCGAGACCCAGCCACCAGATTTTTATCTGGGTAGCTTATAGGGCTCCAGAACAACAGAAAACGTTACCACGAGGCGACGCGCGTCACAGTGTTTCCGACAGCGTCGGTTATTAGTTTGGCCTTCGCGCTAAGACCCTATTCTGCGAGAAAATAAACATTACTCAATCTAGAGTACGCCTCTGGTTAGTCGATAGTAGATCAAAACGAGGGTGTACTGCTGTGACACATCCTCCCCATCCGCTCTCACATACAGGCTGCAGTAACAAGGCTATCAGTTGAGCATGTTTTAAATGCTGGATATAAAATTTTTTCTATAGATCGTGCTAAGCTTATCACTACTTGCGTCATTTTGATTAACGCCAAGCCAGCAGGTTTTTCTGTAAGCACTATTGGCTTCTGAGATAAACTATAGTGTGCACGTAACTAATACCGTAATAAATAACGACGACGACGACAACAATAATAATAATAATAATACCAACGACTATTGATATTAATTGTATTATTCCTATTTATAAGCATGTATATGATTTATAATATAATAATTAAGAATACGATTATTATTAACACGTTAATTAACATTTATATGAATCCCACTATAAAGGCTATTGTAACACGTTATGCATTTCGTTTATACGCGATACGAAGTTTCACTTTTTACTTTCAATGCACATACACGGAACTGGAAGCGGCGATCGTATAGCCCACACGTAGACTACTCCACGTATGGAAAAACCTCGTTGGTTCGCTTTCAGAGGATTACTTCACAGTATTTGGTTACCTCATAAGTTACGATTAGTCATTTTGTTACCCACAAAGTTATTTTTAATTGTCCATTCTTATACATTATCGTTAGATACAAACCTTAAGAATTCACGAGTGTAAAATGATACATGGATCTTAATGTGAACACATCTTGCCCACGTCGTTTTCGGCTTCAGGTTAGACATAATCTTAGCCCACTTACTAAGTCTAAAAATAATACTATTGATTGTGTAAAATAAAAAATAAAAAAGGAGTGAAATCTGAGTTAGAATATTAGAGAAAGCGAATGGGAAAGGAGAATAAATGCGTGGTATCATTTACCAGAGGCCACATTACTAGTAGTGATATTAAAGGAGCAAACGTTCTTCATTTCGATTCTTATTCTTAAAATAATAAATCTGCAGGATCACTAGGAATTTTTATACTGAACAGGTACCGTTAATATTTTGCTTTCTGTTTCACAGTTTATTTTTGTGTCCATGGGAAAATATAAAATGCGTACTTTGTTTTGTTTTGGGTTCCCAGCTGTTAAGACTATGCTGGATGTTTCCTACAGTCAGTCGCCTACTTCCTGATCTGCGGTAGTGTTTCTTAAGAGTCCTGTATCGGCCATCTTGAAGGAAGACCACTACAGATGCAATCAATCATCTGCTATGGTTGAACGGTGTCAACACCCAGAAAACCGAAGTAAAGCAAAGCGTAAACTCCGTTCATTAAAAACTTGGAAAATACAAATTTTGTTTACGTCTTTTCGTTTCAAACGATTCCTTGTTAATGATAAAATTATTATTTTTTTATTAACTGTCGACCAGTTGATATGTTATTACGTGCATCAAGAAACTTGTTAAAATTTGTTGAATTTAGAAATAATCTTTCTATCATTAATTAAGTCGTGGAACCTAATTCGAAAGCCATCTTTGCCTTGTTGGACGTCGAGCCTTGTCTGCTCTATCCTTTACATTTGTATTTCAAAACTCACATTAATATTCTTTTGTCCTCTACCGTTTGATAGGTCAGTTCGTTTTCTTTATATTTTCATTATTTAACTTGATTAGGCCTATTGACCATAAAAAACATTCAATAAGTAATGAAAGTTGTATATACTTTTTTAAAGTTTTATTTAGTACAATTTTTTCTAATCGTTTATCCTTAGAATGCCTTTGTCTTTGTCTCTTAAATCCATCCGGCCTTTGTGAAGTATTCGAGTAATTAGAAGTCTGGAAGTGTTACCAGCACATCGCAGAGAGTGACAGGGCTGCTGTCTTATGGCTCAAGTTTAGTTATCGGCATACTATCCCTACATGCAGGGTTGCTCCATCGCTCATTTCTAACCGTTAGAGTCTGTTATTTTATAGCTTAAATTTTACAAAACAAAGGCAGTGCCTATGTTAATGTATGGGTGCGAATCATGCGACTACAAAAAGAAAACAAGTTAAGACTAATCAACATTATCATTTAAAGTGCCTGAAAAACGTGTGATAACATCCAGAAATCAGTCTTATTAAAAGTAAACTGTAATAACACAGCAAATATACGCGTCAATGAAACACGGTTTACAAGATACTTATTGACTGAATTGATTTTCCTATATTTCATATTTCAAATGTATCGATAAGGCTGTGTAATAAACGTGTTTGTATATTTAAAAAAGAGTTACTACTATATCAGTTTACGCAGCTGTAAAAATAATAAAACAGCCTAAAATTAAGAAATCAACAAATTCATCAACTTTTTTGACCCTCTTGGGAGCGGTCCGGTCCCGTTCGTCGGCACCGTAAATGTACCCCTGGTGCTTTGCGCTAGCATCCCGAAAGCAATGGAAACTAAAGCTGCTAAATAATTGCTAACACGTAGCTCGTAATACAATCGTGAAGAGATAATCAACAACGAGATAAAGGTCATTTCATAGATTTTACAGTGTGAAAGATACAGAAAGAAAAGCGAAGAAAATATGAAAGGTAAAGAGAAAGTAAGAGCAAGGGGAGAGTGAAGAAGAGGGCAAATAAAAGTAGGAGAGAGTGGAACGAAAAGAGTGGATGAGAAATGAAGGGAGACAGTTGGATACCAACAGACTCATAGATAAAGAAAGACGCAGAGGTATAGTGACCGGTTAAAATTGCCACGTAAGCGAAATGTTATTGTAAAGTGAGTGTAGTTTCCACAAACAGACGTAAACAAGATTAACCTCTTTATAAGGTAACACACAACAAACTCAAATGCAAGATAGATTTCACACATTTAGAAAATCAAGTATAAGTTATATAATAATCACAATTCAGTAGTATTCTAAGGTCATTTTGGCCATTAACACACTCACACCGTACATAAACGCACACACGCTTTCACACGCTCCAAACCGGAGTGTTATGTCACACACAATGTATTGTAGCTTCCGACACTTCATTGACCACACGCACGCGTGAACACATTGACTACTCGCGACGCGACCCTCACACATTGTGTGTGTTGTACGATTATAACCGCGGCTATTAGACTAGTATCCGCTAAGTATAACATTTGTTAAGGTTTCAGCCTACAAATGGACTAACTTGTTACCAAAATTAAGGTGATTGAATACGCTAAGGACTTCGAGGATCTTTTGTGTAACTTTGCATCGTCAGAAACGCATAGTCGCTGAAAATGTATATTAGTAGTGTCATTCGCGCTCTAACAACGTTTAGCTTTTTATGGTCACGGTAGTTATCGGATACAAAAACCGGCCACTATGTTCTTTAAATATATGGTATAAGGACCTGTCTGTCCTGTGGCGTTATAAAAAACTAATTAATACATAAATCATATATATTCTCATATCTCTGTGTGTTTGTATACCTATATGTGTTTGTTTGTGTGTGTGTTACGTATGGCTATATGGTATGTATTACGTTTGTATTGTAAACCATTTGAATGATAGTTGGAAACATTATTTGCCAGGCTGTTAGACTGTGGTCTATAGTTTGTGTTGACAGACGTTTCAGCATCACCATCCGAGGCCACCGTTTCCTTATGTAAGCCTTAGATAATGTGAATGATTTCTTAACACACGAAGGTTAGTAATGTGTAATTAGTGGACATCAATAATTGATTCTACTTAATACCCTTTCTTAAATCTGCGACATAAATATTTTTAACTGTAAGGGAATGAGGGGCAAGAGTCCGCACTTAAAATACAATAACAAATTCTCAGCTACTGAACCAAAATAAAGTTTATTGAAAATTACTGGCTTATTTGTTACACTATATACTAACAACTGTAATGAGTACACAACAATTTTGACTACAGTATTTGGTAAAAAAAAATAAAAAAAAACAAAATCATGTAAAATAGGAAAGTTCCCCAAGGTTGGGGCAAGAGTCTGGTCTGTGTAGGGTAAGAGTCCTACTGACACTTATCGCACACGAAATGGCCCAATCCACTGTAATTCGTACACGGCTCTTCCCACCACGTACTACACTGACGACACATGATCCAGTCGACTGTAGGGGGGATTCGTAAAGGTGGCCACAACCTCCGCAATAATAATCAACTTTCCCGGAACGCGATATTCCTCTTCTTCCTTTGAAATTTAGACTTTGAAATCAGCGGGACTCCCCAGCACATGCTTCTGGAATTTAACAACAATTGTAGGATTAATGCAAGTTTTATTTAATTGTAATGTGAAGTTTGTTTATGTGGGGTAAGATTCCGCACAGGAGACCAAGGCGACTCTTGCCCCTGGAAACTTGCCCCACTGTGTTCTATACTTTTTGCTGACTTATTATGATTCAATAAAATAAGATTGACCACTAACTTTAAGTTGATTTGTAACCTCAGACTTACCTTTTAATAATGTACTGTCGAAAACAAATAATAATAAAGTATATATTTGTATAAATACTCTTAAATTACAGTGTAAAATAACTTCAACTTCCACAAAATTAAACAACGTTACTGTTCACTCACCGTAATGGCGCTAGACTCCTTGTTTGCTGTGTTCAGTAAGCAGAATGCATTTCTTCAACAGCCCAGACACCAACTCTCGACATCTATTAAGAAAACTAGTAACTACGACGTATTAGGAATCTTGCCCCGTGCGGACTCTTGCCTCACACTACTATATACCAACTATTTAACCGAACCTCGCTGCCCGAAGTAATTAATTCCATTCATGGTTGATGATATAAGGATTTTTATGTGAGCTATAGAAAGTAAATCATAATTATTATCCTTGTAAATTACGAACTTTGTCAAAACAAGATCTTGTAAAATAATTTTTCCTTACACTTTTCTTCCCGACAAACCATTTTATTTCCGTAACATACGGGGCTCATAAACAAAATTTAGCTTACACCATTGACTCTGCCTCCGTCATTGTACTATAAAAATCCTTTCACCTGTTTGTAGTGATTTTAAATTACATAATACGAAATCGGCTTAGTACAATTGTTGTTTTGTTTGTGAAGTCATCAAATTGGCAGTTGGTAAATGGACATGGTTTTCGTACTGACGGACATCAAGTACCTCTTCAGCTTAGTTGATAAAGGTCAGATGATTAGGTATTTTGAATTTATTTTTTTCTTTTTACCTGTGTCTTGTTTGTTGTTAGTCACGGCCATTACGTGACCTTTTCAGTCCGATGGGCACACGATGTGAATGCCGAAAAAAAGTGTCCGCAAAATATAAAATTAACAGCCGTGAATTTATTAAGTTTTACCACACGGTGAAACGGTGTTCAGTATGATGTTCAACATAATTATTTCTTAGAATTCGTGATTTAATAAATTCACTGATTAGTTTAATATTATAGAATGCTGTGAACTATTAGCGGTTATAAAATATCTGTAAAAATATTAAATTAACTGTACGTAAAGCATATTAAATTAATACCGATTAATTATAACTTCTAAGTTTTAAAAATACTTAGAATTTTGTAAAAGGACGATCAAGTTGACAACCTGCGACTTCAAAATATGTCCACCCACCATTGTTCTGATTGCTGTTACTGACAAGAAGATACAAGAAATGTCAGCTTCATTGTGGGTCGAGTATCAAATAATACAGGAATAAGTACATTGCTTTTAATAAGATCTTCAAGAAAAGACACTTTTTCTTAATTAAATGAGGATATATCATCGTCCTCATTCGAGTAAAAATATTTTCAAAATTTCATCATAAAGAAGACTAAAATGGTGTACAAGAAAGAAACCAATATCAAGCTAACAAATCAAAAAACCAAGTTAACGATCATTGTCTTAGTCATAATAGACAAATGAGTAAACTCAGAGAAACTGGTCTGGGTTATAAAGAACAAATAACTTAAATGCTGCTTTTTGTAGAAGAGTAATGGGACTTCCTGTGTTTCTTATGGGAGTTAAATAAGTAATGCGATGATAGTTTCTCACATATGGGGAACTGTCTCAAGTAAAACTCAACATACTTCTAATATAAATATCAAGAATTCTAGTAAAGTCATTAAATTAAGAAACCTGTTAGACTGCTCGGTGTTATAAATTACTGGGGTTCTTACTACGAGAAGAGTGTGTCTTACATAAGTTTGTGCAATGTGAAATTGAATAGTTTATCAAGGGTCAGACATTAGAAGACTACAGAAAGTAAGATTCTATAAACATTCCACGCAATGTATTATTATCCATAAAGCACCACGTTTGTCGATAAGCGCTTAGAACGTCCACCTTAAGGTAAGGTCAGGTACTAAACGAGTGCCCCCTGTGGTACCTTATCCTTCAGTAAAATCTAACATTAAGAGATGATTAAAAATACAAGGGTATATTGCCTGTCGGTGTAGTTGCGAAGATCATGATTCATGACTCTAGGTGCTGTTAAGAATTTTTTGACTTTTAGCCAGTCTCTCTGTTTTGAGTTGGTGGAGAAATCTGCCACACAAAGCGTAATAGTCTTTGCTGAATAGTGGGCAGTAAACGATGTTTATAATATTGTTACGATGAGCGCATGGATCACGGTCTGCAAACAGTGGAATAAATTAGTGAATGCCAGATAAATCTATACTCACGCTGCTTATTAACATTTTTATGAAACGAATAGTTGTCGTAATTGTATAGTTATCCAATATACACTATGACAAAAATAATAGAAGTCACAAAATTAAATAAAGTTACAATAGTCTATAGAACACAAACAATTATACACTTGAAACTTTCAATAATGCACTGTGTTATCGCACTAACAAACACTCTGTACGAAAAAACTGAATTAAACGTATTCGAATCGTTTCTGTAATTAGCGGAAAACATAACTGGCAGCCAGCAAACCTACATACACGACTACCATCCTTTCAAGCCTCTGCTTGGTGTACCTCTCTTTTACAAACAATAACGCCAATCTAGTATGGTTTACCAGCCACACTAGGGTTTATTCTCTTTTCCCGCTATCTTACCTGCTGTCAATCTTTATTGATTTTCCGGTTTAAGGCGCCAAATTGTTTTTCATTTAAAACAATTAAAAAGATTTAAGTGAACAAATTATTCGGCGTAATTCAACAGTTAATTTTACTGTCGCCTTCTGTTCAAATTCGAATTTTGCTCCGAAGCGTCAGGTTTACCAACTTCGGTTTTTTCAGCAGCGGATCTTCACCTATGCTATATTAAACATGTTTCACATCAACAATTACCTATGGAATAAAAAAACAATTATAAATTCTGATTGCAGGTTTATTTAATAACGTTTGTGCCCTTTTTTAGATCATTTAATACAAATTGTCACATAAATATAGTAATAATTTCCGGCTATTGATTTTTACAAACTCAGTGGTTGGCGATTTATTGGTCGTTTACCAAACAACAGATTCGCTAAGCGAAAGTGTAATCTCATCAAACTGTTGTTCAGTCAGGCTCCTTTTGGTATACCAGAAAAGTTAACAAAATGATAATTGAATGTACAAACCTTTACAAAAGAATCACTATTATATACTATATTTTTCTTTACAAACTTAGTGCTTAAATATACGTCGTCGTCGAATTCACTACGTGAATCTTGGTTAGGTTTTTTATCGTTAATAATTAGTTATTATTTATTTTTTATTTAACTCAACAAAAGTGTTCTTGTTTTGATTAAACAATTTATCGGAAATATTTAATTAGTTATTAATGTCATTCATTGATACTGTGTTTGAACCAAGTGAAAAGTTGGTGTATTTGTGTCACAATGTTCAACCGTATTTCTGCTGAGGTGTTGGAAAATTATTTGAAGTTATACTTTACGATATTTCCAAATCGTCTGATCTTCCGTCCATACGGGATTATTATGGTAGCTATCTTCCTTTGGTTTTTCTTCCTTTGGGTAATTACTTCATCTTTTTTATAATTTTATAATTTTGCTGGTAATTTTTATGTTTTAATTTCGTTTAATTTGTATTCATGGTTTGTTATTAGTGATACTAGTTCAATTCTGTCACATACTTTGGCATATATTCTGTCATTATTTTTGTTTCTTCTGATCGTTTTAAATCATGCAGTAAATATTTTCTCATCTATCTTCGACTGAAGCCAATAATTAACTCTTAAATGTTATTAACCGTTTTTTCGTTACTAGGCTACTAGCCTACCGATTTCATTGGTTGGAAATTTTGTCCCATTGTTATATTTTGCTTATAATTTTTTACTGAAAATGGTCAAATGTTTCTAATTCGTATAATTTATTTATAGTATATCTAATATACTGGTCATTAGCATATTTGAATGGCTTTTCGGTTGTAGATTATTTACCAAACAAGACTAACTTTTATTCATTATTTACTGATCTAGTATTATACCGTTTTGGCTCTTTCTACCTTTTTATATTATTTATTTTATAGTTGTGTTTTTTGAGTAATATTTGTTTCCTTTATAATTCCCTATTGAAATATATTATGTTTACCTACTTTTCCTTTTACTTAAAGTTATTTTCTTATTACAATTTACAATTAATCTATCTGCTATCTAGGCCTACATATGCTTACAATGGTTGATAATTTACGTAATTTAGTTACATCCTCTTTCCTATATTCTTTATAAATTTGCTTAGTTATTGCATAATTAGTTTGAATTAGTACATATTGTTTTAGGCCTATTGTTAATTTTGAACAAATTCTTACTTCTTAAGCCTAGGTTTGCTACATTTACTTTTAACATTTTTAGACTCCTGCCATCCCTTTAAAACACACTACTGTTTTCTTAATTATCCATCATTAAAATTCTAACATAACGTAACTTATAATCAACATTCTGATAACGTGTATAACATTTAGTGTTTTTGTTACCCTACTATTATTCTCTCAGTAACATAAATTAAACCGTTTATTACATATCCATTTAGGATTAAGAATTGTCTTATTAACTACCTTTATAATTCATAAGAATAAACAGTAAACACATAACAGTAATTCATAAGTATAAGTATAAACACATTAAAATATAGTGTCAACACCCTCCCTGTCTCCTACTATTTTCTAATAACATAGTTTATTCATTCATTATTAATAAAAGATAGAACATCATTGATCCTTTATACTTGGATATAATGTTTATTTCATTACACCTATTGGTGTTTTATACACATTGTTTATTCCATGCATTTGAGTTGACTCCCAATTTTTGGTGTTCATCACTTTATTGTCTTTTTTTAGTGTACACTTTTGCTTGAAGTCCCTCAAAATGCATTGGTTATTGCTCACTATTTTGTCCACTGTTTCCGTGTTTCTTTTCAATAACTGTGTACCTACCTAATACACTTGGCTCTAATCTGTGTTTATTTAAGTGAATATTTTTTAATCAATAATGTGGTCATTTGAAAACTACTTATTTTCCTAAAATGTTGTCGCACATTAATGTTCCATTATAATATATTATTTGTTATTCTAGGTTTTGTACTTTCAAGGCTCATCATTCTTTTCACTTATTACAAAATGAATATTTTTACATTTTTTTATTATTATAGTTTTTTATTGTTCATATCAAGTTTGTTCACTATGCCAATCGCTTGGGTAGGGTTATTGTCTTTGTCACGTCTAAGTCAATTGCCAACACTATGCTTATTTGTTAAAATGGTTATATACATCACTTTATTCTTCTTTAGCTGTATTTCCTTTAGTAGTTCTATGAATTATTTCTTCTTTTATTGGGATTGCTATTTTGTATCGTTACATAAAGTCCCTCCATCAAAATTGATCATTTCAGAAAACACTTGTTCTAGTTTTTATGAAATTATCAGTTGTCTTAAATTCTATCTTCTTTCCTTCTTAAATTCCATTATCTTCCAAGTTTACTTCTTATTTCTTAATCGTTCTTGTTACATTCTTTATTAATTGGTTATCGTGGATCTGATTTTATTTACTTATTTATCTTCATTTGTGATTTCTCCCTGTAATATTCAAATTTACCTAAACCTCCCTAACATTGTAATTGGAATCGAATCGGTTGGGCTCTATCGGCTACCAAAACACCGTCGTCCATTACTATACTTTCTGAGATCAGAGGAACATCATCTCTGCCCTGCTAAATGATTGCTGGAATTATTCTACAGTCATTAATAAACCTTATCAGGTAATCATCTTGTGACTTTCAATAATAACAAATAATAATAATACTCTAGGGACTATTCACTTTATTTTAACTCAGATCAAATTACCTTTTCTTATTAATTCTTCCTTCTACTATTCACTTACTATCTCCAATACTTGGCTATTTCATTGAATTTCATTAATTGGTTTTCTTACTGATAATTCTTAAAGAGTTGTCTCTTCTTCTTATTCTTGTGATACCTTTGATGGTTCTATTTTGAGTTCTTCTTCCATTTATTCTTCTATGTTCGTTGGAATGTTGTCAATTTCTGTTTTAATCATTTGTTGTTTTTCTTCTTATTCTAAATCATATTTCTCATAATTATGTTAAATAAGATGTCCTTATTTTATTTGGAATTTTGTGGGTTTTTTTCTTTATTTTTGTTTCAGTAATTCATAGATTGTCTTCATGGAACTTTTTGATTGATACTTGATTATAAACTCCCTTGACCTTCTTAGTAATAGGGTTAATGATTTCATAAGTGTTGTTGCCGTTATCCTTGGTTATTATATATGGTCCCACATACAATAGTAATAGTTTTTTAGCTATGCCTTCTGTAGTACTGGGTAGTTCTCGATTCTTGATTAAAACCTTCTCCCCTACTTGGTATTTAATAGGCTTTGGTCGTTGTTTTAAATATTTTACCTTTTGTTTTTCTATTTTCTCCATTATTCGGCTGTAACACTTCTTCAATTCAAATTGGTATTCTGGATCGTTGGGGAAATTAATTATGTCTTGTATTTCTCTATGTGGAGCTCTCTCAAACATCATAGTATATGGAGTGTTTTCTACAAAATTGTGGTACGAGATGTTTAAAAACTCTTCAGTGGATTCTAAATATTTTAGCCATTCTCTTTGCTTGTCATGGCAGTAGGTTATGTAGGTTTGTACTCCATGTTGACTTTTGTTGTCTTTTACGTAAGCAGATAAAATCACTGATAACGGAATGACGAGTAAGTAAGGAGGATAAGTGGACACTCGCGCAAACGCAAACCATATAAACTTATTTTGTGATTTTATGCGTTTACACATTCAAGTTTTACAATTCATTTGTTTGCCAAATAGATGCCTAAGAATTTTCAGTAACGTTTATAAAGTCAAATCACAGTTGTTACTAAATTAATCAAAGTCCATTGCTAGTCAAAGGTATTGTTCAAATTTGCATCTATTTGCAATAAAGAAGTAATTGCATTATTGCAGTAATCAAGAAGGCGATCGTTTCTCAGTTAGACTACTCTAAACTTTAATAACTTTAGTTTAAATGTTTAATTATGTTGCAAAGTAAGTTAACATCAAATTTTGTATTCATGCTTCAGGGATGTGACAGGCCAAAGAAAGAGCAGTAGCTCTAATGTCATCATCATCTTCAACAAGGATTAAATCAAAAAATGGTTTGTTCCAGTTCCAAACAAATAGACTAGAGCCGATCATCCAACCCTTCTTCAAACGTCCCACATTCCCACATATCTCCGTCCTTTCGGCTTGTAATCAGCAGTTGTTTGGGGATGCGGCAGCCACCCATTCAGTTAAAATGTTCTATCTATTTTAACCGATACGGGGCAATACTATCAAGTATTCTCATAATATTCAGTTCCTGCCGTACACCTGCATTTCTTCTGTGACTTTGAAGAATATATCTTGCCATGCGCCTGAAAAATCTCATTCTCGCCGCTCGAGTGCGATTAGCCTGGGACTTCGTAAAAGTCCAATTCTCAGATCCATAGAGAAATGTGGATATCTATCACCTTGTAGAACTTCAGGCGTGTTTCTTTACTAGTTAATTTTAGAGTTCTCCAGATAGTCCCACACATTTGGTTGAAATTATGTAGTTTATTCACTATCTCATTGTCTGTAACGTAAGACACATTATAGCCCAGATATTTAAAATTACTGACTTACTCCAGAACAATACCATCTACAACAATTTTTGTTCGTATGGGATCGGCTCAATGAAACGCCATCACCTTTGCCTTCAATGTAAAGATCTGTAATCCAAAATCCTGTAACGCAGATACGATGCAGCGAGTGTACAGCCATCTCCAAGACGATTTGCGAGTACTACAGGATCCTATATTTTTTTAATAAAAAAATAAAGTGTGGGCAAACCTAAGCTACTTGAAACATGTGACCTTCATAACATATGGAAAGTATATATTTGATGGTAAACTAGAAGTTAAAAACCAAGAACTAGAAAGATCTTTATTCTTCAGAACACAGTTACATCATTACTGTCGCTTTTTTAAATCGACGTTTGGTACTAAAATTTACCAACCATCATGAATTTCAAATAAACACAAGTCACGTATAACAAACACTTCGACTTCTTTCCACTTGTTAGACATGTAGATAGAAATGAAATAGAAAAAATAAGAGGCTTGGTGTTACCATACGACTGGAAAACTTTGAAGCTTGGTGTAGTATTTTTTTTAAATAGCTAATGCATCTAGTATTTTACAGAAACAGATTATGTGAAACTTCATTGGAAGGAAATATTCTATAAATATTCTTTTTTTTATAGGTTGGGACACTTAACTGTCAGCAAGTGTTGGAGGAATGCTAGTGTGAGATCAAGAGTGGAAATTCTGAACCAATAAGTTTAGAAATAGGATATAATGATACAGTTACTTAAAAATGACGATAATTTTTTGTGTAACACACGTTTCGTTTTTGTGTGTTCGACTCAGTATCAAACACGCCGTTGAGAATGCCTCGTTGTAGAACGGTTAAAATGTTTGTGATGATAAAAACTAGAAGCGTGTTAAATTCCAAAACAAAGTTGTCATCATCGACGAAAACAAAGAAGGCTTGCAAATTACATAACAGGTGATCTCATGACTTCATAGTATGGTCACCAACTATTATGAATTTGCATTGAAACGTTGTCGTGATAAAAAGCGATTTATCAATGGCTTTACTATTGAAAAACATTTATTGTACCTTAAAAAATGTTAGCCTTTATGATGGGAGATTAGGCAAAAATTACTATTTTTTAAAGTTACTGTTAGACTTGTTTCCTTTCTCGTTTATATGACCACCGGCTTAAAATAACGCACTTTCTTTTTCTGTCTCAAAAACCATAGTAAGCATGCTACAGTAGGCCGAGTTTCTTTTAGGGAAAGAACTATTAACCCAAGTGTCCGCCTAATCACCAAATTTTAAGAAAATGAAAAAGAAAATAGAAGATTATAAGAAAGTAATAATTTTTTATTAGAAGGTTATCATATCATTTTCATAATTAAAACTACAGCAAGGCTAGTTACAAAAGGTAACTACAAAAGGAGTAGTGGGACCTTATAAGCAATATATAACCGGACGAATTTATAAACCTGTTTATTTAAAATTTATTGAGCATACTGCGTATTGTGAAGTCATCATGAGAGCAGGAATATTTTATTAAATTAAATTTGAACGATTATCGGTGAACGCGTACGAGTGGTAGACCGATATAAATTAAAAAAAAAGAATACATAAATATTCTGTAACGTAGATCTGAAGTTATTGGTTCTACAGACTGCGAACGAAATACGAAAATACGAAAAAAGGAACTGAAGAGGCCTATAAGCTAATTATAAACAGATTGTGTATTATCTACATTGCCGTACATTTATGTGTATTATCATCTGCCTTTCCAACATTAGGTTAGGAGATCTGCAACTCGCATTACACCTCAAAACGCAGGTAAGCCTTGGATGTAGTTGGTCCTAAGTCGAGCAGAATGTAATTCGCTGAAGGTTAGTTTGTACATATATTGTGTAGATGGCGATTTATTCCTAGTCGATTAGATAGTATGGGGTCAGGTCGTTTAATCTCGACCTTGAGCCGAAGTTACAGTTCTGCTACAAGCAAATGATTTATCACCGAACTTTAGTAGCAAACACTAGTTTTTTAACACTTTACCGTCCTGGCAAATTCGTTTCCATTTTAAAAATAATATGTATTTTTCTGTAATTTGAAGTTTTATTTAAATCTGAAATTTATATTAAGACTCGTTTATTCTCCTAAAAGTACTGATTAGTCGATCATCTCATAGTAAGTATATATCAAATTTTCACTCGCATAAATGTTTACATATATTCTGGTAGTTACTAGACAGTAGCAATAAAGACAATCTGTTCCACACGGATTTTGAAGACAATGAAAGCAATCGGGAACCGAAACTGACAAACTGAGAAAGTCCAGCGGTCTAGACGGAATTTTTTCTGCTGGTAGCACGCGTGTAATGTTTCTGTCAAATTATGAAAGCGGTAAAGGTAAAAGGCTACGAATTATGTTCTTCTGCAGTAAAAAAAAAAACTACGAATGTCTGGCAGTAAATTACAATGGCCAATAAAACAACGTACACGTGTTTTTGTTAACCATCGACAGTGACAATAAACAGTAAGTGACACACGGAAGTTAAAAGTGCAATAAACTTTTAGTCAATAAATGAAATTTTTGTCTTAAGAAAACTACGACTTTCTCTCGGAATCTAAAATTGAAGAGAAATTGTTGAGTGACGTCTTACAAGAATTATACAACACATATTGCAAACGTTGGTGAGTTTTATAATAAAATAATCTGTGTGTCTACGTGTTGCGCTAGGTGCCGGATTGGTATAGCCTGTTGTAACGCGTAAGCATCACTAATTGTCTAATGTCTCATTCTATGTTATAGACGTTATTCGATATTAGACCTTAACGCTTGTTTAACTATAAAATAATCATAAATTCTTTTTTCAAGAGTTAAATTGCGACCTAATAAAGATTTAGTCAGAAGAAGAGCCAAATAGTTTGTGTGTAATGGAGGATTCATTTTCCAGCTTGACTGTACGATTTAATGAATTTATTTTCATTAAGAGACTGTAAACTTTAAAAAAATCCTACTATGTAATTTGTTTTTACTTAATTTTGCTGTGCATTAAACCCATTACTACAAACATGCACGATGAAATGCACGATTTTTCTTTTCCTACGGGTTATCCCGGAACTTTGTAATCTTGACGCAGTGACTGTCAATTTATCAGTCACGTGCAAACGGTTTGCTTTAATCTCAGTCACGTATAGTTTATTTACAACCACTGTTATAACAGTTTTTCCTTCGTTAGTTGCCTAGCCGTTAGCTGGTTTACACTGAACCGTACCATTTATACCATTACGCTGGTTTTCATACCATTTCGGTGTCTTCGCCATTTTAGTAATGATGTATAAGGTAGAATGTGATATATAATATATAAGGACTTGAACATGGTAAAGATATAATGACTCCCCCATTAGGAATGCGAATGATTCGGTAATTAATATAGACAAAGCTGTCATTTGTTTAAAACTAAGATCTTCACTTTTCCTTACTGCTTTTTTCCGTAGCGTCTTCTCTTAACATTCATTGAGTTCCGCGAGTTTTTCCTTTTGCATTACATTCGATTGTGTTCTTGATATTTTGGCAACATTTATCTACAGCGAATACACACGCCAGTTTGTACTAATCTTGTTATACTCACAGTATCTGCCGCAGTTCTTCTTGACTTCGTTCGTTTTCGTGGAGCCAACGGGGAACATAAGACACGAGTAGGTCATTCGCAGTATCGAGTCAGCAGCCAATTCGCTGACATGAACTGATCACGCGATCATATTATAGAAACTGACTGCATCGTCTAATCGATTGACATAAATCTTGGAAAGTTTTCCAATACGTATTCCTTACTACTGACATTATTTTCGATCTATAACTTATACTTTTGTTCTAAAGAGTTGTGGTTAGTTAAAAATTCAGAATTATAAATGAAAGTTAAGGAAAAGTTAATGAAGTAAGAGTGACAGTGAAGAGAAGCTGACGACAAAGAAAGTGATTAGAAACAAGTTGTGGTTTGAAGAGAAATTGTCAACACCAGAGTAATAAGTTTTCTCTCCAGTGTGACGCACACGGACAACTCAGCTCTGTCACTCCAGCTACTGTGTTTTATCATTATTATCGCACTATAATTGTTAGCAGTTGTTGAACCTTGCTACTGTTTTTGTGCACCCGTTGTTTTCCGCGTGTTCTCGTATGTAAGGATATAAGTACACGAACACGTAAATTAATATATTTAAAAAGTAGTTGGGTAACGTTTACACATAGGCCTACATTTAGATACAAATGATCGAATAACGTTATTGAAGAGGTGATGGAAAGAGGTTATAAATACGTAGTGAGTACTTAAAAAAGATGCCGGGGTATTTAAAAAAAAAGAACCACATTCGTTAAAAGGATATTTCAATATCACCGAACAAAAGGGATGTATAGCCTATCTTTTTGAAGACAAGTGCAACTAATAAGCACAGTTAAAACTCCTGACAGGTTTAATCTAAATTATTAAGAATGAAGAAGGAATAAATAAACAAATATATGCGTTGTCAGTTACTCGTGTAGTATCCCTCATTTCAGTTGTTCTGTGACCTTTCAGAGGGCTGTTTCTGTTACAAACGTTGCTGTGTCTCATCTTCTGGCTACTCGGTTGTTTCTGATGCTCTCTCTATGATGCCTGACACTGTATCGACACGTGCTATGTTGTAGAAGTGTACTTCGCAACATGGATTACGCTTAACGGAAAGCGTTGTACATGACGTTAAAACAAGGAGGTGTTACTTAATTATTTAAGTAATTAATTAATTAATTAAGTATTAATTATTTTTACAGTTAATGTGAACTCTTATCACGGTAAGGTTTAAAGATTTCAGAATTATTTACGACCACAGCCCGAAACGTTATAAAAGGAATCCTTTGGAATTACCATTTTGTTAACTTGTAAGTACGTGTACATGGAAGTAGTGTAGTTATATCGGTATCAACGGAGTAATACATTTTTTCTACTACTAAATATTTTATAATATTTCTCAACTAGAATTTTCTGAAAACCGACATTCATGACGTAGGTACTATAAGAACTTTGTAACATGTCTCTGCCTTCAGCGTTGAGAATAGTATAAACCATTTACTTAAAGAAGAAATTTATTATTTTGCTGATATAATATAATATTCAATTACTGTAACAAACTATAGAAATATACAAGAAATACTAAAGAGAAAAACATATATATATATATATGAATGTGTGTGTGTGTGTGTGTGTGTGTGTGTGGTTGGTTGTTTGGGTGCGCGCGCGCGGAATCTCCATATCATATACACGGAATCTCTATTCCTAAAGTGAGTAACACGTGAAGTGTGGCATATAAACGTCAGGGGTACATACACACAGGTAAAGATGATATTGACGTTAATTGTTAGAACACGTTTACAGGTATGTGAGTTCATTACACCATGGGTGAAATCAAGGTAGCCTTGAGGTGATAATAGTCTGTAGCGTCATGTTTGTATCCGACATTTTCTCGCGTGTCTGTATGGTATTGGCCTCAACGAATGAAAGTGACGTATTCCTCTTGTACTGACTCTCTAATACAACAACTGTAAGCTAGTATAGCGCTACTTCTGGAGAGGCGTGTAAATTCTGATATTGTGATTAACATTATCATGATAATAGATAAGGTGAGAAAAATATAACCTATTCTTCTTATCTGTTGGCGAATGTTCTACGTGATGAGTAACGTAGATGCTGTGAGCAGTTTGTGATGTTCTTCCTTCAGCGTTCCTCATGACACTTAGTCGAGAATTCACCCGTTCTTCGTTTTCCACTCACCTTGTCATGGACGGCTGAGTTAAACACTATCTTGTGAAATGATGTTTCCCACAAATCTTAATATTGCTTCCCAAAAAGTTAATAGTAGACCGTTGTTATCATTAATGTTGAGTTCTATGAGATGTACATGGAATCTGCATCATCATTAGGCAGCAGGCTGTTTCAAAACTTTGTCTTGAGGGTCAGATTTTAAATCCTTTTAACTGCAATCGGAAAGTTTTTAAGACTGTTCAGCCTTTGTTTTCTACATTTGTTGGCTGTTGTTTTTAAACTTTTTGACATGCTGGATAGGGACAGAGAAAATAATAAAGTAGTTGGCATGACTGCCATGCTAATGGATTGTAGATACAATATAGGTACATGGCACTAAATTGCTATACATGTTTATGGCACGTATCTATAGGTACATGGCACTGAATTGCTATACAGGTTTATGGCACGTACAGTATCTAACATAATAATCGCTGCCAGCCAGGGTAGGCACCCAGCTTGAGCCTCACGACATAGGAGGAGAATAGTGTGAACTGTATTCATTTTCAGCACCTCCCCCCCCCCCAAACACCTAGGATCACCTAGGTTACCTAGGATAGGATTGGGCTTATTATTGACCTAGGATGTAGTCACAGGTTCTCATTACGTATTAGGCTAAGTCGAATCGGAGGCAGAAAAAAGCACCTTGATTTTATGGTGTTGTCGGGGACCTCTCGATCAGTAACCAGAATGTTTAAATATACGAACGTTTTCGTGGATTATAATATATAATATGCGAATCTATGTAATATGTAATAAAAGAATATCAAACCAGAATAGATATTTACAGAATTAAGAAAATAAAAGTGAGGCAGCGTAACATTTTGCAGGAATGAACCATGACCGGTGATCAGGAAGCTTCCTAGAGTGAGAGCCAAGAAACGTGAAAAGTCACGACAGCAACCTTCGGCAAGGTGAAGGTTGACCTTCATTGAGAACGCTTGACAAGACATTACAGAACGTAGTAGCAACTTGATAATGGTTTAACAACGTAACATGATAGTAGTACAGCGACTAATGTAAAGTAAGCGTTAAATAAAGATAAAGATTTAAGATTTGTCGCGTTTATAAAAAATGCCAACATTATTTTCGCCAGGCATATGTAGAATCGGGCTATCACAGAATAGAATTCTACCCGACTGAGGACAAAATTGATAACAGTATTAATTACTTAACCAAATGTAAAATTAAAACAATTACGGTGTTCAATGCAAGTTCAAGTGAGCGTTAGTGTCCTGTATGGTGTTAATTCTGTGATCACGATGGGAAGCATTTAAAACTATGTCGCCAAAATAAATAAAATTACGTAATTTCACTAATAGTGAGAAAAACAGAATAATATTAGCAGTAACAAAAATAACATTTATTTTAAAACATGAAAATGTTTTCTTTTTGGTAAGTGTATTATTAATAAACACAATATAATTTTGTAGAAACGAAATGTCTCGGGAAACTCTTACAGTAGACCTTTTCTAGATGATATAGAACAATTTAAATTAAAAGAACCAGGAGCAATGCGTTGATGCGAGTGATACAGCTAGAGGACCAGCGTGCGATAGTTGCTTGGTATTAGACAGTACTCTGGGCCGTTCGAAGGAAGCAGGTGTGAGCATGTGTCACTCAAGCTGTTTGAGACTGTCGACGAAGTTGATCTGAGTTCCCACAAATATTCGATCGTAGAGACGGGGATCCATCAGCGCAATCGATACGGTCAATAAATTGTATTTGTATTTGGGAAGTTCGCAGGTTGCGTAGAACTCTTTATAAAACTGCCAGATTTATGGAAGGACGATTTATAGAATTTTCATCACGCTTTGCACCATCTTACACGTTATTAATTACTTCTTCAAGAAATTTGACTTTAAATAACACGTTTATCATATGATAAAAAAATTACGCAGAATTAACATTTTTGAGAACAAAAAATGGTTAACAAAAGGGTATACCTGAAAGTGCGTACAAACAACTTTCTGAGGGCCCAGAGAAACGTTAGAGTAAGTGGGTTAGACTCGATGAAGAAGATTTGAAAGGGACACGTTAGGAAAACGTTAGAGATGCATGAAGGAGTAAGTCTTCAGTGAAAACGTAAAAAAGTCCTATGGAAATTACTTTCTAGGAACAAGGAAAATGTATATTCCATTTAATTATGTCGGTTGATTGTTACTAATAGTAAGAACACAATTACAATGAACGCAAGAATAAGTAGCAACAATGGAAATAGTAATTGCAACAATAATAGTAACAATAATATTTACATTTTTTGTGGAACACTAAAAAATTTCCGCTGTGCAAAAGGAAAATGGTCATAGCAGGAGGAAAGTCATTTAAAAGCATAAAACATGATAGTAAGTTCAATGCTTATAATTACGTTGGTCTTGTGGTAGAGTTTGGTAAGCAACCGTCTACTACTACTACTACTACTACTACTACTACTACTACTACTACTGCTGCTGCTGCTGCTGCTGCTGCTACTACTACTACTACTACTACTACTACTACTACTACTACTACTACTACTACTACTACTACTACTGGTACTACTACTACTACTACTGCTACTACTACTACTACTACTACTACTACTACTACTACTACTAATACTACTGGTACTGGTACTACTACTACTACTACTACTACTACTACTACTATTACTACGACTGCTATTGCTACTGGTACTACTCCTACTGCAGCAACTACTTTTATTTATTACTACAGTTAAATAAAACAAATGTTTTTTACAGGTAGATGTACCACCAATCGTATGGTCAACAATATGATTAACAGTTGTTTTGTAGTTATCATTATTATTGATAATATTATCGTATCTGAAGTACAAGAATACCATTCTGCTTGTAGCCATTGCACAATCAAACATTACCTGTGAACAGTAAATATTATCACGGGTATAAACCTGTCCAAACGCGATATAATTGTGGTCGGTTATCTACTGTGGAATCGATTCTACCTACTGAACAGCAGCTCGCAGCTGTACTGGTATCATAATGCAATCAATCACAATAAGCACTTGCGATAGGCAGTTTAATAATAACATAGTTTATTGTTGTAATAACTATGAAAAAATAAATCTATTAAAAAATAAGTAGAATCTAGTAATATAATAAATACACATATCTTCTTCACTGACGAGGTCATACAGCCTTTGAGACATTTGCAGTATGTGTATTATACTATCATAACAGTTGAGGTATACCGTATGTGTTTTATCTATTTCAAATCTAAATACGAAAACATTCTGAATTTGACAAACTGTTTTTAGTATTATACGAATACCGCGATCTACTTAAAAGCCAGTAGTAAGTCAGCCAGATTTCTGAACAACTCTTCTTAAGGAACAATTGAAAGTACAAAAAAGAATACGTAATGTACTAATCGATCTAAGCAACTAATCGACTATTCTGTAAGTGTTTAAACAAGTATAGAATCAAATAAAAATTAATTCAAAGTAAAGTGTTTATAAAACTTTAGCGTTTACAGAAGGCGCAGAAGAGAACTAAATCTACACCAAATTTATAGCCATCAAGAGCGTTGGCTACCAAAAGGAGGTGAATAGTGTCTAAGATGGCAAACCCCGCTGCGGCGCGTGAGGCACGAGTGCAACAAACTCCCTATTGAGAAACGACGACCTACGTAAACTGGTCGTCAATATATATATATATATATATATATAGGCCTATAGGTGGTATTTGATGTTGTCCGAATATATATATAGGCCTATAGGTGGTATTTGATGTTGTCCGAATTGAGGCTGCCGTGTTTTTCCCTACTTTCTTTTCCTACATGCATTTCAACGTCTCCTCTGATAGCTTTCTTAGGTGTAGTTTGTCTGTGGTAGGCGTTTATGTGCTTAGCCAGTACGATTGTAACACATGTAATGTGTGTCTAATACGCAGATAACATACACTAATGTATAAAATGTCTTGATAACGATACGAATCTAAACGAGTATTTGAAACAATGTAGAGAAGTTTTTGAATACCAAACAAATCTCACATCACTCGTTTATTGTAACTGAAGCACACACTGGCGTAATAAAATGATTTTTCGTAATTCTGCGTTATTTATTGCCTTTAATTCTACTCACGCTTAAATTTGTGTAATTTTAGACGGTTTGGAACAAAAGGACAGTAGAATTAATCTTGGAACGTTTATAGAGCCGGCCGGCCACCAAGGGACAAAAAGTTGCGAAAGTTGTGGCTACCATTTCGGACGTCAACGATTTTGTACGTGGTGGCCTTCGATCTGAAGGATACTTTCATGTCCCTGTTAATAATTTTTATAATTTCGTTCAACCCGATAGGGACGCCCACATGCAAAGTACAGTACTGAGTGATTATGGAGTGACGTGAGAGAGGTAATTCCCGCCTTTTACATTGGGAATTACGAAATGTTCATCACATTGGATATTTGGCCAAGTATTTGAACATTTGTTTGAGTAATATCACAACGTGTATGAAAGAAGAACGCATTAATTTTTTAGAGGAGTAGCCCAGGAATAGACAGATGTTCTGCCTACAAGGAAGCGCTTCCCACCAACATGAACTCAGTGATACTGATTATCAATAACGTTCATTTTTACTATTTCTTCTCTTTCCAACAAGTATTTCTTTCCCTGTTGCTCAATTTGATAGCTTATGTGTAATATATTTGAGTCTTAATCAAACTGAAGGTGATACAATAGTAGCTCAGAATTACCGTCTTTCTAATTTCGAATACAACCGATGTTCATAAAAGTAAAAACAGTAAACATAAAAATAGATAAGCGGTTAAAGAGATCATATAACAACATTGCGCGTTATCAGAACACTTTCATCGTGTAGCAACAGAGTCAAAACAAAGTATTTTAAAACCAAAGGAATCTGTAAAAGCTGTGACGACTTACATCAAATTATAACAAAAATATTTGCTGAATAAATTCTAGACACAGATTGTAGAAACACTGACAAGAGTAAATTAATTCTTTACTTTTATGAATAGGAATCACGATTAACGATATTGATACAGGTAGTGATATGGTAACGGATTTCGATGGCGGTGAAAGCTATACGATCGTTAAATAAATACGCTGCCTCTGATTATGAACCTAATATACGATTAAATAAGCATTCAAACGTTTTCTCTTTATTATATTGCCACAAAATGGTAATTGTCAATTGATGGATTGAAAATATTGACTTTGACTTAACATTAACTGTGTGACTAATTATAACTATTAGAGTAATAAAAATAATTGTAAAGTCGTTATTGCATCTTTACAACAACGCTACGGTTTGACAATAAGCGGTCCGGAGTCCGCACTACGAAAAATAAACATAACCTCAAAGTGATAAGAACACAAGACTTGCAAATCTCGTTCAGCAACTTTCTTTAGTTACATAAACAAACATGTGCGTACTGAACATACCTGGTAATAAAACGAATTGTTATCCAGTAGAATGCAGGCGAAATTGATAACGGAAACAATAATTACGGAATAGCGAGCGACACATGAGACGAGACGGGCACACGGACACTTACACAGAGGTGATCACACACGCACGCACGCCGGCCGTATACTGTCATTGTAGACCTGCCGCCGCAGCACCAACACCCCTCCTATCCGCTACGGCCTCACCGACGACTGCTCTCACTTTTTAAACAAACCCATTATTGTGGTAAACAATTATTATTCTTGCATAAAATATATCAGTCTTGCCGACTGTCTAATTAGACCAATTACTTACACTAAACTGTTTTTTATCAATATTAATTATTTACCGTTAATATGCTTCCGAAAATGAAGTAACTGGAGTAATATTTTCCATTCTATCATTCTTGTTGGATTTTTAAAATAATACATTAAAATCACTACATACTTATTTCAGTTCATACAAACATTTTACAAATAAGTAGCATGTGTTTTTTTTTAAAGAATATCCCCCTCCCGTCCAACCTCATCGATCTTCATTATACTTGACGGTCAAATTCCTGTTGATTATAGACCCTTTTTGCACATCATCTTGTCAAACAACTTTGTAAGATTTGACTTTTCTTGTTGGAATAAATAAGGTAGAATATTATATATACTATTACTAGCTAAAAGCATGGCTTTGTGGTGACTCGCGAAGCTTAAATACAAAAAATATTACGTACCAATAAATAACCACAATATTTATATTTGAGCTTCAGGAATCACCATCAAACCATCCTTTTAGCTAGTTAAAAAAAAAGTAGTTTTTGGTTTCTCGAAATAATTTTATGGCTAAAAAACAATATTTTGATTTTTTATATTTATTTCTTTTAATATAAAAAAATACAATAGAAAATTATTTTTAAAAAATTAAAAAATCAATAATTAAATAATAAGATTAAAGTTTAACATAATTAATTAATAATTAAATCAGTAATTAGATACATTTTTAATCAGATACAAAATGTCTCATTCGAGTTTCTTCTTGTTTTCTACACTTTAACATATATGAATTTTTAATATCACAAAATCTATCGTAAGAAAATGTTCTGTTTAATGCTAAACCTTCTAAAGTTTTTACTCTCGACAACGCAACATATGTTAAACAAATAGAAGTTTCCTTTTCTCCAATATCTACAACAGCTCTATCTAAGGTTAAACCTTGAGACTTATGAATTGTAATTGCAAAGGCTAATTATAACGGAAATTGTTTCCTTGAACATTTAATATTTCCACTTTTCCAAAATTTAGTTACCGTATAGGTGGAATTGGAACACAACCATTATTTTTATAAGTTGAATGAAAATAATTTTCAAAACGAACCACTATCACTCGTGGCATTTGATCAGGTGGACCATGATTTTCTTCATAGATAATATCTTCAATGTAACCTAAAGCTCCGTTCACTAATCCTTTTTCAACCCACAAATTAGAACGTAACATAACTTAAGAGCCAATTGATAAAATTATAAATGGTTCAAGTCCACCTGATAATTCTGCACTTGCTGATTTTGCTTTAGAACAATTATGAATAGCTGGAATATAAGCAACTGGTTGACGAAATTCTTTTAACTTTTGATGAATAAATTATTTTACATTTTTATTTGTGCAAATAGCCTAATTGCATCATTGAAAAAATGACGTTCATTTTGTGAAAAAGTTTGTATACTACGTGTCATTAATATTTCATAGTCTTGAACTGTACATTCACCATTACTAACACGAACAAGTATATCTCGAAATATTTGTTGAGATTCATTTTGTCGAAATGATGACGATAAAAAAATGCTTTTGAATGCTTGATGTAAATAATAATTTTCCTTCTAAAAGGAATTCATTTCCTTCTATTTTATCACTGTAAAGTGGTCTGTCATTAACAGGAGGTAACTGATTAATATCTCCAAAAATATACTAATAATCCACTAAACGGTTCATCTTGTCTTGATGGAATAGCTCTGCGTACTCTTAATGAATTTTTCTCAAAAGACTACATCCAGTCATACTCATTTCATCTATAAACAGAAATTTACAACCACAAATTTCCTGTTGAAATTGAGCAAGTGAGTGTGAACTGAGTTCGCTAAATACTTTATGTACTACTAATAAAAGTTTGGAGTGTATTGTTGATCCATTAATATTAACAGCAGCAGCACCAGTTGGTGCAAGCAATTGATAAGAAGATGATCCCAATGTTTGATTCAATTGACAATTGAAATAATTAATTAAAGTACTCTTTCCAGAACCGGCTTTTCCTTGAATAACAATTCTTTTAATCGGAAGTTCTTCTTCGTTACCTTGTAGATAACTAAGTTGTTTTTCAAATATATTTGTCAGTTCTTGTTGCTCATCAGAGAAAACAATATTTGGCAGATTATATTGAACATTAACAATGCAATTTCTTTGAATTTCTATTACTTTTTCTTTTTCAATGACATTTTCTAATGTATTCAACACTTGTTGATTCAAAATAGAATGCCAATTATATCTGATATCAATTTCTCTTCTACCTAGATCTACTTCTTCCTGAATAGTATTTGGTCCAGCAGCTACGTCCATCCAATCATATGGTTGATCTACTTCTAATTGGTCTGTTTCCTCAAAATCTTCTTCGTCTTCCAAATTTTGTAGCTTATAATCCAAATCATAATTCAGAATATCGTCATTCCCAAAATGCTGCTCATATATAATCTTCCAAGTACTATTATGTGGATTTAGATCATTCAGTTGTCGCCAGGGAATATGTAATAAAACATGTTGCTTGTAAAAATTCTCATTGTTTTCAACACCAGGATCATATTTAATTTTTGGCATGACTTTAAGAATAAAAGGAACTTTTTAGTACTGTACTATAATTTGCACCTCTTTTATACATTTTTGTAAAAAAATCTGTTAAATTTTCAAATTCCGCTGATCGCTGTTGATATATCTCCAAATAATTTGAAATAGAAATGCTTCCATCCTCTCTATTCATATCAAGTTGTTAACATACATTATGTGATAAATTAATTAAAACAAATTGACGAGATGTTCAAAACAAAGGCCAACTCATTAAAATCTAAACAATTTCTTGAGCAGAATAATCACATTCAGCACACATTTGTATCAAAATCTTTTGAACTTTTTGTTGAACATTAACATTACTATGTGACGCTTGCACTGTTTGTCTAATGAAATGTTTCATACCTTCCGATCTTTGCTACCGTACCTTCAGCTTTGCTAGCATACTTAGCAATATACTTAAGAACAGCATGAATAGAAACGATGGCTTGCGAATCAATATTTGCTCGCCAAATTTTCAAAATTTGTGGACTATGGCTATTTATATATGAATTATTTCTTTTCGAAATATATTCTAATTCACCATGAATAAATTGAATCTTACTTTCGGTGACACTTTCTTTTGGAAACTTAAAACGACAAGTAGTTTCAGAAGAATTTTTTTCTTTCTTTGACAATAAGCTTTACAACATTTGTACTGCACGTATTAAATGATTTTAATCAACATCTTGATCAGGTACGTCAGTAAAATCCATTTTTGATGGGTGTAGGCCTATATCATATGTTTGAAAAGGATCTGGATGCCAAGTAGATATAAATTCATCGAAATATTTACTAATTTCTTGTATTCTTACAATATCATCTGGATTAAGATTATTGAGAACAGGAGAATTTTCAAGCCAGAAAATACCATGCATATGAGGACTACCTCTATGTTGAAATTCAAAATGAAACCAGAAATCTTTGACTTTGAAATATTAAAAAAAAAAGTTCCATAAAAAATTCTAACCTTTTATGAAAAAATAGGCAACAATTAAAGGATTAGAATTCAATATTTTTGATATACGAATGAATTCAGTATTTTGATTGAGATTGGCATAATTATAATCAGGATCAAGAATACGATAAATCTCTGGCCAATATAAATCAGCTGCACTTAATGTAATAAAAACAGTAGGAGTTCCTAATTCTTCAACCATAAACAATAATTCTCGAGACCTCATGTACCAATAGGCTAAGAGCTTGATGACCTTAGATTAGCATTGTAAGATAAAATTGATTTATACAATCTTGGTTCGCTTTGTAATATTTCTTGAAGTTGTTCGATTGTTTCAATACCATGTAAACGTGAATTTTTTTTAACACAAATATTCCCATTCTGCAAAGCTCTCCAACGCATCAGGCTGTTAAAAGCAAAAAATCGAAATCTTGGATGTTGAGCAAATCTGCCATCTTCATACATCATGAGAAATTTAAAATACTCAGTATTGGAAATTTTACGAAACCTCGCATCTTTAAGATTACCTTTTCCAGTAGGAAATAAAGTTGGAAAAGCTCTACAAATATATCCGTTGCACATACATTCATTAATAGGTACAGAATTTATTCTAGGCCAAGGTAAAACACGAGATCCATCATTATCTTCCTGAATTCCCAATACATTATTTACTACCTGTCGATTACATTTAAAAGTGACCGTTGGAGCTCCAGATTCATAAATATTATTTAACAATGGATTTTGGTCATCATCTTCACTATCCAAATTAACATTATCCAAATTAAATGAAATATTTTGTTGTTCTTGACTACATATTATTTGTCGAAAAACACTTTCATTATCAGGTAATCTTTCTAAATTATTTTCGTCAATTATAATATCACGATACCAAGGATTATTGTTTTTAAGATATGCCAAAGCAGCCTTGACATTATTGCGATTTACAATAAAATCTTTATACCCTTCACCCTCATGTCTTCTAACAAAAATATATTGTGAAATAGTATCGATAGAATGAGGTAAAGAAGTAGTAAAATTTGTAATGTCTTGATGAAAATTAATTACTTGTCCACTATATCCAAATTGACCACCTTTAAGTCGATAGACTGTGATTACTGGATGAACTTGAGCAATTAATTGTTCTTCAATAAACGTTAATTTCTTCAATACATCAGGTTGTGGACCAGGATCCATATTATTGTCAGCGGAAAAAATATTTACTTCATTTTTGACAAAGAGTACAAGATCCACCCTCTTCAACATGTAGATCAAACCAACGACAATGACATACATTACACAATTTGAAATCAAAATTTTTCTGAGCAGTTTCAAAATTCACTGCATACGCGTAAAAACGGGCATCATCACGATGGGGACATTGTTCACTGTGTCGATCTTCTCGTTGTCGCTCTCTTGCATCACGCATTAATGAACGATTACGTGCACGTTCTTTACGACCAGTCAGCGTACGATTTCGTGGCATTTTACTTTAATAATACAAATTATTAAATTAATTAATTAATAATAATAATTAATTTAATTTTTTAATAATTTAACAACTATTAAATCTATAATATATTATAATAATAAATAAAGTTATAACATTAATAATGAAAAAAATACTACACTAATAAAAATTAATATAGAGAATTAAATTATTTTTTCAATTATTATTTAATTAACATCACGCATTAATGAACGATTACATGCACGTTCTTTACGGCCAGTCAGCCTACGATTTCGTGGCATTTTACTGTAATAATACAAATTATTAAATTAATTAATAATAATAATTAATTTAATTTTTTAATATTTCAACAACTACCGTACGTATAATTTAAATATAATTTATTTCAATAAACATCATCATTCAATAAACATTTGTATTATTAAAATCTAAAACATTAAAGGTATTAGTAAGAAAAATTTAGTGTTTCTTTTTCAAATTATGTATGGTCATAGTCATAGTGTGGGGGGAGCCAAAAAAAATGTGTACACTAATTTCAGTGACAGATAAACGTTGAGTGAAATATAAGATGTTTATGCGCGCGTGCACACACACACACACACACACACACACACACACACACACACACACACACACACACACACACACACACACACACACACACACACACACACACACACACACACACACACACACACACACACACACACACACACACACACACACACACACACATGTATATTAGACTTGATTAAGTCAAAAAATATATTTGAAAATGCAAAGGTTTTTGGTTTGATATAACAAACAATATTGCATAAAGAATTATTTACTATAATTCGTTATAATTCGTTAATGACATTTTATTCAGGGCGTTAATTAAGTTCTACATTTTTAAAAATATTACAATGAAGTTGTAGGAAACAGGAACTTACAGAAATGAAATAAATGTGTTTATAGCTTTGTTAAGTTCAAGGAAATCTGTAATATCATTGTGCGTAATGTAGTTTAAGTGCTCTTATTTCATTACATGGAAACCAAGCCTGTGGACATATAGGAGCCGTATAATTTAAATAATTACGTATATATTTTTTTGATTGAAAAAGTAAAAAAAACTTACCTTTCACACAAAAAATCTCTTTTAACAATGTAACTTAACCTCAAACGCAAATATAAAAGTACAAAATATAATTTGATATCCCTGCAGATGTGCGAAAAAGTTTAAATGACAAGACTGCAGCCGCCAACATACGTCTCCTCTTAAAGGAGATTCAGTTGTTAACAGCAATATAGGTACGAACTAAGAAAATTATGAGAACATTAAAAATTGTGTAATTAAGTTAATGGACTGATATGTTATTATGACTTGTTGTTATATAGTTGTTATATTTTGTTACCTAATGTTATATTTATTATTTGTATACTTAGTTATATTTATTTATGTGCAAGATGTGTATTTATATTGCTTGTGTTGTGAGGGGTTAATATTTCTAATTTTATTTTGCATTAGTTAAACTAATACTGTTATTTGTTAAATATTTTTATCTATCTCATTTGTTTACACTATTTGGTATGTAAACAAATATTTACTATATGTTAATACATCTGTTTAAGAATCTGTACAAATTCATTTTTTTGGTCGCTAATGACCGTTGCTGTTGCAGCGACCTTATAAATAAATAAAATAAAAAAAATTAAAAAAATAATAAAAAATACAAAAATATTTTCACTTGCCGATATTTATTAAAAAAATATACATGATAAATGAATCTTGTATTTATGAAATATGTTTTATGATTTATGAAATTTATGAAATATATTTTATAAACAACACAGCACACCAGTATCTTTCATTCAAGAAAAACGGTAGAATATTCGTTATATACACTCTTTGTCTAAAACCACGGAACGCATTAGTAACAGACTATATAGTAATATTAAAGAAATCCCACAGATGGTGACACTTTACATACATATATATATATATATATATATATATATATATATATATATATATATATATATATAGATTTATACAAAACAAGTTATTACAATTATTTCTTGTCAAAATTAATTTTTTATAAAAATAATGATTGATGACACATCTAGACATGAATATGAATAATTATGTTCAATTTCAAGTCTAGAGGTTCAGTAGTTTTTCCGTAAAGTGTACCATAAAAATGTACCAATTGTTGCCTAGTAGTAGGACTCGCTTCGCTCGTCCTAATAATATATATTGTATACTAGCAAGCTCCCTGAGCTGCTGAACTCGTTCAGAATTTTAAAGTTTTTGCAACATTTTGACTCCCAATTATAGCTCGTGGCGCCCCTAAAGATACAAATTTTCAAAGATAAGCTACACGCATATTTTAGTTAATATCATTACTTTTAATCTGGTGTCGACATGAATTTTTTACAATGTTTTCAAAGTTTTAATACATTGTTTGTTCCTAAAATCTTTAAATTTTCAAATTTAAGCGCTATAGGCCTATTCAGACTTGATTAAAATTCTCCTTAATTTGAAAACCTACTTGGAGTTTTGTTATTTTTTTTAAGCTTTTGTACATTTTTTGGGCCGTTGCCCCCCAAAATTTTGAAATTTCCAAAACCGAATATTATATTGAAAGTGTGGTTAAAATTGTCTTTAATTTTGTATCACACATAGACGTGTTAAGGTTTTTCAAAATTTTATTTTTGGGGGATCATCTCAAAAATAATAAGGCTCTGTAGGTTAAAGGTATGGACACGCATGCCATGTTTCACGAAAATTCGCTGATACCTTTGAAAGTTATCGTCAGACATGCCCCAAATAGACAAACGGACAGACGTGCAGACATGCAAATGCCAAATGGTCATGAATGAAACGATGTAGCCTAATGTTTTACGTAATTCGGCCCTCATTGTACAGTAAGGGCATATGCGCAGAAACCAATTTATGGATGTACGAGTCCACTTTGAAATTGTGAATGGCGGGAGGGTAACGGAGTATCAGCTGGTATGCAAGTGAAGGTGTTGCCAACTTTGCGTGTGATGTTTTAGTTATCCGTACATTGTTAGTTACTGTGTGACATACTATCTCAGTCTTGCATTTGTTATTATTACTTCAATTTATTATTAATTGTATCGTTATTTTACAGTCACTCATTTTTATTAATTATTAAATTTTTTGTTAATTTCTATTGGTAGTTTCTATTCTTTAATTACGTATTATCGTAATTATTTGTGTTATCATCCAGTAATAAGGTTTGTTAAAATGGATACTTCTCCTTCAACTAGCAAAGACAGGAAAGTTATTCATAGTCAAGCATGGGAAGTAATAATAAACAGTTTTTTGTTGTCCAGGATTAAAAAGATTCGTGCAATTATATGAATACGAAGAACGCGTCCTTTATGTAATGATAAACTGTAGAGATAGTCGAGTATAATTAAGGAGTGGAAGTGTACAGTTTTCAAATTCTATTGCAATAAGAACGGTCAGAAAGGCTGTAGTTTTTTACGTCTCAGCAGTACACAATGACAGTACACAATGGCAGTATCATTGGACAGAACCAATGACAGAATAATACAATTACAATATTATAATTATTATTACGTATTTGATTTACGTCGGAAACAATAAACGTATAATTCTTTTTTTAAAGCCAGTTGTGTAACTGCACGCACACACACACGCGCGCGCGCGCACACACACACACACACAGATAGAGATTCGTGGTGACACAGTTACAAACAAACCTTAACAGTCGCGAGTTTTTGTTACTATTAGAATTTATATTCATAGGTTGGCTGCACCTTCGCTGATAACAACAATTCTCTTCTCACATCTCACTGCGACTCCCTCCACATCGCCTTTCCCCTCTAACCGTAAGCGTTTCGCGCATTTCCATGCCTTTAACTTTCAATTTTGCTATACCCCGTGATTCGGAGGTCTATCTGTTTACACGCCTAAACTAGATGTATCTACTGGATATTGTTAAAACCATCATTTCCTATCTCCATCATCGTCCGTTCCTATTCGTCTTGTTTTCAAAGTACGATACAACAAAGTACTCCGTAGAACAGGTCTCATGTTATTCTTGATAATCTTGTTATTAGAACTAAATTAAATATCCTTGGCAAGCTTTGTCCTACACATAATGTCACAGTAATCTTATTATTGCTGGTCGTCCTGATTGTTAAAAGCCACTACATTATATTAACATGTATCCCCAGTATAACAATGCGCAGCACGTGTAATGTGATGTAACATATCTATTAACTAAAGAACATATTATCTTGATAGTTTTGGCATTTAGTGTTACGTAGAATTTTGTTATCTAATTGGAACAAACGTAGTTTTGCGCTCAGAAAGGAATAATAGAAAACAAATTGCTAAATAATTATTTAAACCATAACTATCTGCATTGTTTTATCAGTTAATTACGGGAATACAAAATTGTCCATGGGTTTTCAGGAAATTTATAAATCTTGGACTTCAGCATGTTACCAGCCTTCTATACAATCTTGATCTAGAGCGTCAAAAACATTGAGTCAGATTACTTTTTTCAAGAAATGGTTTCGTTATAGCAACGAGCTACCGTATAAAATTCAAAGAACCTGCTTTGAGATTTCAAGATCATTAAGGAAGTGGCCTGAAAGAGGAAGGACATCACATTATAAGAGATTACGGCCGCACTGTATTTTTACCAATGAGGAATACCAGGACAGGTGGATTTTAAAATTTTCCAGGCAACGAAAACAATGATTTGTGAAAAGTAAATAAGGACAACTAAACAGTAAAGTAAATAATTAAAAATTTAGTAAACGCAAATAAACACATAAATATAAAATTCAGTGTTCGCTGTTCCGGTAGACATATACGCTGGGTATATAGTAATAATACATGACATAACATGATAAGAAGAACATGTAATCTGTAATCATCAGATATGAGGTTCTCAAGGTGTAACTTAAGAACCATATCGTCAGACACAAGGTGTAAGGTGTTAAGGTGCTCTATTTGAACTTATTTTTATAGTTAAATGAAACAACGGTATCCAGAAAGAATTTGACATATCGTTTGTAAATGAACAACGAAAAGGAAATAAAAAGATTTGGTAAGACCATCTTAAAAGATTGTATCAGTATTTACAGATGTATGCTCAGTAGCAGAAGTATGCTATAAGCCAACGACAAACAGAGGTGCAAATAAGCTGAAGAATTGGTGGATAACGTAAGAGCATACTTCTTTTAATTTCAGAAGAAGAAGGTAAAAGAGAAAAATAAAACCGTAGTCTATAATGTGCTGTTACAGACGGATGGAGCACAGTAGTGCGTCATCATGGATAAATAAACTCCTTTCCTTTAACGTAGTCCAGTAACATTGAGGGGAATCACAACTGACAAACGTGGAAAGGATACGAGTCGCTCACTCAGTAGATACTGGTAATTAAGCACCATATATAGCTACTACAATTTGTCTAAGGCAAAAGTGATTTTTACAGGAATAACTTTCTACAGCGCTGAATGCCACTCGTGTTAACAATAGATAGATACATTATATAATTTATAATTGAGTAATTATTCATTACGGTTCTCGGTATTTGTCTTTCAAACATTAGGCGTTTGTTATCACTTAGACATTTGTATTTACCACTTGTGTTTGCACGTTTCCAAATGGGTCAGCTTGGAACTTAGTGATCTAGTTGCGAGGAAAGAGCACTACCTAAGCAATGTTGCGACCGACTGTCTTGTTAGTATAGTAATTCGGGTTGATCAAGTAACATAACGACCTGCGATGTACTTTGCCTAATCAAATGTATTTTATAGTATTCCTATGATATTCATAGGAAACATGCTTTTTCGGAAGATCAGTGACAACGAAGTGGATAGCACAGGCGCACGGTGCTCAGTTTCGGAACACCAAGGTGGTTCACTCAGTAATCGGTGCCTGTTGGTATTCCGCACGCGTCAAATTGTGTAACGAAGCCAGTGGGATAATTGACAGTTATGCAAGCGTAACTGCAGCAGTATGTTCCTACACCTTAAAGCAACGACATATTTACAACCATATATTATTATTATTTAATTGTGGCATAAACATCGGTTCGCGCACATACACGAAATGAGAATTTTAATTTGAGTGTTCCTCCACCACACCCAGATTGTAAATGTTAGTTTGAAACATTTTTGTCGAATCTTGGTTTGTCGGATATTCGGGAAAAATTTATAAATTTCAATTAAGCACAGACTAGGAGCTCGTTGAAAACGTGCTTACAAAGTATCGCAGACTGATCACAGCAAATGATAACCGTATTTTTAATAAAAAAAATGCATCTTACACCTAAATACTGTAGTTTAAAATTTTAGAAAAATATTTTAAGTATTGTAATCTCTCAATGGGAAATTTCTTTCAAAAATGCAAAAAAATTACTAAATTTTCATTATTTTTCTTTTGTTTTCGTTTAATTTTAGTCCGAAGTAAGGTGTTTTCTTGTTATAAGACATTTGTTGGATTATTGTTATATCAGTTCGATTGTTTCTTTACAGTCTGATTATTTTCTGTAAGTCTTCATAAGAAAATACGTATTCACTGTTCTATCCTGCTTCTTTCTGATCAGCACTGGTTGGCAACAGTGGCCGCTTTCCACGTCCCCTTGTTCTTACCTAACCAGCTTCTTAATTTCAGAACAGGAGTGACACATCCGCTGCATAAATTCTTTTCTTGTCTCCTCTTCAATTCTGTCCTTAACGTCCCATTGCAATACTGTCATAGAAGGCTTTCGTGTCGCAGTTTGTGAAGTGGTTGTCGTTAGAGTGTGTCGCAGTGTGTGAGAGATTCCAGTAATCTCGTTGTCTCTTTAGCATGTTCCACACAACTGGATTTTCCTCTAATTGGCGTTCTTCACTAATTATTCTTGGTATTCTTAGTATACTTAAAATTTTTTACATTCTTCTGTAAAAAATGATTAAATGTGATACTGTAATCAAATTTATTAAAAAAAATACATTTCTTACATATTATTATTGTCTATTATGTTTGAACAATTTTTATTTAATTTGTGTGTATACGACATGTATTTTAGAAATTACAGGTTATTTTTGTGACAGTAATACAAAAGTATTTTATGCGTAATTCTTAAAGTTAATTAAGAACTAAGAATACAGTTAAAGTTAAAGTTATAGTTAAAGTTAAAGTTAACTAAGAATATTAACTAAAATATTAATTAATTTTGTTGATTTCATCCTGAATTGTAATAGGAATACACTTTCATATATATATATCCGAATAGAGAAGATGTAACCAATAACTAGTATAGATGTATTTGTCACCTTCACAATGAATGCTACGTAGATTTAAGAATGAAACGAAGGGGAAAACTGGGAAGTGATCAGTCACTGACAGGTAAAGGAAATCAACTTTTTTCAAAAGTATTTTGTAGAGAAGCTATCCGTCAAAATACAGATGAAATATTATTAAATGAGAGAAGCGCTATAAACAGTGAGTTTCCAAAAACTGTACCAATTTTGACCCAAGCTACATGCTGACGGCGAAATATGTAGCATAATTATCAGTCTTTAGTTTTACTAAAGAGCTTATTCCCATAAACATTCATTACCACATTCTATAAGTCTAGCAGTCAGACCAATATTTAGAGAACCCCGTTTTTTCTAGTGCTACGATGTTACAAACATGTTTTCGTATTAGAACTCAAAATCCTAATGAATCAGGATGAGTAGCGTAATTAGGACACGTTTTCCAAAAACTGTTAACTTATTTATTGTCAAATACGCCCTAAATATTTTCGGTGCAGATGTTGCATTTGAGCTGAAATTTAAGGTTTAAGACCTTACAAAAATAAGCGAGTCAGCAAGACATAACCACGTAATTGGTCAAGTGTCTGGATAAACTGCATCTAACGAAGTCTGCTTTCGCCATCGAAGTTGAAAGAGCCGTAAGAAGAATATACACTATTAGGGGAAAAGAGAAGATGAAGACAATGAAACAGAAATGTGGTATAGACTAGGGAATGACTCTATAAACTAAGAAGTATTACCTTGTTCAGTGTAAATGTATACACTCTTAAACTTAATGTTCTCCTGTATAGTAGTTTTTTTTAAATTTAGGATCAAATATGCTTAAAATTAATAAGGATATCCTTATGACAATTTTACAATTATTTATACAACAGATTATTCTTGATATGAGCAATTATTTATTACTTTTATAAGCGTAACCTACAAACAATTAAAAAAATTATAACCTTTTACACACTTTTTTTGAGTAATTAACCTGCAAATTGTATCTTCTGTCTTAAACATAGTATTTCAATTATTTTAAGAGTAACCTACAAACAATATTAAAAAAATTATAACTTTTTACACCCTTTTTTTGACTAATTAAACTGCAAATTGTATCTTCTGTCTTAAACATATTATTTCAATTATTTGAAAAGTTACCTATAAAGAACTTTGTACAATAATACATTTTTATAAATATTTAAAACAGTTTATTTTAAAATAGTAGCTATTTTAAAATAATTATGTTAGTGCAAATTTCAGATACTTTAGTACAGTAGTTTTTAAGTAAATGGTAAAAATCATCAGACTTAGCATGATTGGACTAATCACGAAGTCTCCATTTATGACGGACTCCTCCTTATGGTCTACTCTTTTGCACTCCATTTTCTCCATGATACATGTCTCACATCCATATTAATAAAACACCACGCAATAGTTTTAATAATTTCCTCTTCAATTTTAAAGTCGTGTTGTTAAACCAGACGTTTACATCATATTGATAAAGGACACACACACACACACACACACACACACACACACACACACACACACACACACACACACACACACACACACACACACACACACACACACACACACACACACACACACACACACACACACACACACACACACACACACACACACACACACACACACACACACACACACACACACATTACGGGTTCAGTAAATTTAACAATATATCTTACTGAAGTATACCCCTCTTTATCCATCAGTCCTTTATTTTCGAGTTTATTACGTACTTCTTCCACGTTTCGAGTTTCCAGAGCATTTCTGAAACCTCCATTCAAAATGTCACAGGTCATCCTATTTTTCATGGCAATGGAGATTTTCATTTACATTATTTTTGGGCTCCAAACAACTGGCATTATTAGTATGTGTCCAAACCGTTTTAACACCTTTCAATTTGCACAGGTATTACTTGCAGTGATAATGGTTCTCACATTTCCGATGGGTTTTCGTTCTAATTTTGAAATTCAGGTAATTCGTTTCTTCTACAGTTAGCCTTATTTTCAGTTTGTATTTCAAAGCTATTTGTAAATAATAGTGCTACCATCACAAGCCCTATTTTTTCTAGATATTTGAGTTTCTAGAAGCCTTAATAATAGAGCCAGAAGCAAATTACTTTTTTATTTTTCTAATCAGGCGAAAGTGATTACAGTATATGTTCACAGAGTTTCTGAAGTAGAGCCAATAATTTTTCTCGTGTAATTACTTTGTTAATGTCAAGAAATTTTTGTTCAAAATAATGAATAAAGCGAGGGCATTAGGGCGTACCAGTATTCTTCTGATGTCCACAAAGTCAGCCGTTAATCAACAGAGTAGCCAAATGTCGTTATCATTTTCACGTGGGAACAATAATTCATAGCTGTATAATTGTTAACACCAACGTCCATTATAACCGTTGACTAGACTTTGGTGGTATCTTATAGTAACATCTTCACGTGCTGCCTTGTTAATTTAATACTTCAGTGTTTTATCATAACAGAAAAAAAGTTGTCTCCAGATAAACACACAACGATAAAACGTTACTTTATTGAAACCAATAAATTCACAAAATGCCCATACAAATTAACCCGTTTACGTCACATATAAAATTGTATGCATAATTCGCCGGTCGTTATTATACTGTACAGTACTTGCACTAACATGCAAGTCGTTGCTTCTGACAAGTCTTGTTCTACGGCTTAAATAAATACTCATCTTCACTTCTTCACTTGTACGTCGTCATCACTATGATCTTTATCAATATCTATTAATTACTCATTTGTATCTACATCTGTATCTATAATTATATATTATCAATATCGCATTACTCTTTTCAACCTTCAAGGTTTTTCTGATCTATCAGGGACTTTTACACCAGTTATAAGTAAGAATAGAACATGTTTAACAATACCGTTTCCTTTAATTTCTAGAACTGATTTTTTTGGCATTCAAATATCTTTACGTCGTCAGAAGCAAAAGTAAGAAGAAGAAAAGACAAAGAAATGTATGGCAAAGAAGAATAAGAAGTAGAAAAAAGAATAAAAAGAACTATAAAAGACATAAATAATGAAAGGGAAAACTAAACGAAGATGAAAAAGAAGAAAAAGAACAGAAAGACAAAAAAGAAGAAGAAAAAACAGAAGAAGAACAACAATGAAGAGGAGGATGAAATATTAACGCAAGAAATAATTATTTAAAAAATTCCGCAATATAACTTTCGGAAAAAATGGAGTTTCCGAGTAATTTTTGAATGTTTAATTTAATTTAGTAGTTTTTAATTTAATTTAATTTTGTTTAACAAGACTAATGAAAAGAGTAATTTGCACGCAACAAACAAAAGATGAGTGGATTTAATTATGTGAACAATTGTATTGTTTGTGACAGAGGAGCTAAATGTGGGTCATAGTGCTTGTTGTGTGTGGAATAAATTAGATAATTATCTGGGAGTGTGAATCTGCATAATGCTGAGATAACACTATGCTTATGTCACGCATATGGATCAGTGATTCACATCCTCCAACTTCTCATACCATACCTCATTCTCAGTGAAATCAGTCGCTAGCTTCATTTATTGTCTACTTCAGTTTTTAACATTTTGCAGTTCGTCATTAGAATGTTAGAACGTTTTCCATCATTCGAATCAATAATATATTCGTTTTTAATATAGCTGTTTCAACAAGCATCGTTGCAATTTTAGAAACTTTGAGAATTTTTTGATTTCTTCGCGCTGTTCTCGTTCTTATTTGTTCTTCTTCTTCTGGGTCTTCCTCTTTCTCATGTTCAGCGAGAGTGGATTTATGTAAAAATAGTGTACGGTTATTTTCTAATTCGTTTATTTTCATTATTCTAACATTTTATCCAGTACATTAATGACTGCTGGGTTTGCTTTTACAACGAGAAAAAATTATATCTATTAGCTTACATATAGGAAAAGTAATGTGTCATCAACAGAAATCAAAATGTGTACAGTGCTCGTAAAATGAAAGTTAAATAAGTGTGGAGTTTTTATGTTTTCGATGAATCCGATTTTTTGTTTATTAGCAATATCTAGACTGGATTCTGTTGCCTTTATTGTTTTAGTTCCAGGTATATTTCTTTAGTAAGCGTTTGACATGATCAAAAATGCCAAATATCTTATATTGTTTATTGAATACTCAGTCATTTTTCTCAGTAGATAATAACGAAACCTACCAAGGCTTTCATATTACAATAAATGGCTACAACAACAATATCGCCTTTACATGTATAAAGTACAACATAAACACAACCGTAACTAATAAACACAACAGGAAACATAACCACATAAGCGGTGTCACAGAATATTTAAAATTACTCACGGAATCTACCTTAGACAAGAGAAGAACTGCCAAACCAAGATTAACTCGGTACATGGATTAGACGCCCTAACCATTTGAAAAACTAGGCCTACACTACATATTGTTACGACATAACAGAACAGTCTACGTGTTTCTCGAACGATCCAGTGGAATCCGGCTGAATGTTGTGGCGTACTTGATTTCAACATGCGCTCGCAAGACATTTCTGGAAGCCGCCAGCCGCGCGGAATGTGTCAAGGCCGCAATTAATTACTTCGTAGTGTAGAGCTAACGCGCACTATGGAATAATCTAGTATTTCGCCGGAGTATAAATACCAGTACTCAACGACGTTCAGTTTCAGTTATAGTTGCGATATATTACAGTGTGGTTCGAGTCTATTGTCGGGCGATTACTCTGTGTGTTCAAGTGGTTATTGTGGCGAAGTGTTGTGTTTTATAATCGACGGTATAATTATAATACAATTGTGTTTTATATTAGTTGACATTTTATTGCGTGTGAACAATTTTTGTACGATTTGTTGTAAGAGACTGTGTTGTTAATTACGAACTGTTTAACTGTGATAATTAAAGCTGGTGATTAGTGACTTAATTGGTGTCTTGTATTTTGTTTTCCACTGTGCCATACGATGATCAAGTAGACCGTCGTAACAGTGGTGTCAGAACTGGGATAGAACGGTTAACAGTGGAAACAGTGGACACTTTGTATAAGACGAAGTAATTCGTAATTAATCGGTAAACAATGGATGCCAGTCAGATGATGGAAGCTTTCCAAGCGCTGCTGTGGCAGACACGGGAAGAGACAAAAGAAAAACGAAGACAAGAAAGAGAAGAAGCAGAAAAAGGACAGGATGAGAAACGCAGACAGGAGGCGGAAGAAGCGGAAAAACAACAGGATGAAAAACGTAAGCTAGAAGCAGATAAAACGGAAGCTCTTTTTGAAGCTATGCAAAAACAGTTGCAAGAACACAGTACCGCAGAATTGGGACTCCTAAGAGGTGAACTTAATAATCAGGTTACTAAAATATCGGTGGTACAAGAATCAATGCATTAAAAATAGCTGATGTAGAAAAATCTGTCTCGATTGTTGAAGAATCGATGTCTACAAAAATATCTGTCATAGAAGAATCTGTGTCAAATAAAATATCTGCAGTAGAAAACACAATGGCAAACATAAGAGAACCAATTAAAAGCGACGTTCATCAGTGTCGGAAGATACAACCAAAACAACTTTGTGAACAGACTGTATTAATGATAAAGACAGAAAAAGACGCAGAAAATAAGTTAATAGAGAAAGTCACTTTGCCTGCAGTAGGGACAGTTCATGTCAAAGTTCCAACCTTTGACGGAATCAGTCACTGGGCAACGTACATCCGCCAATTTGAAGCTGCTGCATGTGCAAATAATTGGACAGAGAAAAACAAGGCAGTTTCACTCGTTCTCGGATTAAAAGGACCCGCGGCAGAGCTACTACAGAATCTGCCACCTGACAGCCAGAACATCTATGCCGAGTTGATAAAAACTCTAGAATTACGCTACGGTGATAACATTTGCGAGATGTGTACTACGCTCAGTTGAGAACAAGACGACAACGCTCCGGGGAGAGTCTTCAAGAGTTTGAAGCAAGTATCGACAGACTGATTAGATTGGCCTATCCTTGAAACACCAGAAGATTTTTGAATAAGGTTTTCGGTGCAGCCATTTATTGATGGCATCGGAGATTGTGACTTCAGCAAGTGTTACGAATGGCAAGACACCGAAATAGCTCAGAAGCTCTTGTTCACGCCCTAGAGTTTGAAGCTGCCAAGTCAGCGTCCCGCTACATTAATGGGTTTGTGCCATCACATTGCAGTCAAAAGATCCCTGTATCACATTGTCGTTACGATGGGTGCCGAAAAACAATGTTGTCGGACAAACAATTCAGAAGTTGAAGAGAGTCGCAACGATTTGAACGATGGGAAAAGACAGAAGAGCGAAATGTTACAACTGTGGAAAACGTGGTCATCTACAGGTGGACTGTTGGGAGAAGAAGATACCGAGAGAAGAGAGTGATTGAACCAATTGGAGAAGTAAAGCCTCAGAACAGCACGCAGTTTCCACGCTACATAAGACTAGTGGAAACTTGATTGTTAATGGATTTGCGGGAGGTAAACAAACATAATTTACAGTTGACACGGGCGCAACAGTGTCTATTGTGCGCCCTGTCTTAGTCAGCAACCGCCAGCCTCTAATTAGCTCTTGTACAATACAGACTGTGACTGGAAGCCCCGTCAAGGTGTAGGAAATGTAGACGTACGTGTACGCCTGGGTCTTCTCGAGTTTAGCCACCAAATGCTCGTGGCAGACATTGTCGATGAAGTGTTTCTTGGCACGGACATTATGAATGCCTACGGGTTCGTTGTGGACTTAAGAGAGAATGTCCTAAGGGTTGGCCAAGAGAAGATAAAGCTTTGTATGGCTAAAATGACAGGGTCTACCAACCATTCAATTAAGCAAGTGGCATTAGTCGAAGGAAAAGTCAACAGGTGTGGTCAAGAGGAACCGTCCCTATTGCAAGCGGAAATGGAGGAAGAACTAGCGGAGGAAGTACAAATAAGTGTAACGACAAAAGAAGTGATTGAAAAGCCAACTATGGTTGTCGAGACAAGACTTGCTTGTTTCTGAGTTAATGGAAGAACCCAGAGAAAACGTTACTGAAGATGAAGTCACCAATATACGACATTTACTTATTACGGAAATATAACTCGAAGCTGAGTAAACTATTTAAAGATAAAAATTAAAAAATATCTTTAACACATATAATATTGTTTTAATAAAATATAACATACTACTAAATCCAACATTCACGTTGAAAACGTTAGTCAATAGATTTCTTCAACATCCCAATCCGTTTGTAAAACCTAACTTAGGTTTTATAATTTAAAGTCTAATTTGACTACACACAGTTTAATAATAGACATCAATTTCCAGACAGTCAAAACGTGAAATTAATTAAAAACATACAAAAATTTAACAAATAAGTAGCTGGAAAAAGCTTAATATTTACAAACACAATAATAATAAACATTTACTAATTAAAAAACAAATTCAAATAAAAACAAAGCAAGATGATTTATTTAAAATTATAGATTAATTAAAATAAAGGAAATAAAAATATTAAATGTTGTAATACAACAGCTGACTACGAAAACAAACAATACAACAATCGAAATATTTCAATTATTCCTTAATTTATATTGTAATAGAAACAAAATCGATTATTCGTTAATTCATAGAGGGACGTCTGACAATACAGGTATAGTCTGTGAAACGTGATATACAGCGATGATAGTTTAACAACTAATACTTACAAGAATATTTATTTTTTGAAAACATATTTATTAAATATATATAAAAGATACTTGTAAACAACATATATAAAGTAGGCTTACATTGCATACAGTAGAATAATGAGATGCTATTTCTCAAAATCTTCAGAAGTTATATTGTTCATCACTGAAGTTTCATTATCATGAAGGAAGGTTGGCCAGAGGTCAATTCGTATACAGTTCTATCCTAGAGTCTAGAAAGGTGATCCCTTAGGTATTATATTTACTCATATAAATATAGGTATAAAACACATAATATCCCTTATGAATTTTCCCTAGACCTATATTTATTAATTTTATTAATAACTATCCGTTTAGAACTATATAAACCATTGGACGACTTACAACAATAAGGACGAAGGTAACAGTTATATTAGAAACAATGCTTTTCTTGACACGGTCAGCAACAGTGATGAACTCACTGATCTATCCTGGACACTAATGTTGAGTCGGCTGATGGTATTTTTGATTAGCGGAGTCTTGATGAAGAAAACAGCTGACTAATATCCGCTACAACAAACAGCCAGGTATTAAATCATTTTCGAGCAGTGGGATTACGTCTACCATACGCTAGCCCAAAACGTCGCCAGCCGCCGATTCGGCGTACATAAGTAGCTAACGTAGATCAGGGAGTTCTCCGTTATCGTTGACGGATATATATTCAGTCAATGAAGATAATCTTCCACAGTTGTAATTGAGACGTCTGAAGTTCAAACAACATAGATCACGGTCTAACAACACCTGGTAAATAAAAAAGAAACGAAAATTTAACTTTTCTTATCCTTTTTATTTTTATTGTTTTCTTCTTGTTCATCATTATAATCCTCTCCTTGTTCTTTTTGTTATTCTTCTTCTCCTCCTCCTCTTCCTCCTCCTCCTCCTCCTCCTCCTCCTCCTCCTCCTCCTCCTCCTCCTCCTCCTCCTCCTCCTCCTCCTCCTCCTCCTCCTCCTCCTCCTCCACCACCATCATCATCATCATCATCGCCATCACCACCACTAACACCATCATCATCATCATCTTCTTCTTCTTCTTCTTCGTTAGGACCGTGTCTATTCCACAATCATGGTTGTCGTACTAAATTCTGCAGTACCTCTTCTTTCCTGGACGCCCATCTCTCCTCTTCGTGTTTGGTACGTAGTTTTTGAATTTTTCACCAGCCTTGTATTGTCACTGACTGCCTTGTATTTCACCAACCATTCTGGAAATGTGACACTTCTATAATCATTTTTTTCTTTTGGTAATTCAAATATTTATGTCCATTACACTGAGTGTTTCCCTTATATTATTATTATTTATATTGTATTTTGTCTTTCCTACATATCTCCGTCATACAGTACATGGATTCTATAACGTCGCTTTCTTTAAGTTGTTGATATATACGGTCTCTTAAGCATAGGACAGTATCAGTCGTTTTGAGCTATCGTAATCCCTAGATTTTGGTCCACGAATATTTGTTTCATATAACGTGCTTCATGTATGCAACCAATCTTTTTTCCCTTTTGTAAATGGGTTTTGCTTCTTTCTTTGCCCTATTGTTACTTGTAATTCTTTCTTGTAGGTAATTTATCTCTTTCAATGAATTCGCTAAACAACCCGAAGTCATAAAATAATAATATTTTAAAAATAATTTAAAGAAAGCAGTTTTTTAATGTTTATTGTTTTTGCTTCAAGACATCAACAAACGTATTCTCTGCAGACACGAAAAGTATTCAGAGACCACGTACAGTTTACATTTGGCTTCATTAACAAGCACAAACGCACTAATTCGGTTTCTTCCACATATACTCCGTTTATTGCCACCGTACCGTAGGCAGAGAAATAATACTAGAGAACGGAATGGAAATGAACCAATTTTCTGAAATACTTAGAAAACGTTTGCTCTGAGATGCGAATAATTAAATGTCTACATTCATGCTGAATCACCAACTGTTTGTATGTTCCATTCACGATTGGTGGTTGGTATTAAAGCATAAGCAGAATAAGAACTTACTTCTTGAAATACCATACTAAAGTTTATTTCAACCGGTGAAAGCGGTTCATAGGCGCCTATGAGCAATCGACACAACAAGGAAAACACTTGGCGAAGCAATGTTTGATTAGTTAAACAGACAGAGAGGTGTAAACCGTTTGAAATAGAATGTGTGTAAATACCAAGAAAGCGCACTTAAAGCTGCGTTAGGATCATCTATGCGTGAAATAGACTAGGCTAAGTACAGTAATAAAGTTTTATGGATTACTGAAATCTAGTTTAAATGTGAGTGTTTAGACGTAGTTAATCCATTAAGAAAATAGATTAGTGAATACTGTAGGCATTAGCTTATAGAACCAAAACAATAAAACTGGCAAACAACAGATAAAAAACATGAACTTGCACAGACCTTCACAGCCTGTGTCAAACGTATTAAAATCCTTCTGCCGTGGTCTAGTGTCGTCACTCTCGCAACCAGACGTTTCACCTGCACCCAAGTTAATTCCATCAAACGGTACTTCGTGTCTACGAGACTTCAAGTGACTGATGGCGACGGTGTAAAGAGCACGAACTAGCACCCAAAACATATCTCACAAGTCTCAGTGGGTCGTAACCAACGATGTGTTATATATGGATAGCGTACTGACGGACAAAGTGAACGGCAGAAAACGTTCCAAACCGAGTACAGCTTCCACCACCACGGGGGGGGGGGGGATAAAGCGTTTGGCGCTAAGTTAACACGTGTACTAAACGAGTCATTCAGTCAGTAATGCACTTGTTTTGACACCTTACAATTATTACTTTTCGGACAATTATTACTGAAAGTTTAAGCTTATGAAGATTTTATTATTATAGGCCCTAACAGTTCATTTTTATTTTTGGAGTATCTCTCAACTAATAAAATCAAAAAATCTAGTTGTTAAATCTACTACCAACGAGGTATATGAGTCCATAATGTGACATTTGATGGAACAAATTCTAATATAGCAGCAGTTAAGAAACTTTGTGCCAGGTGTCCAAAAAGCACTATTTTTTTTTGTAAAATAAAAAAAAGGTATGCCCAAAGTTTGTGTTATGTTAGACGCCTGTCGCATGTTAATGTTAGCTTGCAATACTTTAGATGATAAGGATACTATAGTGTCTAATCAAGGAATTATGTATTTTAAGTGTATTAAAAGATTAAATAATCTGCAAAAAGAACAAGGGTTAATGTTTGTTAATAAGTTGTCAGAGAATCACATATTTTATGAGAATCAAAAAATGAATGTGAAAATGTCACAAAAACTAAGGGCAGAGGTAGGTGACGCAATAGAGTTTTACTGAACAAATACCTTATTGGAGCCAAACCTACCATTGCGTTTATTAGAATATTAGATACATTGTTTGATTACTGCAACAGTAGGGATCTTTATGGGGAAACTCTAAAGGACCTATTAAAAAATTAAATCGGACCGTGACACAATTAAAATTATTCAAACAGTTTTTTCGAAGTTAACGTGTGACGTGTGTGTTCATTTACTGATAACAGATGACAAAATCTTGAGCGTTTACACTCATTTTACTGACTTTTTGTCAAGTGGAATTTAATTAGAGCGTCATCAGACGTTTTCAAAATTGTAAAATTTATGTATAATTTGTTGATTAGCCTATATCTGACAGTAAACTTAATATTAAAAAACTGAAAATCAGCTTGTAAAAACTTTGCCGGCACAGTGTTTAGAAAACATATTTCAAAAAATGATTTTTCTGAAGACAGCCATGAAGTAAAACTTATCAAATTAATGTGGACATTATTTTATAAAATCTTGTGCTATGATATTCTTAAGGAAAAAACCGCTGCAGCTACATTCTCTAAACTTGGTGTCCGCCAAAATTTAAATAAATTTGTATTATTTAGTTTAATACAAACATGTTTGTGCAATTAATATGTACCTAACTAAATAAAATTAAAAAATTTAATGTAAATTAGCATTGCTAATTGAACACTTTAACGACCATGGCGAGCGTATACGGCCGCTTCTTTTACGCAAAAAACATTTTAAAATTTACGGCTCTCGTCTTTTATTCTTTGTTTCCTTAATTTTTAATGTTTGTACGTCTGAAATTGCATTATTCGTCTGGCTTCAACATTAAATGTTCATAAATAAGTACTTGTGAACGCAGCAGAACTTTGCGATAAACTGAAATAATGTGTCAGAATACTGAAATCTTACTGTGAATAAATGTGTTTATTTTGAAAAAGAACTTATTAAAAACTTCCCACTTTGTAGTCATTAAATAAAGTTAAAATGTTACATAGGCATACAATTTAACACAAAATATTCTCCGCTAAAGCAATAACAGCTATAACAAAGCAGAAAAAGTCAGACTTTATACAGGTACAGAATATAGCATCACGCAGTACACTGTATTCTTATCCCCCATTGGTGGGGAGAGCACTGAGCAGCGGTCGGACCGAATTCCGTGAATGCAACACGCGATCCGTATTTTATACATCGATGGTCAGTATCCACTGTGGGACTGCGCCTGTCTATATACGTCGAAAAAAAGGAATGCTCAGGGATGAGAATTTTTTATATTAACATATTATGGGCATTGCAGGGAGCTCGCCCCGACGTTATCTATCTCCGTTTTTATTTTTCAGTGGCTATTCTTGTTCTACATTATTTTTTTAATATCTCGGGTTCTACGTGTCAGATCAAAAAACAATTTTTCCATATTTTTCATACAAATGTGCGCTGATTAGAAAGTTTAATGTGCATATATCAGCTACGTTTAAGTTTTTAAATCATCTACAGGAACATTAAAAACTTTGTTGTAATTTAAAACTTCCAGCATGGATTAAAAAAATTCACGCATACACACTTCTATCTTTGTAATAAACGCAAATCTCTGAAGATTATATATATGCATACTTCTTTCTCTATACACCTTTTCCCACTCTATGTGGGGTCGATGTTTCTGAGAGTTTGTTTCCATTTTGCCCGGTTGTGCACAACTTGCACCGATAGCTGCTTTTCCACCGTTAGGTCATCCCTAACATAATCTATCCACCTCCGTTTAGGCTTGCCGTTCATTCTGTAGCTCTGCATCTCTATCTCCAGCACCCTCCCTATCACTACATATGAGTCTTCTCTTCACCTCACATAACCACACCACTGTAATCTTCTTTCTTGTGTCCTATTCGATATCGCTACTACATTCGTTGTTCCTCTTATTATGTTGTTCCTGACCTAAACAATTTCGGTTACTCCACATTCTCTCTTGCCCTTTCCTCACCGTCCGTGTTTCAGCACCGTACATCATAGCTGGCCTTGCTACACTTTTATATAGTTTCACCTTAACTTTAGCCTCGATTCTACGGTCACATATAATATAGAAAAAAATCTCTACGTGTATGTACGTGAAATATGACTACTTTGTTATGTCTTTAATTAAATACCAGGTAAGTTTTCGTAGCTGTTAAAGTTAAATCTTATAATGGGTATGACAAACATAATAATATAGAATATAATTTTAGGACCAGTATGTGAGTAATAAATGAGTTAATCATATGTGTATAGTGCATACGTCCTAGTCGATAATTAATACACTACAGTTGCGTCCAGTATTAGGAGCTGATTGGGACTTTCTACTTGGTATATGACTTAGGTTCCAAAATTCTTTCTTTCTTTCTTAAATTAATGTTGTGTTATTTAACAAAACATGTTAATTACACATTAAAAATTTAAAGGTTTTGAAGAAATTAGACTTAAATTTTTCAGAAACTGCACGTTCTACACGTTTGAATACAATCAGCAATTTTAAGTCTTAAAACTTTGTTAAAATTGCACGATATACTTAGGTTTTAAATTTAACTCTATCCAAACAGTCAAAACATGGAAAGGCTTACTACCTAACAAGTTAACTGTTGGACATCTTGTTTTCTAAAATAGATCATTACGTTGTTTTGTCTAATGACTGGAAGCAACTGCCATTTCAAAAATTGTGTTACGTTCATACTATATCAGAGTTCTTTGTTTACAAGGATACAAAGCTTAATTTAAATTTCTTTCATATAAACTATAATGTTAACGTACTTCAGCATGTTTGATACTTCTCTGCTTGAGGCGAGGGCGACGCGACGTTATCACTGCCCAAAGGCTGATTTCAGTTCGAATACGGATCCTAAAGACTGAGAAGCGTGCAGAGTCTGTACCACTGATATCAAAACCTTTTAAAATTCAGGAACACGTCTGAGGTCGATGTTGGCCACCTCAGAGAAGTAGAATCCGGAGGTAAAGCTCAAAACCGCCAGAATCATTTGTACCGGAAAATATAAATTATTATAACGCGAGTCTCAGAATAACGTTGGCCTGTTACAAAATTAACGTTAAACCTAAGAAAGATTCTGGAGTCTAACAAGATACAGACTGTTAGCGCCCCCCCCCCACACACACACATGGAGTGTTTAGAGAACGAGCAAGAAATGGACGGTATGAACTGGTCAGCTAATATTAAGGAGAAACGCCCGCTAACAGTAGGAGGTGAGTAAGAGGAAAGTACAATTCTCAACGGTAAAAAAAAGATAAAAATAAGAAGTAATTATTATTTTAGAAAAGACGGTTAAAAATAATTGTGTACAAATGATATTCACATGTAGGCCTAATACAGTTTTTTTAACATGATAATGTTCTTAGGCTGGGGGTCATTCCACAAAAATGTAACGTCATCGAAAAATGTAACGCTTCCACACTTTCGATTCCCCACAGTCTAGAAATCTTCGGTCTCTGTCGTTTTAACATGATAATGTTTGTTATATAGTAAATATTTGTATTATATAGTAAATATTAAAAACATTATCATGCTTCGATGTTTCGGTTTCGTCGAAATTCTTTTTAAAGTTTTCTTTGCTGCCTATCCTAAATTTCAGAAACATTTCTAGAACCTTCGAGGTCCAGATTTACAAAATTGTATTATGGCCAGTAGTATTATATGCTTCAGAAGCCTGAACCATGACCTCAGCCCAAGAAGATATGATCAGAAGATGGGAAAGAAAGATTCTGAGGAGGATGTATGGAGGTGTACTAGATACTGGAATGTATGAGGATAAACGCCAAATTGTACAATCTATACAAGGAACCGGACATCGTCACATCAATAAAACTAGGCAGAATTAGGTGGGCAGGTCACGTACAAAGAACGACAGAGGAAAGAGCAGTGAGAAAGTATTAATTGGAGGACCGGGAGGAAGAAAAGCAAGTGGGAGGTCAAAAAGAAGTTGGGTAGACGATTTTAATAATACCTTGAGAAGACTGTTTTATAACGAATTTGTTATAACTGACACATCTAGGTTCTACTTATTCCTGTTTCGTGAATGGATTATCAACTTCGTCGTTGTAGATTCTTCTTGACATTCCCCGTTTTTTCCTTTAATGTGGACTCCATTCCATTAGACCATGTGTCATTGGTCATGCGTCGTAAGTGTGTCCATACCACTAAAGTCCATTTGGTAGACAGTTTAGTTCGAATAGTTTAATTACAGTGAAATGTTGAAACATCTTTTTTTTCCAACTTACGTTGTCACGTGGCTTTTACCTTGAGCCAAAAATGATATGTTCCTATTCTTGTTTTTTCCATTCTACTCGGCATTATCAATCTGAGTATATATATTACACACACGTGTGCGCGCGCTTTCCGTGTGGAGTAATAGTTATTTGTGTTACTAACGATAATTGTCGCTGTTATATCAACCAAAAGATGGTGCACGAAAGATACAGCCGGTTGAGGTCGAAAACCGTAAGCTGTGTTTATGTTGTACCGTGGATCGATCCCGTCAACTCTAGATTAGTAAACAAGCGCCAAACGCTCTGGTCTAGTAAGCCATTACACCAACAGCATTAGAAACAATATGTGAAGTGTCCAGCGTTGTCAATTGTTGGATCTGCATTATGTATGTACTACGTATGTATGTATTGCGATAGAACACAGGATCATGATAAGCAATGAACTATGTCTTATGCATGGATGACGAACATTCGCGTGTTTAAATTTGTTTCTTGTTCAAATTGGTTTTTTAGCTATAGTTTTTGTATTGTATTACCGATAAGAATTTAGAATAGGTCAAACTCTTAAAAAATTTATTTGTCATTTTTCTATGTAATGTGTTTGTGAAATTGAGCGCGGGTGCGCGAGTTATTAACGTTTTTCTATTGTGTCCGTTATAATTATCCGATTTACATGAGACTTGTACAAGACATAAAATTTAATATTTGCTACAATTTCCTTATATTCTGTGATCTTCAAATAACTGTTAAATGTGAATTTGTGTTATATGAAATCTCTATTTAAAACTCACTCAGGCGTGAAGTAATAAAATCCCAGATAATTATCTGTGCAGGCTTTGTCAATTTCTTGCAAAGTGTTGCATGAAGAACTATTAGTGCCGTGTGCATATTCATCATGTGACCGATGATTGGCCAATTAGAACGCAGTAAAATCATTGAAAATTGTCTGTTGCCATATGCTGATCAGGGCAGTTCATCTTGATCATTCGTCTAGTAAACGTGCGGCCCGCGTTCAAGAAGTTTCTCTTGCGTGAACACGTAAACTGTGCGAAAGGTGTACGAAAACTTGGAACTCTGTGTGAGTTATTCTACAGACCCAAGTAATTCAGTTTTAATAAATAATATTGTGATTTTCAAGTATCCGTGTTAGTCAAGATATCCTCATAGGGAGATCTACCGACCGCGGTAGATCTGGTGACGCGAGGACACTTTAAGACGCGCCGGAAGGTGTACGCCTATACACCGCTTTTCATTAAACACCCACGTTACACCTTGAGATACATAAATAAGTTATAACAATATTAAAACATTTTAAAAACCTTTAACAATCATAATCAGTGTTATCGCAGTGAGGCAGTGTTGCAGTTTGTAGAGCAAGTTCAGCGTGTTTATCATCAGGACACCATCCCAGCAGAATCCACGAGGGAAGGACACGTGAGAGATACGCATCGCCTTCAGCCATCTCGTCGTATCAAATTGGAATATCTTCACTCAAGTAACAAATTCAGATCTGAACTTTATATAAACTGTTTTCAAACAATATGTCAAAATTCATAACATTTGTGTATGTTAAAAAATATATTGTATGAACTATTATTCAATTGGTGCGAAATAAATAATTATAATACCTCCAATGATTAAATAATTATAATACTTGTTGATTTATAAAACACACACCATAATCATATGCGCAAGAATTAATTCAATCGAGTTGTCGCAGTATGTTTATGTAAGTATGCATATACGTGTGTGTCAATGGTACAGTTTAAAGCACCGTTTACTTTTGCACAAGAGTTAATTTGATTTTCTTTCTTTAAACCAACAAACACTAGTGAAAGTAAGTTGGTTACTGCATATATGTGTGAGTGTGTGCAAACAGTGTGTGTAGCACTGCGCGCGTGCCACGTATGGATTTCTCTGAAGCTGTGGGCGTGACGGTCATCGCTGGCCTACTTTTTCTTTTCCATTTCGTTTCGTTTTTATTAATATTGAAACAAGTCGCTCCGTTTCATACGTCCAGTCCTATTAGACGCCCGCGGCCGACTACGTTCAGGGCCTTCAACTCTGCTCTGGAAAGCGGACTGGACCAGTTAATCGATTGTAGTTGTACCGGTTACTCTCTGTTTCATCCCTTTCTTGCTATTTCTCTGCCTCTCCTCTCTCCCTCACACACACACACACACACACACACACACACACACACACACACACACACACACACACACACACACACACACACACACACACACACACACACACACACACACACACACACACACACACACACACAGAGAGAGAGGCAAAGCCGAACATATGGGTGTATTGTAGGAATTCAAAACAATGAAAGTGAAAGAATAGAGGAGATAAGATTGAGGCCGCGAATGTATGGAAGAGGACTATAAAGAAGGTCAAGGTTCACCAAGGCTGTAGCACCGAGTGATAGATTAGTATCTTTATAGCAGATCTTTATAGCGATCTAACTGTTGAATATAACAGATATTACGCGATCTAATGTAAGCATTTATAACAGCTAGAAAAAAAGGTTGAGTCTTTTTCTAGTAAATAGTTTCATGGTCGGTTTGTACAGTTTAAGAGAATAGCATAGACAATAATATTTGAACAGTAGAATTGCAAAATAGAAGAAAAATAGCCACTAATAATTTTTGTTAGCATTTCTATAAAAATAATCGCTTCCCTGTCACCAATAATTAGCCAATGCTTACTACAGGAGTTCGTTACGCACTATGTATAACAAATAAGCAGTCATTGGGTCAATAAATGTACAAGTCTTTACAAATAGCAAAATAATATTTTCATAACACTCACTAACCACCGTAAAACCGCCCGGTACTCTTTCTTCTTCGCAATCTGTTTCTGAGTTTATCACGGCTGGCGTCATAATTATTAAAATTACTATCCGGGCTGTAAGGCTGTGCTCTCCCAATTTCCTCAAACCGGAAGGTGTTAATTACTCGATGAGACGTTTCGGCCTGACCTCTGGAGGTCATCTTTAGTGTAAGGACTCAACAACTGACAAGGTGTACGTCAGTACAACCATAGTATTGTGGCAAAGGCTGAGTGGTTCCGAAAAGGCCTTCTATATATATATATATATATATATATATATATATATATATATTTTAATCACTTTCTGCTACAGTCCGTTTCTTGATGTATATAATACTATTATAAGTATATTAGTTATAAGTATTATAGTAATATATATATATATATATATATATATATATATATATATATACATTCCTAGAATTTGCACGAAGTCAGCTGCAAATCACCACCACCCAATCAGAAGTAAGCGCACACTATAGGTTCGCTAGCACGGGATGCCAGATCCTATGTAAAGCCAGGCTTTCTCCACGCCGATTCAAACTCAACGCATCTCCCGATGTCTTGGACGTCGCGGTGATAAAGAGAGTTGACCGCCCGGTCCATGTGTCCGTGGTAACGGAACTCTCGTTCGATCACCTCCCGATTTTGCTCCACGTCGCTACCCAGCACGTCACACGCAGAGACGTCAGGAAGGTGGTAGAGTGGGATCACCACTCAAAACCGTCCGCCAAGTCGACGAGGCAGTTGCTTTGACGAGGCCGTTGTATCTGCGGTTGCCGCGTCTTTCAGTATGAAACCTGGTCTCACGCGCCACTATCAGCGGATCCCTGAGGAGATGAGTGCTCTTGCGTGCTAGAGAAATCGCCTCAAGAGACGCTGCCAGCGTGATCCGGCAGACAAAGGAGCGTACAACCGGGCGACCGGCATTTTATGTCGTGAAATGCAGGCCTACCGGGGACGCTGTTGTTCACTCTCCGTGGCCCAGTCGGCGGAGAGTTAGACGAGAGTCGCCCTTACCGGATACCTTCCGTATTGACGGGGAAGAAGCACCATGTCCTGGGTCGACCAGAGGCGAAGGCCGAGTGGTAGTGTTTCGAGCGACAGTTTGCTACCAACCCACCCATGGACTGGGATTTCGATGAAAAAGTCGAGAACGAGGTGGAAGACTTTCTATCTTTTCCGATCACTGCGGAGTCCTAACCCGTTATTAGGGAAGAGGTCTCAGATCGGCTAGCTGAAATCGTATCAAGAAAACCTCTTGGCCCGGACGGGGTTTCCAACACCGCTCTACTTCGTCTGCCGGAGCCAGGAATACTTTTCTTGGTCGCGCTGTTCAACACGTGTCTTAGACTGGCCTACTTTCCCAAGAAATGGTCATAGTAATAGTAATCCCGAAGCGGGAAAGGACGCTTCCCGTTCCGACAACTCCCGGCCCATTAGTCAGCGACGTCATAGGTCCTCGAATGTCTCGTAGAACGGCAAGTCCCAAACAATCTAGGAAACTTCGACTATCTGGTCCCCGGCGAGGATCGTATTGGTGCGGCGGCGCTTCAACACGCTCCCCTCAGTCTCATTTCATTGGTTCACGAGCTGTTCAATGGATGACTCCGGCTCCATTACTTTCCCTAGCCTGTGGAAACGTGCAAAGATCTTTATGATCCCCAAACCTCGTAAGCTGCGTATGCTTCCCGAGAATCATCGTCCTATATCTCTACTGCAAGTGATCTCGAAGGTATTGGAGCGGCTCCTGCATAGTCGGTATGCCCCCCTTAGATGGTTTCATTCGGCAGGAGCACTTTGGCTTTCGCAGAGAGAACTCGACAACCCTTCAATTCGTCAGGGTCCTTACCCAATTGACGGATGCCGAGAACAAGCATCAACCCACCAACGATCTACCTGTGCAGCCTGGAATCACTCTTTCGCTCTATGCGGATGACGCCATGTATCATGCCACCTCGGCTAATCCCGGTTTCGACGCTGGCGTGGTGCAACGTTAGCTCGCCCTCCTTCCGAACTGGCTACGGAAGTGGAGAATGGCGATCAACACGGAGAAACCCGAGGCGATCACCTTATCTTGTAAATTTGCTTCCCGCTGCCAGCCCCTCTCCCTAGACGGCAGCAAATCGCATGGAAACGGTCTGCAAAATACTTAGGTATCATTCTTGACCGGCGCCAAAGCTTTGCAGCCCATGTTTCCCAAAGTCTCCAGCGTGTCCGCGGTGTCAAAGCCAAATTATACCCTTTTATTTCTCATCGGACAAAGTACAGTGCAGTGCCTGTCCGCACTAAACTCACAATCTAACTGCTCTTTCTTAGAGCAATCCTCACAGACGCAGCCCCTGACTTTTGGGCATTACTCAGCCCAACCGTTGTCGCTCGTTTGGAAGCTTTCCAATCCCAGACCCTTCCATAAAACATCAAGTCTCCGTGGTTTGTCAGAAATGATGTTATCAGGCGAGGGCTGAAGGTTCCTTCTGTCACTGAAATCGTTTGGTCTCTAGCCCTCAACCTTTTTACCCGAGCCTCCATCTCTACCCATCCCCATCTCCATAGTCTTAGCATAGAGACGTCTGGGTGGCCCGCTACCTAGACGCCACAACCGCCCCCCCCCCGAGCGCTGCTCGACGACCCTCCGTAAGTCATCATCTGCCCCATCCGGCCGACCTTAATTTCTCCCTCTCACCCCCTGTCTACATCTTGACCGTACCGGCGCCCGGTGACAGACTGAGGGGGGTTTCGCTTGCCTTAGGTGTGCTCAGTGCCGATTGCGGGTCCCTTCGAAGTCCGGGGTCCAACAAAAATTACATCAATTCATCCCTCCAAACATGAATATCTAGAAGGTTCCAGTCCTGCATAGCGCGTGATCGCTAATCATGGTAACAAGCAGGCGTCAGGCAGTCATCGGATTCGCCCGGACACTGCGACCACCGGAGCACGTCAAGCTGCTGATCTGTACACCTGGACCTGGACCTCAACGCCGATTCATTGCGACGGCAGCTTGCTTCAGGATCCCTTAGTTCGTCAAAGAGAACGCATGGTCAGTGTTAGCGAGTGCGTGTTCAGCCAACGCAGACTTCCCTGGCTGCCTCAGACGACAACAGCGGCTGTGTTCACCAACGCGGGTACGATCGCTGCGTTTCGTAGTGCCGATGTAAATCTCGCCGCAAGATATTTCCTAGCAAGACGAGAGCGGATCCCTGGAGACTTTTCTCGGCCTCAGGAACTGCTGGATCTTCCTGGTCGGCTTGAAGATGGGTCTCACAGGAGAATGTTGGCTTCGCTGTCTTGGCCTACGTTTATGGGGTACCGGACCGCATTGGCAGGTTGCTGAGCCGGCGCAGCATGAGAACCATCTTCTTTAACCGCAACTAACTTTTTACGTAGATTATTTCTTAAAGAATTTATATTTCTTTCCATGTTTCTCATTCTAAGTTCAACGTAGTAGACATTAGTGACAGATTAGTATCTCACTGTTGTTTTGCTTGCTTGTTGTGGTAGCTTATTTTTGTGAAGTACTTTTTCGTTTTTTCACGTATGGTGGGTACACTTTAATTTTCATGTGTTTGTCATTTTAAGACTCTTGACCTCAGACCGTATTGATATTATTGCACTGCGATAGACTATTACGTGCCTGTAGGTATAGACAGATTAAATTATTAGTAGCCTAAAGACGACTATCGATTTTATCAAACCAAAACTTGCTGGATTCCCAACCATTCTTCCATGTGTGGAGCAGGAAGTATGATTAGAGATCTCAACATTATTTGGCGGAAGGTTCCTAATCGTGCGTGTGCATGCTTGATTGTATTAGTAGTCACTAGAATATTTTGTTTTCTTTACACACATCGCTACGTGATTAGTTATCAACAACATGTTTCGCTTTTCACGTAAATGTGTTGTGTTAGGGATCGCCGTAACAATACATTTTGTGTTGAGAGAACTCAGAGAGAACTTTTTCAATCCAATTTAATATGAAAACAATATCTGTTTATTATTCTAGAAACAAGTCACTATATTTCTAGCGTTAAGTGTTTATACATTGGTTTAAAGTACCTTTCTCCGAGCAAAAATATTATCGTTGCATATTATTTTATTTTATACTGATCAAGCAATCTCAACAAACATCCAGACTTCCTGAATTTCGTCATAACCAAGGGCACCTTTTCATCGTATTGTTACGACGGTCTACTTGATCGTCGTAGGTACAGTGGAAAACAAATGACAAGACACCAAATAAGTCACTAATTACCAGCTTTAATTTTACCAGTTAAACAGTTCGTAATTAACAATACAGTCTCTAAAACAAAACAAATAAAAATTGTTCACGCGCAATAAAATTTCAACTAATATTAAACACAATTGTGTTACAATTATCCTGCCCGATTACTAAACACTTCACTAATAACCACTTGAACGCACACAGTAATATCGCCCGATAATCACTTGTAATCGCCCGACAATAAACTCTCGAACCGCACTGTAATTTATCGCGACTATAACTGAAACTGAACGTCGTTGAGTACTGATATTTATACAAAGCTCACAGACCAGAATATTCCAAAATGCGTGTTAGCGCCAGTGTGTACGACGTAAATAGTTGCGGCCTTGACACAGTCCGCGCGGCTGACGGCTTCCAGAAAGGTCTCGCGAATGCGTCGAGAGTCACATACACCACCGCATTGCATTCTGGATCCCTCTGGAAAGTTCGATAAACACGTAGATTGTTCTGTGATGTCGTAACAGTATACTGACGTAATTCCTAATAAGGTGACAATCATCCCCTCATAAATAAATGTAAAAGAATAACTGAACTATTAAAAAAAAAAAAAAACTGGAATGTGTACCGACTTGAAATTAACAATAATTAAACTTACTTACTTACTTAACCATCTTTTTCTATCGACTAGTTGTAGAGGTATTGCAGAGAACGCGCTATCTTCTCCTATTCCGGCCCCAGTCCTCTAGCCCCAGTCCACACTGCTCCTCTCCTTTATACACTTTCTTTAGTACTGTCTTCCTACTTCAATCTGGGTCTTTTTCTTCTTCTTCTTCTGCCTTCCGATTTAGCTTTTCACATTTCCTTTGGTCTTCTATTTTACAGATGTAGCCAAATAATCTCTGTATAATATTTACCGTATTTCTTCCATCTTGTGACTTCGTTTTGCGTTTTGATTTGATTTTACGCGTTTCGAGACAAATGTCTCGTCACCAGAAATAAATTAAATAAAAATTCACTCTTGCGAGGTCGTTACATATTAAAATACAAATATTCGAAAACGATTGCACACATACTCGCTTTACTTGAGTGCGCACTCGAGTCGGACCGATCGGACACTGATTATCAATAGGTACCGTGTAGATAAATAATTTATCCCGTGTAGATACAGTGTAGATATATAAAAATAAATAATTTTTATTTTATTTATTTCTGATGACGAGACATATGTCTCGAAACGCGTAAAATCAAATCAAAACGCAAAACGAAGTCACAAGACGGAAGAAATAAGGTAAATATTATACAGATTTTGTCAATAAGTGACTTGGATACCATTTCAAACATGTCTTTCAAATAATCTCAGCTGTCAGCTTTCTAGCTTATCAATTAGAAGGAATCCCCCCGAGTTTCTTGCGGATAGTGAGGCATTGTATACTATGCTTATTTCTAGACTTCTATGAAACCTCATCCCCTTTGTTTGAATTTTGGTTTTATATCTGATGTTCTAGGACCAATACCATCCATATGTCATAGTTGGGATATATCCAGATTTGTAGACTGCCAGTTTTTCCCGTACGAGATTTTTATTTTCCCAAGAAACGTTTGTTTTATGGCTCCAAACAGTCTGCTGGCTGCCGAAACCATGGCCCCCACATCCTGAAGCGGGCCCCCAGGCCAGGATCTTTGGCGGGCCCCCCCTACCTACCGCTAAGTTTAAGGGCAGCGTAATGTTCTACAGGATTTAGGATAAAATAAGTCAGTTTAAATGATGACACAAAAGTAATATTTATATTTATTTAAAAAACTATATGGATTTACATAATAAAAACTTACAATAATATAAACAATTATCTCAAAGTATATTTTCTAGCTTTTGTCGACGCAAATTTTTCAATAACTTCAGTAAAATCAACTTGCTTAGCTAAATCATTTTCGATGCACAATATTGCTAGATGATTAAGTCGCTCTTGACTAGTTGTGCTTCTTTGCCACGTTTTCAATGAATTTGCCAGTCTGCTGAACGATCTTTCAGCTGAAGAAACAGTAACTGGTACTGTACAAAACAGTTAAATGGCGAGACAACCATTGGCAAATATACCTTGCAGTTTTTTGTCGTAAATTGCGTTCAGAAGTCTAATTGGGGTTCTTTTAGTACCGAAAACTGTCTTGTGAATACTTTTAAGGTGAAGGATTTCGTGCAGAAAGTCTTCTGACAAATATTTCTCATATGTATTTACAAGTTTTGCTGCTTTTGCGGTAAGTTGACCATCGTCTAAGTTCTGGAAGCTCAAAATGGGTGAGAATAATTCACATATGGTATCTGCTGCTTCAAATCGTGTCATTAAATCATTGATAATAAAATCCAATACTGGGTAAACTACGGAAATTCTGAAATCTTGTTCAGGTTCTATAGAAATTTTTCGGTTTTCGGGAAATTGAGGTTGCACTCCTACTGCTTCAGCAACTACTTTTGCTTCTTGAACAACACTTTCCCACGAGTCACGTAAGTGCTGCATCTCTTGCACTAAGTCTCTTATAAGTGCGGTCTCGACATCAAGAGATATTCCTTTACTTTGTATGACAACGTTCTTGTTGTCAATACTTGCTAATATTTTGTGCCAAAACACTGTCATTAGCAGACCTTTATAAGATCTGAAATATTTTTTTAGGCATTTAGTTGTGTTCAGTGCTGAAGGAGTTAATCCTGTAGTCATCTCTCCAAGAATGACATCTAACACAGCAAGTATGCCGGGATAATGTTTAACAATTGGGCGCACAGCTTGAATTCTTTCACTCCACCTTGTTTCTGAAAGACTTTGAAGAGATAATGTTACGTGTTTTTTCAATACTTCCCAGCGTGCAGGACTGTGAGCGAACAAAGAGTAGAAGTTTTCTATATTCCCGAAAAACGTTATAACATCTGGGTTGAGCTTTGCAGCGTTGACTCCTACACGATTCAATGAATGTGCTCCGCAGGGAGAGAACAAGGCACATTTGTTCTTTTCTAAGATGCGGGACTTAACGCCGTTTATTTTGCCACGCATATTTGCGCCATTATCGTAGCCTTGCGAACGCAATCATGGAGAGGTATATTGTTTTTTCCAGAGTTGCAAGTATTTCTTCAGTTATTTTTTCTCCAGTTTTTCCAGTAAAATTCATGAACTCAATGAAACGTTCATTCACTTCGAATTCGTTTCAGTCTTGGTTTTGGGATATGTGTCTGAGAATTAGGACGTTTTGTTCACTGTGAGAAATATCTGGTGTTGCATCTACTATTATTCCGTAGAAAATTGCGTCTCTTCTTTGGTCAAGAATGGTTTGGAGAACTTTGTCTGCACAAAGGCCAATAAACTCATTTTGAGAATACCACGACAAATAATGTGCATGTCCTTTCATACTTTTACCTTCCACCTGATTTTGTTGAACTTTGGCGAGATGTTGTCGTGTCACTTCATCGTACTTTCCAATCAACTCTAAAATTTCTAAAAAATTCCCATTATGAACATCTCCAATCTTTGAGTTCTCTCCTTGAAAAGCTAAACCTCTAGATGATAAAAATAATGTTACGTCTACAAAAATTAAAAATCGCAAGAGTAAAGTGGCACTTCCGGTTACCCGATTTTAGGATGGACGAAAAAATGTACGCGGTTTCAAGAAAAAAACGAAGTAAACATACCTGTAAAAACTTTTGGCACGCCGGCGAACAAAACAACGAAGTAATACACTAACCACGTGGCAGATCACTTTCAAACTGAACATAAACATTCAGCAGAGCTTATCCCACAGATATTCACATACCGTAAACATTCGTAAGTAAACACGCATTGTATAGGCAAACATCAGCTGTTTTTGTTACTTTTCAAGGCTTCCAGAGAGGGCAGCACTAATTACAAAGCATTTCTAACGATGTCATACCATACGGACAATGTTGTCGAATACCGCAGCAAACGGAGACGTTTTTTAAACGATGTGGACTATAGGCAAATTGCTCAGCGAACGGAGACAAATTTATTCGACTACAGTCGAATTACACGGCGAAAGGGTTATTAATTCTTCCACTGACAATAATGAAATTAAAGCGTATTCATATCCACGTGGGTGAAGCCGTGGGAAAAAGCTAGTATTTTATAAAGAAGTCGCTTTTTGTCTTCTGTTCATCTCACTTAGCTATCCGACCCACCACGCCGGGCCCCTCCTAATCCCGGGCCCCCAGGCTAGAGCCCCGTCAGCCCCCCCTTGTGGGGGCCATGGCCGAAACACAGGAGTCTAGTTCTGTTTCAATCTTGCTAACCTCACTAAAGACTCAAATATGTAAAGGTTTATCCACCTTCTCGATCTCACTGGTGTAAACAGCTGTATTACGTTGTGTCACTGGTCTGCTTAATACCATTGTTTTCATTTTTTTGAAGCTAATGGTCATGTTTTTCTTACACATAGTTGCATCCCACATATTCAGGTTACGCTGCAGATTCTATTGTGAGCTAACAATCAGAACAGTATCGTCACCAAAAGCGAGATGTAAACAACACAAGCTGTAATATCCAATTTCTTGCTTAAATTCTTTACTGGCTTGTTTGTTGGCTTTCTTTGATAATAGCAATCAAAGAGATGTGACCAAAGAGATGAGAGTAGCATCACTACAATAAAGAGATGTGACGAAAGGATACAATTCTGTCTCACCCCTGCTGAGGTATTGAACTCACTTCATGTTTCTTTTGAAGTTCTAACATAATTTCGATAATTTTTGTAAAAGCTTAGAACTGCTTTTAAAAGGCCAGCCTCAACATTATTTACGTCTATTGTCTGTCATAGAGCCTCCCAAGGAACCTTGTCGAAATCTTACTGCAAGCCGAGAAAAGCAAGATGGACTTCTCTGTCAACCTACAAACTTTTTCCACAATTTCTCTGAGGGTAAAGATATGGTCTTGCATTATTCTTCCCTGTCCGAAACCCCACTGGTTTTCTTCCAGCTGCTGCTCTAGTTCGAATTTCAATCGGGTATCTAAGATCCTGGAGGATACCTTGCCTGGGACACTGAGGAACGATATTACTTTAAGATTAATAATATAAACTAAAATAAAACTTTAAACATGCCAACAATATACAAGGTTTAAAAATCTTTTATAGTTTGTTACTTTATAACAGGTTCCGAAGCAAGCTACACCCAACTTGGACCAAAAGGAAATTAAAATCGTGATAGAAATGAAGAAACATTTAGTGTTGGAAAAAGAATGGCCACAGCAAAATGACACCGGAGTTATTTTACGTGTGACAAAACTAAATACAATCAACTAAATAAAAAACTCAAAGAATAAAACAAATTTGTGAAAATCGTTTTGCAAACTATAGAGCAACCCTCAATCGTTATGATAACTTTGGTGGTCAGTTAAATCTTTAAGAAAAGTTAAATGACAATAAATTGCTCAATATGCACAGAAACACCAAACGAAGGTCTGCGGGCTAAGAATAATCGAGGAAAACATCAATATCTGGCTCACGCTTAGCAATTCACAAGATCAAAATATCCAGAACAAATTGAATAGCTACAATTTACACATCACCCAGTTATTAATTATAAAACCTATGGAAATTTTAAAAAAAGTTTTACTTACAGGTAAAAAGGAAATGCCCAGACCTAGATCAGGTAACCTCTAAAATGTTTAAAGGGTTTCGAAATAAATGTTTAGTTATATTAACTTACACATTCAATGCCATACTTTCCTAAGATATTAAGAATATCAGATATAGCCTAATTGTCATTCCACAACCTAGAAAATAATTAGCTAATACTCCTTCATACAGACTGTTAAGTTTAATAATCTATATATTTCTAAACTGTAGAAAAACTGTTTCTCATCCTAAATGCTTGTGTCCTAAATGACAAACACAATTCATCAGATTGGATTCCGTCAAGTAGCCCTACATTCAACTATCCAGCAGACCTATCGGATAGCACTCTACGTAGCTAATGAATCTACATATGAAGAAAGTATTTCTCAGACGGTTTTTAATATAGTTTGGAACAAAAACCTGTTGTATAGAATCGGACTCTTTTTACGGCATATTATATGCTATTAAAAGTATACTTATTAAATTAACATTGTCGAACAAGAATGGACGATGAAACATCTGACTTCTGTCCTGTACAATTTGCACATCATACGTATATTGAATATTTACGTCTGACCTACCTATAACTGACTACATTATAACAAGAAATTGGCAGATGACACAGCGGTTCCGACTATTCACGAAGACTTTATAACAGTATCGTCAAATCTTCAGAATCGTCTATTCAAACCAGAAGAGTGTGGAGAATCTAATTTAACAATTCGAAAAGTCGAAATTAATGAATCGAAATCATTGCACGTTACGTTCACCGCAAGAAAAAGGGAGTGTCCGCCAGTTTTCGTAACTAACACAGGCATTCCTAAACGTTATGCTTGAAGTACTTTGGAATCTACCTTGACAACACTTTATTGTGATTCAGTAGGGAAAAAAAGTTTTAAAACAAAATCCTTTTATACAAGTTATAATTAGGCTTATTTGGACATACGGACTAGAATTATGGGTCGTACCAGTAAATCTAACATTACCATTACTGAACGTGCAAAATAGAATATCGTTGTAGCCATGTCTGACATGACATGATTTGTTAGAAACCAGATTTTTTAATCTATATCTCCATAAAAGAATCATCCAAGTAGATGGACATGAAAAACGTAGTAAACATCATAAAAGTTGCATGAATGTCCTCTTTTTCAACTATTTTTGTATAAGCATCACACCACGAGACTGTAAATAAAAAAATTATACCTTTAATTAACATTTGTTTTAGTAAATAATACTACTACACGTTAAAAAGCAACTGAAAACTTTATAACAAAGTACGTTTCCAAATAATTTTCATCAGACAATTTTCATTTACTGCTGAACAGAAGACGTAGATTGAACTTTCATAATAATATGAATTAAAGAAAATGTAATTTTTTTTTGTCATTATAAATTGTCACTAGACTTTTCGTTTCAAACAATTCACACTGTTTCTATTGTCTTGTTTGTTACAGAGTGTTTGCGAAACACTCGATAACGAGCGAGACTAACCGATTAAGAGGAGTTGGACGCGATTAAACGTTGAAAAACGGGCTAACAGAGTTGTTTTCCCACCGTGACTTGTCAATAGGTGATGACAGCGTGTGTGTCCGTACAAGCCATTACGATGACAACAATGTGGCTAGGAAGTAGGTGCTTCCGGTTACTCACAACAATTACTTGTCACGTAACACCGGCAACAATGGGCACAGTCACTCGCCATTTCATACTGCTCTACATTGTATCATCTTAATTGAATGTTCGAGTTGTCAGAGTTTTTTATTACCAGGTACTTTATTTCAGTCAATAAGTAAGTCGTGGAATCTGTTGTGTACTAAACATTCGGAATTAACACTCATATGCACAATGTTGTACAGGCCTACGTGGAGAATTGTGGGACACAAGTTTGTGATGTATCCAATCTGTTTCCTCGGGTTATGTGTTTCTTGAATTTTGTTAGTTCTTGAATCTCTAAACCTATGACCAGGCCACAGTATTGATAATTACTATTATTCCCGTCTCTTAGCTATGTGTCTCCAGAAGTTTCTTTTCTTCTTTCCGTCTTCTAGTCTTCTTCTTCTTCCAATTTTAGTCGTGATACTTTTTACGCACACTTCCTGTCAGCACCGCACGAGAACTTTTGGCAGCACAGATTGTCTCGGATATTGATTAAGGATTACGTATGTGAATATACATTTTCTAAAATTTAATCACAACTTCCTCGACATCGGTGATAGGAATTGTGTTACGTCTTCGACGCTCTCGAATATTTCTTGAATTAGTCTTACAACGTGATGCTGGTATATTAAGTTGGATAATATGAAATAACGTAGTGGACTGTATTTTGAATGAACTGTTTATTTACCTTTTGGTAATAATGATTGCATGGCCCGTGCAGTGTTGCGTGGCATACATTGCCAACGTGAGAATTAAATAAATACTGAAAAATATGTTAATAAATTGAAGTAATCTTCAGAATTGAAATAGTTACTTAGCCGCGGCGTTAAAAAGGGTGTTGTCCGGTCAGAGTTTAACAGTTAACAAACTTGAACTGCGAGCGAGCGTATTGAGACACGCTGGTAGCAGTTCAGCGGGGGGATGACGTCACTGCAAGAACCAGCTGTTTACACATGCAATTATTAAAGGTACAAAGTTTAACAAATTGTCTTTCCGAATTATGAATCCTTATACTTTCTACACTTTCCTTGCACTCGGTAGGTCACTGCTATCGCGATAGGAAACCGCAATTGTGTCCGTCATAATTTTTTATTCTCAACACTTGATTCACTGACAATTGTTCTAACTCTTTTTTTATCACGTCACGTTATATCCCACCCCACACATGTATTTAAATTATCTGAAAACACAACTAAACGAAAATACGTAGTCTCCGATCCGTATCATAGAATTTTGAAATCGACGTTTCTTCGAAAAAAGTCGGGGTTTCATAACTGTAGCGTAAAACTTGTAAATACTTTTTAGCATATTGACACAAACGCACAGGTATGAGCGTGTGTTTTTAATGAACGCGAACATTGTATCGAAATGCAGAAATTTAGAGTAACTAGGAAATTTAAACAGTGAAAGAAAAACAAACAGGTTTTGGTGAACAATCAGTTACATCCTACTACGAATTATGTCACTGAAACATTACAAATCAAAACAATATAGGCCTGCGTAGGTATTTTGTTTCTGAAAGGAATAACAGAAACTCTCAGTTCGTTATCACTGTATGCTTCTGTTCACCATCACTAGAATGCTATTCAGAACTACTCAAATCGTGCCTGCCTGACACACACAAGTTTCTTTATCCAACATGATGTGTAAACAATATTGAAATCCATAATATCCAGATGTCTATGGAGGAGTGTATTGGGCCCACTGCTGACTTTCCACAGACAAATCAAACCACACTGTCAACATGTGCATATGCTACAGTATTCCGTCCTCTCGCACTGACTGTGAAATTGCCGTGAGGAACTTACGAAGAAACATGAACCAGATACAGTCACGGCTGAAAGAGATGCGAATGAAAAAAACCTGTACAAGTCACATTCACTACTAATGTAATGAGACATTCACTACCAAATGACAATGAAAACTGCCCCCTGTAGTACGAATTGAACGAAAAACAATTACAACGTGCAGAGCACGCCAGATATCTCAATATGAATCTCGATCGGAGAATGACGTGGAAAATGTGTATTCAATAAACGGAAAAAATTGAGACAGATGTACGGTATTGGATTTTTGGCAGGTAGACGCAACTAACAGCAGAATTAAGTTGCTAATATACAAGACAATTTAAAAACCCGCATGGACCTACGGAGTACAGCTCTGGGGAACCGTCGGTAACAGTAATATAAGCAAGATCCAAAGTTTGGAAAGCCGCGGTACCTATTAAATGCAATAATACGCCACAATTTACATACACCGACGGTCGAAGAAGTGATAAAAATTGCCACTATCAAAAACAGTGAACGAATTGCAGTGTATCTAACCAAGCTGATGGCACAGAAGATAAGTCAGACGGGTGAAGTGGATTAAACCTTCCGATTTAATGCAAATTAGTGAAAACCCTTACCAAGCGAAGAGAGTAACGTGTAACAAACTACATAGCACAGAAGAGAGCATAGAAGAGATTAACGTCTTCTATGCTAGGGTCTATAGGTAGTAGAAGACGACGACAAAGTACTCAACCGGGTACTCCCTACAAGCCAATTAATGTTCAGCAAAGGATATTTCTTGCCCAGCTGACTGAACAGAGCACGCTAGTTAAATAGGAGAAAATCACTAGAACCAGTATACTAATAACACTTTTTTCTTTTCAATATAAGCATACGCCATTTTAAAAATAAGATAGACTTTTTTTTAAGTTTAAGTTGCTGAATACGTTTTTTGAGCCACTCGTGACATTTCATGTAGCTGTTGGTGTGCTTTTATTTCTTCACTCACTGATTTTTCTCTTCCCGTCACGCTTTCTATTTTTCACCCTTAAATAGAAAACTGCTGCAGTTATTGTTAAGTTGACGCTGATAGTCTTTGGTGTTAATGGATACCGAAACCAGAAGTAGTTAAACAATTACAGGTTCTGTGCTAATCGCTTTTACCCATATTACACTTAATTAAATAATTTTACTTGAGGAAAGACTAATCATTCAGAATCCTCTGTATTGTTGAATAGATTACTGAGATTACTGAAGTGACTACATAACTTTACTAAGGGGAGAGGATAATCACTTAATATCACGTTACGCAGCTTCCCCGTTTTACACTGCTGAACCAAGCATGATTGCCAGTGTTTGTGCAGGTTGTCTAATAACCACAATTCCGGGCGCTATCCTGGTGTCATGAGCGTTGGATTATTTGTGATTTGTATACTATGCGGTCCGTGATTTACCGCACAAAGGAAGATAGTGTCATCGCTGCATTACAGGAACTGTCGTCTAGACGGACGGCCTGTAATGAGTTCCGCGGGATTTATCAGAAGATAATCAACACAACTCCACGATTACTCAACAAGAAGATTCCAGTTATATCTTGAAACTTGTTCTTCGTCTTCTGTTGTTAATGTCTTACGTTCCACGTACGAAATCTTCTTCAGACAATCATGAGCACGTTTTCCTGATACAGGAATCTTATACGGCTATCATTCTTCCCGTAACAGTTCACTTAAGTATACAGGAAACAGAAATTCTATAAGATTCTATATATTTTTTCTAGTAGAGTTTACTGACTATGTCGTGACAGTTGTATACGTATACTTCTCTTGTTTTGTTTCGTGACTTTTTTCTAACTTTTGCATTACCCGTTTGAACGATCGTGATCACAAATTGTAACACGAACCATGTGTACGTACAGTTACACATGCATAGATATATAAACGTGTGTGTGAAATCATTTATATAAATGTTTGTTGTTTGAATCTAAAGTTAACCGTTGTTCGTTTATCGGCGTAGTTGAAATTCCGGTTTCAACTGCAAGGATTGTTAATTAAACAAGAACTTGAATCGATAAATATTGTACACGTCTAGGTGCATCCTTGCCGAAGGTTGAACGAAGAAGATTACCCTGAACTGAAGATGTACTACCTGCTGTTGGACATTACATAACCAGGTCACTGTTACGACGTACGGGAAGTCACCGTGAGCCAAGGTCACGTCGATGACATACTCTGAGTAAGTGTATTGTGACACATCACTTGGTAGACAGACAATATTTATATTAGACCTACTGTCTTAATAAGGAGGAAGCACTGGTTAAAAGTATATGCTGTAGCATCCTCTGCGGACTGTAAAATGTGGAGAAGAAAGAAAAGAGATCGCTTGCGAGGTTTGAAAGCAAAACAGGGAACGACTACAACAAATAAGATGGAAAAATAGGGTCACTATTTTATAACAACTGAAATAATAAAGTTACCACAACAGAGAAAACATGGACATAAACATAAGTACTATATTTATTTACTTAGTTGTCTAGACAATATAAATGTAAATAATAATAATAAAAATAAAAATATGATTGAAAGTTATTTAATATAATATGAATAATTAGATTTAAAGTTAATTAACTGGAAAAAAGCCGAGAGACAGTCGCATCTGACTGCATATTACGTATCTAGTTTAATAGTTTATTAGATAGGATTAAATCAGACCTAAAATTGAAATAACAAATAGAATTTTGTTTATCTTAAATAAGCCATTTCTTATTATTACGATAGAGGTATGATTAACTAATTGTGTAATGTGGTCAAAGATGAAAGGTAATAAGCAATTTGTAACGTTTAGACATTGAGATGAAGTTTCCATTATGGCTTATATCAACACTGTTGCGTGGAAGTGAATCTTGGGTGAAGAATAAAGCACACAGAAAGAGGATTCATACACAGGCGTACCTGCAGAAGTGCCAACAAAGTCAAAAACGGACATATTATGAACCGGATGAACACGTTTAGGTTACAATGGAATTTTAAAAAGTAAGGTTTTATGATTTGACACGGTCACAAAGCTTGGAGCGACGTAGGCAGGCAGTCTACGTAATACATAAAGGAAAAGATAGAGGTATAACAACAGGGAGGAGTATACCAAATAACACCACCAGCTACCCTAATTTATGCTTGCTAGCAAACCAGCCCTATTTTTTATGGGTGCAATCTTGAGTTAACGGTTATAGGTTTTATTAACCAAGCCCTTATAAAATTTCCTTATAGATATCATCACTCGATTTCCCTTTCTTATTTTTCTTTGGAATTTCTTCACTAACATCGTAACTGTTTGGCTCGCTTTTGCCCTAAACTAATGTTTTATGGACCTTACCATGGACGTAGAATTCAGTGGGGGGTAAAGTAAGGTGGCCGCTTCAGTAATTGAGTTTGGGGGGGAGGGCACAGGACTTTTCCAACGTTGAAAGTATTTTATCATTACACTCCACTAGAATAATTAGTGTTCGTAAAATACTATGTCTTTAGCATGTTAGTATATTAAAAAAAAATGTAACAGAAATTTTAATAAATGTAGGATAATTTAGTAGGGAAGTTGAAGATCATGGGCCAATTTTTGCTGTCTACAAATCAGCATCAATATATATTTTTATTTTATAACTTCATTGTAATAAATATTTACACATTTAGAAATGAGTTTATGGACCTGCATAAATATTAATCACTTAATAACAATTAATTATAGTAAACATTTTTTTGTGAATATGAAGCATTGGGCCAAACCATAAGATACTGATTTTACAAAAACAAAATTGTGATTGCCCGAATGGATGTTATTACATTAAAATTTTTTGAAAAATTCTGACCACTTCACCATCCAAGCCTAAAGATATATAATTGTGGTACGTGCGCGCTCGCGCGTGAGTACATAATACTGTTATTTGTCAGACAACTTTTTGTCTTTTGCCTCCGAAACGTTTTTCTCAACTCTACGCCTAACTCACTAACTCTACGCCTATGCACCTAACTCTTTCATGACAACGCTTTTACACTATGATGAAACCCAGACCAAAATCGTTCTAGTGATTCTGGAGATTTTCCAGGATAAATAGAGCCTACTGGGCACTTTATATTATGTAGATATAATAAATTTTTAATTTTTATGACGCTCTTTACCGTTTGCTTCTGTAAAATGCTATGGTTTCTAGATACAGATTAATTGTAAATTACAATACATATAAATTAAAACTTGTATATAACACACATTCAAGTCCAGATCAAGTATAATCAAGTAAAAATACAATCAATTTATATTTTGTTGGTATATTATATTATAATAGTATAATAATATGATAATATTATTAATAGACTATTATAATAATATTATTAATGTTAATAATATAATATTAATATACTAATTATATTATTAATATATTAATAATATATGATTAATATTATTATTAATATAAATAAATAATAATAAATATAACATATATAAATAATATTATTATTAATATATTATATATATTATAACAATTAGAATGTGTCAGGTGTTGTGATGTTTTGTCGGGTGTCACACTCCGCGCACTTTATACTCACTAATTGCCGGTTTCTCTTCGTAGATGTAGTCCTGCAAACACAACTTATGCTAATATGTGTGTGTGGGCGCCACTTGGATATTTGGTCCAAGAAATTATTATTGTTAAAAATTGATTTTGAGTTGTTAAATTAATTATAGAAAAAAATGTAAACAAGACAATTTGAGTTGCAAATAACGTATTTTTAATGACTTTTCTTTCATAAAAATCGTCTGAAGGACTAACAGTAAAGTTATGCAAAATTGCAGAATTACAAAAATTATTGACAAGATTTTATTGAGTATCGGCCAATAAATATTTTATTGCTCAGTTGAATCGCATGAATTTATTCTTTGAAAAAACTTTATACTCAGGACGTGACTCCTTTGAACTATCAAGAGAAATCGTGGGATGCTTTACAAAATTCGTGTGAATTAAAGGTGTTTGACATATGTAGTACAATTTTGTGACAAAGTTACCAGGTAAAAAGATTTTAATTTTGGACAACTCACGTTCCGGTAGGTAAGTATTTCCTTCACTGGACACTCTTCTTGGGGACGACTCCAATCTTGCGCCTCTTCGTATTTACGTTTCCTCACTCACTTGTAACGATTTAAAAGTCAAATTACGCTTTGAAAACTCCGCACAATTTAAATAAAAATCGTACTGATTCTATGCTTTAAATCTTGCCGGCGAAAAAACAGCTGACTGCGTGACCTCGCTATACTGCCGTCTCAGCGCTAGTTACGACTCAATGTAGTAGGCTTGCGTCAGTAATATGTTTGGAATTTTGTCAAAGTCTGTCTATTTTCGCAAATACCAGCAAATTTGATTTTTCTCTATTAAAATCGGTCCTTTTCAGGGCCGCTGGATATTTGGCTGTGTACGTTCTATTAGATTTGGCGTGCTGTTGCTCTATTCAACAAGCACGTTTAGCGATTTAGCGATATACTCCTTTTTAGGTTAAGTCTGTCTGTTGTCTAGTACGGGGAAAAGCCTTTTTTGAGTTTTCGGGTTGAATTCCTCTTCTTCGAGTTCGCCTTGGGTTAGATGTTCGGATTCGCATGTGAAGTGTCTCTTGTGGATTCAAAACATAAAGTGTTTTTGTGTCGATTTTGGTCTCGCTTATATACTCTTTGTAAGGTGCATTGTTTTAATTTTTATGCATGACTTCCGGTATTTTTGAGTAAAATTTTCTTCTGGAACGTTCGAGAATATGCAAATAGAACATCATGGAACAAATTCGACTTCCGTAGAAGCTTTAGAACAAAAACTTCTTTTTCTTCATACTCAAGGATATTAGTGAAATTATTCTGGTACTTGTCAAACAATTTTACAGAACTACTTACAATCTGCATGTCATTATTATTTTTAGATTCTCTGCTTTCAACTGAATAAAATGATACCATTCACGATTGGTTTTAAATAAATTAAATCTAATAAATTAACATAAAATACATTTCCTTACCTTGTAGTGTTTACACAAAATTCTAAGTTTCTTATTAGTAAAATGTTATTAAGTTCCTTGGCTCTTACTATAACATTAATACATAACATAATTAGCTTTACATAACAAAACACACAAATATTAAAGCACATAACATAAATAGTTTCATTTTTCTGTAGGCATAACATATGGCCTAGTTTTCTTGACATTGTTATTTATAGTAATTTGTCTTTTTTGGTATTATTTTTGGGTTTTTTTGGGTATTCACTTAGAGTTTGTTATATTGTTTATCTTTGGGAATACCTGGTTTTTTCTAATACATTTTAATTTTATTGTAATCTTACTTAGAATCTCACTGTCCTTGTACAGATGAGCTATTCCATGGGTGTGACAATTTTCACTTTTATATTTAAAAATTCTCTATGAATTAAGCTTGTCTTCAATTGAGCAAGTGCTTTTCCATTGTACATTATAAAATTGTATCTTTTTCTATATTCTTTCTAATATTAAACAATTAATTTGTCAAATATGACTACTTTTGTGACTGTTTTTTGATCTCAGCCTCGCATGGTCTATGTAACTATTTATATAACTTGACTGTTAATGTATTTTAGGTGGTCATAATTATAGGTATAGTTACTTTATATTGTGTTTCAACTTTAAAATACAAGTTTGTTGCATTTTGATAACATTAAAGTCATAAATTTTACAATTTTACATGTTCACCACATGTTTTCAGTTTAACACAGTTCTTGATTATTTTCATTGACTTCTAACCAATTTACAGCTTTCTCTATTTGAAGTAATTTGTTTGCCTTTGTCTAATTGACATTTACATCTAGTTTGTTTCTTAATTTTATAATAATTAATTTTCACATAAATCTGAGTGATTGGTCTCGACTCTAAAACTTTGATTTTCTACATTTAACTTAACATTTAACTACATATTAACTTTGATTTTCTAATCATTTAATACATTTATTTTATATATATTATAAAGTATTGTAATAGATGTTGTCTATTATTTCACAACAAATTGGTTTTTATGCTCTATTCAGAGTTACATTTCTAATATGTCATGACCTCATTTTGGTAATTTCTGAGATTATTTGTTTCCCTTATAATACATTATCAGTTTTATTCTGTTCTTCACTTAAACAATATATAGGGTTTGAGTCTTGGTCAAAGTCTTTGTCGTTTTTACATGTTAATGATATTAACTATTGGACAATATTACAAAATTTTTTGGATTACTTGGGTTCGATACTGTTCGTTTCACCTTCCTCTTATGAAAATTTACTTTGCAATTAATTTTCTTTATGGAACGTTTTGTGACGTTACAATATTAATATAATAATATTATTATTATTATTATATTAGTATTATTATATTTTGTTTGTTATTATATTAGGATCGATTACTGGCTCAGATAAGCTGGAATTTTAAGGAAAGAACACCGAACAAACCAGTATGTCAGTGATATCATGCAAATTGATGGACATACAGTAGCCTATACTGGATATATTAGCTAAAAAATTAACTTACGTGGTCTGTCCACTTCGAGAGGGTGGATAATAAAAAAAACGCCGTAAAGAGTCTGGGAAATGATACCGGATGGAAAGAGGGAGAGGACGACGAATTCTATATCTCACGATAGTGAAAAGTTGCTGAAAAAGTGTGTCCAAGACACCATGGCAAATACAAAGAAGGCTATACGAGTAGGAGTGTAGGAAGCCTCTCTCACGCGCTCTCCCTCTCTCTCTCTCCCCTCTCTCTCTTATATATATATATACACATATTACAACGTTATTTTTAGACACTTACTTTTACACATATGCTCTTACTCACTTGTGCGCACTTACCCACGTCTCGGAGGTATACTCTTCTTCTGCAGTATTTACCTTGATGTTCCCCTGCTGGGTCGCAGGCTTTGGTCGTTTATTGAGTGTGGATAAGCACGTGAATATCGTTATATAACAATCAGAATGATCAATATTGCACACCACTATATAAAAATTATTCCGATTAGCGCTTTCAAGCTTCACAGCTCATCGTCAGATCAGGAATAGGCAGAAAATATGTAATACCCAACCCTTCACCCCTCTCCCGCACCCTGCTCACCCACAACAAACTAAAAAAGGTTTACCTATGGGGTCTTCATTATCCCCTATTCTTGCTGAAATATACATGAATGATTTTGAAAAGCAATTAATAACTTCCACTAAGTATAAAGACAATATAAAATTATGGTCTAGATACGTTGATGATGTATTAGTAGTTTGGGAAGGAAGCATAGAAGAAGTGCATGAGTTTATAAAGGAGGTAAATAATAAGGATAAAAACTTACAATTTAAGGAAGAGATAGGAGGTAAGCAAATAAATTACTTAGATTTAAACATAGAAATTAAAGATAATGAGAAACTACAGTTTGGGATATTTAGGAAAGAGTCGTATTCTGATATAATTATACCAAGAGAGTCGTACCACCCATACAGATATAAAATGGCGGCAATCAATTCCTTTTGTTACAGAGCTCAGAAGTGTTTAAAAGAGACCGAATCAAAAGATAGGGAGTTAAAAACGATAAAGGGAATTGTAAGGAATAATAATTATAGCACCAACATAGTGGATAAAGTTATGAAAAGGGTCAACATACAAAAAGCTAAAATAGAACCAGAACAAAAGAATTATGCAGGGTCATTGACATACATAGGTTCACATACTAGAAAAATTATAAAATGTTTTAATAAATATGGAGTAGATATAGCTATTGAAAAATGTGAAACGGTATTTGATAAGATAAGGAATAAGAATATAGAAAAAATTCCAGTATTACAGAAAAGCGGAATTTATAAATTAAAATGTAAAGACTGCAACAAAGTGTACCTAGGGGAGACAGGACGAAAATTCGCATGCAGGTTGTCTGACCACAAACGTGGAGAAGGTAATAGAACAACCAATTCGTTATATGCAAGACATTTCATAGAAGACAACCACAAGTTTGTTAATCCTTTGGAAGAATACGAAATTGTAAAAGTAGTAAATAACACAGTTGAAAGGAAGCTTAGAGAGGAGTTAGAAATATTGAAAGAAAGAGAAAAAGGGTTAGACAATTTAATTAATATTAAAATTAAATTTGATAATGAAGAAATATTTTATAACATGATTAAGAAGTAAATGAGAGAGGGCAGATAGATAAGATTAAGAATTATATTTCATAGTATTAATTGGTTGTTTTAAAATAAGGGTGTGTGACTGACCCACGTGTGTGGAGAGGAAGAGGGTAGTTTAAAGGGATGCACACACACACACACACACACACACACACACACACACACACACACACACACACACACACACACACACACACACACACACACACACACACACACACACACACACACACACACACACACACACACACACACTGAAACACAAGGAATTTACTAGAAAAATATGTAACTGTACAGATGGTGAGACAGAGTTTAGGGGGTGGGGAAGGGTCATTAATTTTTAGTTTGTTGTGGGTGAGCAGGGTGCGGGAGAGGGGTGAAGGGTTGGGTATTACATTTTTTCTGCCTATTCCTGATCTGACGATGAGCTGTGAAGCTTGAAAGCGCTAATCGGAATAATTTTTATATAGTGGTGTGCAATATTGATCATTCTGATTGTGATTTCAACCACTAACACAAATTTCTTCATTAAATATCGTTATATAAGTTTAATACAAGTAAAGAGTACAGATGATTTAGTACTGGTTGTGAAATTAGTACGACTGTTTTAATAAAATCATATTCATTTGATTTATTCTTTAAAAATTCAAATTACCATCTTATTGTTTTGTGTGGGTTAATTATTATTTGAACCCTTATATTCAATCTGAATATAATGCAATTATAACGTGTTTAAATCTTATTTCTTATATTTCTAAGACATAGTATACACATACATAAATCATATATGACCTGAAATATTACACAGACATATAATATATACCACATATAATTATTATAAAAACGTGATTAATACGTATAAAATTTAATATTCATCTTGTCTTTGAAAGTGTGGTTTTCAATATATACCACTTAATAAAACTTTTAATTAATTAAATATTTATTAAAATATTAATAGAGAACATTTATTACTTTAATTGATTCTATTATTTAATGTCTCAATTAATTAACAATCTTCAAATTACGTAACTCTCATATTTGAGTTTAGTTATCTAATCAACTACAAAAATATAATAAAAATATGGTTCTTCCTTGACCATTTATTTATGAGATTACTACAGTTATATTGTCTATTATCAATTATATTTTGAACATTTATTTATTCATTATGCAAATTTAAAAATATACTAATGTTCTTTGTAAACTTGTATATGGAAACTAGAGCTTTTTTCGATAGACCTCAGGGTCATTTATAATATTAAATAAATGTCTGAGTTCACCTGCATTTTTCTGCAACCATTTAACTTTGTCGTTACCGTCATCTGGACTCTCGAGTTTGTTGATCCTCTTCGGTATCACCTTCTCTGTCTCTGCGTCGTTGAAATTCCTCGCTCCGTCTCCTGGATGCTGAGTTCTGACGTGGACCTCTGGTCGTGATGATGTACGGCTGGATGTAGCTGCATGCGGCTGTCCCTGCGTCTTCTCGTCTTCTGCTCTGGTTCCTCTCCTCTTCTTATCTTGTCCCTCGTAGATGTCTAGAAGTTCTTTGTAGACTTCTCGAATTTCATTGTAGTTACAACTCTCGTAGATTCGTTAGTATAGTCTTTTTAAAATCACACGTGTTCATTAATACTTGCACCGACGTAATGCCGGTTCCATCGCACTTCACGTTATTGAATACTGTTTAAACCTTACATGATTTTGTAAAATTCGCGGTTGCGAGATGCGTGGATCTTACGTGTCAAAGTGAGTTCATCTGAGTATCATCTGAGAAAGAGTGTGTCGCTCGCTGGGGTTTTATACGGCTCCCGTCGTTGAAATTCCTGTTGGAAACTGTTTTGACAACATTGAACAGGTCGGCGCGTCGATTTAATTGTTACTTTCAACCTACGCGTCTTTCTATGAAGCGCACACTTTTTACAAATACTATTTCACCAATCTTTCGGTATAATATTAAACTTTGTTTATGCAAATTATGAATGTTAAGGTGTGTAAATTATGGCAGTTATGGCAAAATTTCACACGGTGGCTGAACGGTTCCCACGATTAATGACCACGTAACGCCAAACTGAAGCGCCAGGCGTCAGCTATGTTTTTACATATGTCGCTGATTCGTGTGACTTCTGGTTATCGTTCAGTACTTAAAAAACTGTGTAAAATCTTCCACCCTCGTTTGCATAATTCAACCTGTCTGTCTTTTACACATGTACACATACACACACACGCAGACTGAAACACAGGCGGCGGCATGTCGCTCTGACGTCACTTCTGCCGGTCAGCGCGTGTCAATTTCTCCCCTTCGCTACGTTTACAAACCAACTAAGCTATTTGATTCCATATGCAGGCTTACTTACAATATTGGATTTATTTGAAATTAAATACTACGTTTATTTATTCTATTATTTTTTATTATTTACATCTTATGTATTCCATACGTGCTTTCGTATGCTATCATACCTCAGTCAGGGGTTGATACATATACTTATGCTAAACGTATCGTTGCACAAATTCCCCTGCTGGGTAAAATAAAATTTGAATTTTATTCAAATTTTATTTCTTTACTCAGAAATTATTAATTTTATTATTTATTACAACTCACAATAAGTGGTTACAAGGGTTCTTAAAATTTTGTTTTTTTTCTTTCCCTGGGTGGATTACGTCCCTCCCATGGATTTATAAGTTGACTTTTTATTTATCCATCCATAGAATTTACGGAATGCTGATGCATGGTACTTTCCAATAATCTTGCTTCTTGTCGGATCGTAGACGATAAATGTGTGTCGTCCTTTCCTCCTTTGTAATAAGTAGGGTCCCTCGTACAGTCTGAATAGTTTCTTTGCTGTATTGTCGATTCGTTTTCCCACTGGATTACTTCTTAGTAGCACTCTCTCCTTCATGGAATGTGATGAGTTTGAGTGTTCTGTTGAACCTCTCGATCCTCTTTTCTCCAAGTTTTTCCATCCTCTTCTTCGCATTGTCGTATTTGTGACTCAATGGAATTTGCAGATTTTGGTTTAGAGGTTTGTCAATGTTTCTCGACCAGAAACTTTTAGGTTTTTTATTTGCTTCCAGTTCCACCGGTGTATATCCCGTAGCTTCACTGTATGTAGCATTTATAGCTTGTTCAAAAAATGATATGTACTCTGCCCATCGGTTATGTCGTTCATTACAGTAGATGCGTAAATGTTTTCCTAACTCTTTATTTACCCTTTCAACAAGTTTTCCTTGTGGGTGTCGTATTGACGTTAACACTGGTTGTATGCCATGCTGAGTTAGCGTTTCTGTCCATTTTTTATTTTGAAATTGTTTACCTTGGTCACTCAATATCTTTTTGATTTGACCATACTTCGGTACGTATTTGCGTAGTATGACATTCAGTACACTTTTTGTGGTGGGTCTTCGAATAGCGTAGAGTCGAACTGCCTTGGTGAACACATCTATACATACAAGTATGTGCTTTGTACCCCCGTGAATAGCTCTCGGAAATGGACCCAGAAAGTCTACTCCTACTAATTCTCCCTTTTCCTGTGTCTTGATATTTTGCATATCTACGTATGTGTGAAGATTCGGATGTCGTGCTGTTTGACATTCCTAGCATCCTTTTAAGATAACTGTTATTCTTCTAGACATATTATTCAAAATGAAGTCTTCCTTCAAAGTTAAATAACATTTTAAAGCAGACGCATGTGCTAAATTTTGATGACATGGTATAGTTAGTGTTTTTAGCATCTCTGGTGATAGGACTATTTTCCGATCATAATTGATGAGTTTGTACAATATACTATTTTTTATCGTATATCTACTAGATAGTGTTGATAACTTCATGTCAATTATTTGAAGATCTCTATTTTGTTCATTTGCTATATTATTTAGCAAATACTTAACTCTATCATCTGTTTGATATGTAATATTTAATATTTTAACATCGTTCCACTTAGTTTCACGAGTTTCTTGTGTCTCTTGTGGTGGATAACGACTTAGTGTGTCGGCAATTATATTATCCGAGCCTTTACAATATTTTATTGTGAATGAATACTCTTGTATGGCCAGTATCCATCTCATTAGTCGTGCATTTGTTGCTTTACAACTTAATAAAAATGAAAGCGCTTGATGATCCGTGTGTATCTCAAAGTGTGTTCCATACACATAATAACGAAACTGCTTCAAGGCGTATACTATCGCTAAGATTTCCTTTTCTGACGTACAGTATTGTTTTTCTGCTCCTTTGAAGACTCGACTGGCGTATGCGATGACTCGTAGCTCTCCGTGTTTATCTTCTTGATACAGGACACTCCCTACTGCATAGTCACTGGCATCTGCGTGTATTATATATCGTCCTTCCCGTTGTGGATGATGCAGCATAATGCTATGTAGAAATAGATTTTTCACTTCACGGATCGCTTCTTCATGATGTACCTCCCATTTCCATTTACTTTCTTTTCTAGTGAGTTCTAGAAGTGGTTGGATTTTCTCCGCATATAACGATGAAAAACGTCGGTAGTATCCCTTGAGTCCTAGGAATGCTCTTAACCCTTTTACGTTCTTGGGTCTTGGGAACTCCGTTATACTCTTTAGCTTGCAAGGGTCTGTTTGTATTCCCTTATCAGATATTATATGACCTATGATTTTTATTGAAGTTTTAATAAAGTCGCACTTCTCTAACTTCAAAGAGAGATTAGCGTCTCTGAGCTTTTGAAATATAGTGTTCAGATGCTGAAGGTGTTCTTCCAACGTTGTTGAGATTACAAGGATGTCGTCCACGAAGATCATGGTGTATGGTTCCACCTCTGGTCCTAGTGCATTTTCCAAACACTTTACAATTGCTGCGAGGCTTGTACTCAATCCAAAGGGTACTACTCGATGTTGGTAGCTTTTGTTCTTGTACAGGAATGCGGTGTATTCGCGATCTTGTTTACGAATGGGAATTTGCCAAAGTGACGAAGTCAAGTCTAACTTGGTTAGATATTTTGCTCCTTGACATTTGTTAAATAATTCTTCTATATTCGGTGCACAATCAAAATCCTTTTCGACGACACTATTTAGATTCCGCATGTCTAAACACAGCCTTATTTCGTCCGTCTTCTTTTTGACGACAACGAGAGGATTGATGAAGCTACTGTTGGACCGCTCTATTACGCCGTTATCCAACATTCTTCTGATTTCCTCGTCGACTGGTTCCGCATATTTAATGGGAATCGGATAGGTCCTCCGTACGAACTTAGTAGGATCGGTGACCTGAATCTTGTGTTCATAAGCATTCGTAATTGTAGGAACGTCGCTAAATATATCTTGATATTCCTGTATCAACTCTTCTATTCTATTCCTTCGTGTTGATTGTCCTATTGCATATTGATGTTACTTGCAGCGTGTTTTACAGCTGGTCTGGAGATGACGATTGGTTCCTGTTCTTCTTCCACGTTGTTATGACTTTCTTCAAATTTAATTTCGTAGAGTCCTCCCTCAACTTTGCATGTCATTGAATTATTTTCTAAATTAATAACTGCTCCTAATTTATTTAATACGTCGATACCTATGATACAATCATATGTAAGCTTATCTACTACTATCATAGGAATATCGCATTCAAGTTCATTACACTTAAAATTAACATATATTTGTTGAGTGGCAATCTGTTTAATTTTTGTCGCCGTTGTTATGTAATAATTGTTAATCGGTAACACTGGTGCATGTTTGAAATGGTTTTTGTTCCTGTTGATGCAGGTCCGGCTGATTACGGATACCTCACTTCCAGTGTCAACAAGAATCTTCATATTTAAATTGTTTATTGTCCCCCCTAATGTAGGACAATAGGTTTTAGCTACCGTTATTTCCTGGTGTGTGTCTGTATTGTTTAGGGTGTCACGCAGCTCATGTGTGTGCAGGTCGTTTAACAAGCCTTTCCGTACCGGCATTTTGTTTGTGTACGGGTCGTTTTCAAAACCTGTCCGAGCTGGCGTTTGGCTCTTCTTCTGTAGTCATACAGCTTTCTTGTCAATTGTTCTACTACCACCCCCTCCCTCTTTGAAAATTGACGGGGGTGTCGATTGTTGCACAACTTTATTTTCATAATTGTTTTTATTATTATTATGATTATTATTTGTATTAATGTTATGTACATTTGCATTTACGGTTTTAAGTGTTTTCTCGACGTACCTGGATGTGAGTACGCTCCTCTATTTGGAGTTGGATTATATTTTTCAAAGGGTTGTTTATATTCTTTCCACTTATTTTCTTTCTTCTCGAACTGCGTCGACTTGTGTTGTATTGGATTTTGTGTAGAGTACTGCTGCTGTTGCGGCTGGTTATCTCTTCTTTCGTATTCTTTGTTAACAAATTGTGATGATTGCGTTACAACGATAAGAAGTTCCTCAATGGTTTTAACTCCTTGGGTATATACGGCAAGTCTAATGTCTCTGTCAAAATGATAAATTAGTTTTAATACTAATTCGTGCTCCGTGAAACTTGGTCTAAGATGCTTACACCGTTCGACGAGTTGTATGATGTAGTCTTCCATGGAACGTTTGCTGTTGACGTAATACCGCCCATACTCCAGCTGGTCTCGTACCTCTCTCTGGGTATGTATATTCCAGTATCGATTTTCGAAAGATGCCTTGAACTGTTCATAAGTTTCTGTTTGGTCCCGAACAATTGTATACCATTTGGATGCTGTTTCCTGGAAATGTCGACTTACAAGTTCTATACGGTCTCTGTCGGTTAGGTTGCTTCCTATAGTTGCCATTTCTCGTTCACACTTATGTAAAAATTCTATGGGGTTCTCCCATTTATTACCTTTGAAACTGATCTTTTCTCGATCGTCTACCTTTGGAGCACACGTCATTATAGCACTGGGTCGTCTCTTGACTTTCGCTCGTAGTTTTTCTACCTCCTCTTGAAGTCCATCTTTCATGTTGTTAATTTCCATGGAGTGGTGTGTAGTTTTTCTCGTGACCTCCTCCACAGCTATTTCTACAGTTTCGGTCATCACAGTGAGTTCCTTTGTTCTATTGGTGTTGTCCAGGATGCGCTCATTTACGTCTTTGTGTCTGAGGTCTTGCTCCTGCTTAGTAATTTTAAATTTCTCATTCCACTGTTCAGCCAGTTGTCAAATGTGTTCTTTAGTTTCACGTGTTGTATATTCACGCTGTTCTTTAAATTTACTATCAATCTGTACAGCTTGTTCATTAAGTGACTGTTGAACTCGCTGTTCGACTGCTCGAACGCGTGCAGTAAGCTTTGTTTTCAAAGTATTACTGACGAGTTCTATATTACTTTCTAATTGAGTTTTCACTTCTTCAATAGTAATTTCTAATCTATTACGACTATCTTCTATTTGAGTTTCTAATCTCGTATTACTTTCTTCTAATCTTCCTAATTTATTTTCTCTCTTTTCTAATTTTTCATTGATATTATCTAATTTACTTTCTAATTTTTCAATATTCGTCTTCAACTCTTCTTGAAGTCGTTTAAACATCGTTTTGAAGTCCATTGTTGGTTGCTTCGTCATTGCAGACTACGGTGTCCTAACTGATTCGTTATATGAATTATATTTTTAATTATTGGTCCACCGTGACTCTATATTTTTTTATTTAAAATTTATTTTATTTATCAGTATTAATTTCACAACTCTTTTTCTCTCTGTACTTAATATAACTCTTTGTAATATTATTTATTACATAAATTGACTATTAATTCTTACTACAATATTTGTGCTAATTATTTATTAGACTTTATTTATTACCAGGGCGCCATTTACTTGTAATGATATTTAACATTTATTTTCTTTATGTCGTGGCCCCACGTTGGCAGCGACAATTACTTTACAACGTTATTTTTAGACACTTACTTTTACACATATGCTCTTACTCATTTGTGCGCACTTACCCACGTCTCGGAGGTATACTCTTCTTCTGCAGTATTTACCTTGATGTTCCCCGGCTGGGTCGCAGGCTTTGGTCGTTTATTGAGTGTGGATAAGCACGTGAATATCGTTATTTAAGTTTAATACAAGTAAAGAGTACAGAGGATTTAGTACTGGTTGTGAAATTAGTACGACTGTTTTAATAAAATCATATTGTAACGGTACATATAACACCACATCCACCAACGTACCGAAAATTAATTTAAAGGCCACCACTAGTAAAAAATACATTAAAAGGTCTAGAACACCACCATGGATACAGAAGAAGAAAGTACCATAAGTTTAAATAAGTGAAACATCATTGAAAAGAAATCACTAGTAAATGCACCAATAAAGAAGAAAAGAAGAATAAAGACGAGACGACTGACATACTTTACCCAATAGATCAGTGAGAAGGACAAATGACAACCAAAGAAGAATGAAGAATCAGTGAGAAGGACACAAGACAACAACAGAAGAAAGAAGAATCTGTGAGAAGAACATGAGAACAAGAGAAGAAAGAAGAATCAGGGAGAAGAACACAACAATAACAACTTCAAGAAAGAAGAAGGAAGAAACAATGTGAAGAAGATAAGTGAAAACCACATCATGTATAAAAATGAATAATAGTGAGAAGGAGATCAGTGAAGAAGGAAGAAGGAAGATATCCAGACCAAACACAAGAACAAGGGAAGGAAATTAAAGTATAACAAACTAACATAAACTTTTGAAAGAACAATTGTATTAAGAAGAAAGAAGAAATGTTAATTAATTACATGATATAAATCCCTAAGCTGTATGGTAAAGTCAACACTGACCACAACTCATTTAATGAATACATTCATTGTCTATGTAAACCACATTATTATAAATAAGGACTAAATATTGTAAATAAAGAGTCACAAGAAAACTGAATAAGGACAAGATAAGTTTATGGTAGCTAAATGATGTGTAGTTATAAAATAAACAGAAGACTAGGTTCCAAAATAATGATTGACCAATTTGTACAGTGGGAGTGATGTTAAGACAAACCCACTAATTAACAATAAATAAGACAATTCAAGTGTAAACTAAAGGTGCAATAATAATAACCAATAACCAATGTACAAACATTGAATGAAAACCAGTCAACAAGACTAATGTAGAAATACACAGCCAGCAGCAACACATTACTGCTTATTGAACCTATAACATAACCTAATCTGGGCATCCAGTTTTCAATAAAACTTAATGAAAACTAAATCAAAACAATATTAAACCAAAATGTATTGAGCTAGGAAGTAACTAGATCATATAAGGAATGTTTTGTACACAGTAGATAATAGAATAACTGAATATAAAAGCTATATTTATGTAATACAAATATGACAATATGCTTGTAATGGCAAAGATACAATATGCAACCAAAATTATGTTATAAACACATTATACAAAGATAGTAACTCAACTAACGACCTGAGGTCAGACAGAATACTGTTCAGATGAACAAATGCAACCAAAATAACTATCTAAATAATCCATATAAATGTAATTACAACAAAACTATTGTAACAGTTAGATGCAAGTAAAGTTGACAGCTACTACACCTAGATAATAACAATGTCAAATGCAGAATAAACTGCATCAAAATAATAACAATCCCATTGAGACTATTTTAATTATCATTTGGAGAATAATCCGAATAATATATGAGGAATACCAAACATACAACAAGGTAACTCCATAAAGGTATGACAAGCCTAATTAATAAAAGATAATTAAGGCACTAAACCAATAATGTAGGGAAAAAAACACTGTCAGTAGTGACTTAACCCATTAATGTTTAAATATACCATGCTAGAATTTAATTAAATGTTATTATTGCTAGAGAATAAGAAAAACAAAAATGTATAACCACAGGCTTAAGTTCGAATCTATGAAAACGGACATAGTGTTAATATTAAGGCATAGTTTTAAGTGAAAATTGTACAGTAGATTAAGAACAAGTTATTACCATGGAAAATGGAATAAAAACAATATAATATTAATAATTAATGGCTTAATGGACACTAAGTACAAATACCAAGTGCGAATTCAGCAACCCCGAATCAGAAATATATGATGAGGGGATTCAAATTAATCGTCATAAAAAATCATGAACAATGAGGGTAATCACAATGTCATCAGTGCAATTATAAGGAAGATATTGGACTTATAAAAATAATTGTATTATGCTGTGCCCTTTCGCGTGGGTATGTCGACCACGAATTTTTAATCTTGACACCAAAAACTGACGCGGTTGAAGGCGTCTGTTTTGACGAAGCCCACCGGAGATAGACGAATTAAAATAAATTGACCAATCAGAGCTTATAAAAAATCCGAGATTCATCATTCCGACAGAAGAAGCCGGGACAGTCTTTCAACATCCACGAAGCGAACTGCATGCTCGTCGTAGCTCCACAAAAACGTGCTTTTGACAGCAACCATATGTAAACAACGTTAACCTCAAACCGAGAATATAGGTTATATATATTGAAGAAATAGTGCAGTATATTTTTAAGTGAACCTAATTCGGAGTTCATGCGCATAGGAGTGAGTGAAGTGCAGTGATAAAATTTAATTAATTAATTAATAAAAAAGAAATTTTAATTAATTAAAAGGTTTTAAAGAAAACAAGTGTAAACCCTACGAACGACCAGTTACGCAAGTATCAAATATCCACAGCTATTATATTATGATTATATGATAAGAAAGATAACTGAACGCTAATAGCGATTTGAATTAACATACGATAAACAAGTAAATATCCTATTCTTAAAGGAAGGGATCTAAAGAATACAAATAAACAATGTCAAAGTTGAACGATATAAGTACCGACAATTTTAACGATTTGTATAATATGAATGTTTAGAATAGGTAAAGACATTGTATCATCAATGAAAGGAGTATGCTTCCTAATGCTATTAGCCAAATAAGAGTGTCGAATATTTTGTTGTTAAATTTAAGTAAGAGTTACACCAAAGAGTGATAAATACAATCAATGAATTTCCATTACCTGAAATAGGCATATCCAATTTTATAGATGATCATAATCCCTGACACTGGATTATAACGATTATTATCAATTATTAATAACTAATTAATAACTTTTAACCAAACAGGGTTGCACTAAACGATATTTAAAGCCTATGTCTAACCATGAACAGTCGTTCATATTTTATATTTTTTAATTAACAATCCATGAATTATTATCTTATATGTTTGTTATAGCCGTAGCAATTTTATCAAATATGTGTATTTTGCAGACTTAAAGAACCTACTACTACTATTATTACAATTATTAAAGACATTGCAAGTTTAATAATACGACATAACCTGTATGTTTGTCAACACACATTTTGTGACTAACTAAAGGCAGTCATGCCAACTTGAGCTTTTCAAATGTTTACAGTCCATGTTCAGATTTAAATATTAATTGTTAACCAGAAAGAAGAGCAAAACATATTATTGTACTAAATTTCATTGTTTTAGAATTGAATCAATTCTATTCAATAATAACCACCATTATTATTTTTACCTTTGAAAGAGTTGACTTTTATTGTAATCAGTAAATACAGCTTAGAGGAGAAGAACGAGACGGTTGGTACCATACTTACAGTGCGAACCATTCAAATTGAGTGATTATATTTTTGTTGACAACCGTACTGACCTATATATATATATATATATATATATATATATATATTGTAACGTACCGCTATTATAATGTGGTCTGGTAGATTTTTATGATACACCTCAAGTAGTATGCGTCACTTTTGAATTATACTAACTGACGTTTTAAACGGTATAAATAAAGGATTTTGTTTATCTTGTTTTACTCAATCTAAACGAAATCGAGAGTGTGTGATTTGGTTTCAAGGAGGTAATTTGTTCAGCCTTATACAGAAGAGAGAGTAAGTATCATTATTGCCCCTCTGTTGTGACGATTTTTTCTGTATGTTGTGCTGAAATTTTCATTAACTACCCACTACAATAAATTATAACACGTTATAATTCAATATTAATTTTCAATAATATTGCTTTATTGATTATTGACTTTTGTCTCCAGCCACCAAAATATAGGTATCACAATTAATCTTTAAAAAAAAACATCATCTCGACTTTACCGAGTAAACATAGATCTGTCTAAGGAACAAAACATATATGTTGTTATTTAACCAATATTACGCTATAATAAAATACGTCAGTTATTACATAATTCTTAGTAATTCCCCAGGGTTCAGGGTGAATTCTTTGTGTTATGAGAGTGTCAGAAATGGCTAATTGCTACGCTTTACAAATATTAAAAATTAATAAATAATTTTGTTTATTTTTTCAAATATTACGTAGTTTCCGGAATTGCCGTAAGAGAGCAGCATGTATTTGTTTACTTTTGAAAGAAACATATGATAAAATGAATATTTTTGTTCTATTTCACTGTTAAAAAACGAGTTTTCTTCTGTACTTATTACGAAAAATGTTTATATTACCTCGCTCCGTGTTGTCCTTACTGGATTGAAGTTTTATTCTGTGATGAGGTACGTCTTGCGTTATTATTTCCTTTTCGTTTAGAGTATTTTCTGATTGTCTACTAGAAGTAGGCCGAACTATATTGGATCCTCAGAATGGTTTCATCCACTGGTTTTTAATGTATAACACCATTTAATTTGGATTCCTCAGGTATACTTAGTTAGTATTCACTTTGTTTATTACTCTTGCGTGAATTTCGCCTCCTCCAACGTCCAAAAAAGGTTATTTTTTTATAATTTTTGTCGCATCGTTTCTTCAACTCTCCGGTTTAGTTCAAAATTTTATATCTTATTAACAATACTTGTTATTTTTCATCACTCTTAGTAACACATAGTATTTTTATTATGTAGGCAGTTTGTGATTATTATAAATTTATATTTTATTTATGGAAAAATAATTCCCTTCCATTCCGGTTTATTTACAAATTTAATTCACATAATATGTTTTGGTTAATTTTTTTATGACATTGTATATAAATATTTTATCATTTTATTATCATTAAATAAATTTATATATTATTTATTTAGTCTCGAATAGTGTTCATACCCGGTACTACTTCCTGTTGTCATTTCCTTCATAGGATTATTTTAATTTTATATTATCTTTGGTAGTTAAAATTTTTATGTCTTTTAAAATTAACCCTGGGTTTTCTTACAATCTAACATAATTATTTGAAACAATATAATATTAACTTGGGTATAACAAATTGTGGTTCATACAATATAAATTACAATAAATAAATAAAATCACAAAAATCAATTAGTATTATTACATACTACTTCCATAGTTTTATCCTATCCAAAACATACAGCACAGTTTAGTAATACATTAATTTCACTTTGGTTTTTCACCTCAATGGGTACACTAGAACTCACTTCGCACTATATACCACTCGAATTGTTTATTATGTGGAGTGATATAATTAAATTTTGAGCGAGCTTTAGTTCTACCCATTTCTGACTTTTATTCTCATGATTTACTTTATTGGGACCGGGTTATGTACCGTTACATAAAGCCCCCCCACTAGAACAAATTTATTTTAGTTCAACTCGTTGATAGAAATAAATTGTTAATTGGTTCAAGTCTCCTAATGGTCTTGACTTTGTTTTCATAATAATGTTTCATTGCTGACTGATTATAAACTCTGGTAATTCAGACTTGTGGTAATTGTCGTTTTCTTACTTAACTCTCTCTCTCTTGGAGGCAAATTCATCAATTATTTCTCGGGTTTAGTGGTACTTCCACATTTTACTTGATAAGGACTGGTCACACTAATCATATTAAAATTGTTTCAACACTCATTTCTATTTGCTTCTATAAATTCGCTTTATCAATTAAGCTTCTGTCTGCTATCTTCCTTCTATTTTCTTCATTTATACATCTGGAATCCAATATCACTCTTTTCAGCTATTTTATAATTATTATCCCTTAAATATTCAATTTCCCTAACATTTTTCCCTATCCTGTGCGGTGGTTCCAGTCGGGTGGCCACTCTGGGTCCATACACCGCTGTCCATCCTTACACCTTCTGAGACCAGGGGAACATCATCCCTGCTCATAAAAATTATTGCCGGAACATTTCTACGGTCAATACAATAAAAATAAAAAAATTATAAGTAGTAGTCAATTAGCGACTAGTACCAAACACTTTTGGGATTCTTCATACTGTAGCTGTTTGTATTTATTTATATATTTCTTCTTCTCCTTGATTCCTTCTTTTTTATCATTAATTAATAGCATATAACATCATTGATAGGCCTTATGTTAAAATTCTTCTGACTTTACTTCTTGTGACCTATTTCTCCGTATCATTTCTTCTTATAAAATCTTCAATTCCGAGAAATTCTAATTATAGTATTAATTATCATCCTCCTTCAGTTTCATTGGAGTCATTAAATTCATCTTTATTCTTCTTATCTGAGCACATTACCATTCAACATATAATTCTTTTTCTGTTTGTTACCATTAAAATATTACTTTTCCTATTATTTCAGTTTAAATCAGTTATTTATAATTAAATTATATAATCTGTTCTTACATTTTCTTAGTGGTTTGTCTTTTTATTTTAAATTATATGGTTTCGAAATATCTTAAGTAAGTTGTACTTACACACTTTTTGAATTTTGGGGTTTTTATTCTCTTCATTCTAAATTATTGTTCGAAATACCTTGAGTAAGTTGTCCTTACGTACTTTTAGAATTTTGGGGTTTTATTATTTACAATGGGTTGCTTGGTCCTGTATCCATAAAATCCGTCCCTTTTTTCTGGTTTGTTTGGAGTCTGTTTAACCGTGGTCCATTATTTCAGGTACTCCATGTTCTCGGATTGCTGGGGTGTTCGTAATTAATTGTCTCCTTGATAATCTTCTTACCATCCGGCTCTCCCACTTTGCTGCTATAAAACTTTCACTTAAGTACCGGTCTTCCGTTATATTTCGTTCCTTTTTAACTAACCAGTATTGTACCTCCTCAAACATAACATAGTTGCTCATTTTTAATCTCATTCCATTCCCTTTTACCTCTGAATTATTTGCCAAATATTTGAATGTTATATTCCGTCTTGATAATCTGACTAATATCTTCTGATGCACTTCAATCATCGACACATTTAACTGGGATGTAAACTTAATTATCTCCCTTTGTTCGTTAATTGGAAGGTTGAATACATTAATTAATCCACCTGTAATCATCTCCCATCCTTCCTTGGTATTTATTATTTTCTTTCTACTTGTTTTTATTATTTCCTTGGTCTTCTTTTCCACGGTTTGAATATCCTTTTTGTTGTGGCTATTTTTATTTTCAGATGGCATTACACCTTGGTATCCTGTAATTTCTATTTCCTTCCTACTCTCTTCTGTATCCGGACTTACTTTAATACCTTCTGAAGCGCTGTCTGATGGTTCATCCAAATTCTTGACACTATGGTCCATTTGTTTAGTTGTCTCCTCTTGGTATGTATCTGCTTTTTGGATACGCGTATTAACATTTTCAAACTTCTCCCCAAAAGTTTCCCATATCTCCTTATTGAAATTCTCCATTTTACCCTCAAATTGTTTTAAATTCTCATTATTCTCTTCAAATTTTGCATTCATCTCTTCTCTTTGCCCTTCAACAGTTTCTTTCAGTTCATTGTATTGTTCCTTCATGGTTTGTTTGATATTTCCATGAATGGTTTCTATTTTTTCATTTAGTTGTTTGACTAAACTTTCCTCCTGTTTCTTAAAATTCTCCTTATTTTCCTCATTGGTTTGTTTCAAGGCTTCCTCCTGTTTTCTAAAATTTTCTTTATTTTCCTCATTGGTTCGCTTATTATCTTCCTGGATCTTGTTATTCCCTTCCATTATAATTCTTAACATCTCCTGTATGCTTATATCTTCTTTTTGGTTGGATTTATCTGGTTGATCCCCTTGGGCATCCTCTTCAACTATTTCCTTGTCCGTATCCATAACTACTTCGGTTTCTTCTGTATCACCTGTCTGTTGGTCCATTTCACTGTCCGTGACTAACTCTATTTCTTGTTCCTGTCCACCTTCTTCAATCTCCTTTTCTTCTGCCCTCTTCTTCGATTTTCCTCGGGTATTAGGCATTTCTTGTTTTCTCATAACTGCCAACGATAATTAGATCTTTTGATATATATTTTTATTAAATATAAAAATTCTTTTCTAATTACCGCCCTTTTACGTTGAGCGCCATTTTTGTAACGTACCGCTATTATGATGTGGTCTGGTAGATTTTTATGATACACCTCAAGTAGTATGCGTCACTTTTGAATTATACTAACTGACGTTTTAAACGGTATAAATAAAGGATTTTGTTTATCTTGTTTTACTCAATCTAAAAGAAATCGAGAGTGTGTGATTTGGGGTCAAGGAGGTAATTTGTTCAGCCTTATACAGAAGAGAGAGTAAGTATCATTATTGCCCCTCTGTTGTGACGATTTTTTCTGTATGTTGTGCTGAAATTTTCATTAACTACCCACTACAATAAATTATAACACGTTATAATTCAATATTAATTTTCAATAATATTGCTTTATTGATTATTGACTTTTGTCTCCAGCCACCAAAATATAGGTATCACAATTAATCTTTAAAAAAAAACATCATCTCGACTTTACCGAGTAAACATAGATCTGTCTAAGGAACAAAACATATATGTTGTTATTTAACCAATATTACGCTATAATAAAATACGTCAGTTATTACATAATTCTTAGTAATTCCCCAGGGTTCAGGGTGAATTCTTTGTGTTATGAGAGTGTCAGAAATGGCTAATTGCTACGCTTTACAAATATTAAAAATTAATAAATAATTTTGTTTATTTTTTCAAATATTACGTAGTTTCCGGAATTGCCGTAAGAGAGCAGCATGTATTTGTTTACTTTTGAAAGAAACATATGATAAAATGAATATTTTTGTTCTATTTCACTGTTAAAAAACGAGTTTTCTTCTGTACTTATTACGAAAAATGTTTATATTACCTCGCTCCGTGTTGTCCTTACTGGATTGAAGTTTTATTCTGTGATGAGGTACGTCTTGCGTTATTATTTCCTTTTCGTTTAGAGTATTTTCTGATTGTCTACTAGAAGTAGGCCGAACTATATTGGATCCTCAGAATGGTTTCATCCACTGGTTTTTAATGTATAACACCATTTAATTTGGATTCCTCAGGTATACTTAGTTAGTATTCACTTTGTTTATTACTCTTGCGTGAATTTCGCCTCCTCCAACGTCCAAAAAAGGTTATTTTTTTATAATTTTTGTCGCATCGTTTCTTCAACTCTCCGGTTTAGTTCAAAATTTTATATCTTATTAACAATACTTGTTATTTTTCATCACTCTTAGTAACACATAGTATTTTTATTATGTAGGCAGTTTGTGATTATTATAAATTTATATTTTATTTATGGAAAAATAATTCCCTTCCATTCCGGTTTATTTACAAATTTAATTCACATAATATGTTTTGGTTAATTTTTTTATGACATTGTATATAAATATTTTATCATTTTATTATCATTAAATAAATTTATATATTATTTATTTAGTCTCGAATAGTGTTCATACCCGGTACTACTTCCTGTTGTCATTTCCTTCATAGGATTATTTTAATTTTATATTATCTTTGGTAGTTAAAATTTTTATGTCTTTTAAAATTAACCCTGGGTTTTCTTACAATCTAACATAATTATTTGAAACAATATAATATTAACTTGGGTATAACAAATTGTGGTTCATACAATATAAATTACAATAAATAAATAAAATCACAAAAATCAATTAGTATTATTACATACTACTTCCATAGTTTTATCCTATCCAAAACATACAGCACAGTTTAGTAATACATTAATTTCACTTTGGTTTTTCACCTCAATGGGTACACTAGAACTCACTTCGCACTATATACCACTCGAATTGTTTATTATGTGGAGTGATATAATTAAATTTTGAGCGAGCTTTAGTTCTACCCATTTCTGACTTTTATTCTCATGATTTACTTTATTGGGACCGGGTTATGTACCGTTACAAAAAATATATATATATATATATAATATTATAAAGTATTAGTTATCTGAATGTCATGTTTGTGTATGTTTATGTTAGTGTATAGGCAGGACACTACTGATCTTCTCACCACCGCTGATCAACGGAGAGTCAACGGAACTTCGATTGGAACAATTCTAAGCAGTGAATAAAATACATTTAATTAAACCAATTAAACTGACAGTTAAAACGCCGAAAAGAGTGTAAGTAACCGAGTTATTCATTACTGGATTCAACAATAGGTTGAATTGAGTGGAATAAGTCACTAAACCAATATATAATAATAAAATACGAGATTGAATAATAATAATCAACCGATTGCAAGACCCCATTTTAATTAAAAACAACCCTGAGACTAATAATTATAAATAATTAAACTATAGACGGATCTCGTCATGTAATAAATTGGCGCACAACGTTCGAGCGAAATTAGGTGGAAAAATATACAACCTAATTTATAAAAAATAATCATCAACCTAATTTTCGAGGCAGCTGCAATACACAGAACCAAAAATGCAACGGAGAGCAACCTCTAAGAAGCGTGCGGCGGAGGGGGATAAAGAAATTAACATGGATGATAAGGAGGCGACGCCAGTCGAAGATCTAGAAGAAATATTACCTCCTATAGAACCCAACCGACCTATACAACAAGAGGAACAACCTAACAGGCCCGCACAAACCGAGGAGGAAAGATTCCAGGAGATAATGAAGTCAATCCTGGAAAGTAACAAAAGGACGGAAAATAGCCAGAAGAGAATGATGGGCGAGTTCAACGAAACATTGAAAAATAATAACAAACAATTAAAAGAAGAATTGAAGGAAGATGGCCAGAAGAATATAGAATTACTGAAGGAAGATTTTAATGAGAAATTAAATAAAAATAACGAGTCCTTAACCAAAAATATGGAGTCGATTCATAAGAAGATGGATGAAAATCAGAAAAATAATGAATTATTAACAAAAAATATCGAATCGTTGAAGGAGGATTTCAAAGGGGAGTTAAACAAGAAGACGGAAGAGACAAATAAAATCATTTGAAGGAAGATACCCAGGAATTGAGCAAGAAGATTGATGACAGCATCGAAGATAGTAACAAGAAGATTGAAATTATCAGCCAGAGAATCGAAGACAGTCACGAAAAATTAAATACGAAAATAGAAGAGGAGATAACCGAAGTCAGACGGGAAGTTTCTGAAATTAGCGAGAGGTGTGAAGAAAACCAACAAGAAATACAGAGAACAAAAGAGACACTTCAGACCCGGTTAAATAACATCGAAGAATCCCATTTAAATAAATTCGAAATCATGACAAAGAAACAAGAAGACTTGGGAACGAGATGTGAGGAAATCACCGACACCGTGAATAATGTTCGGGAGCAAGTACACACCGACAAAGAGAAAATGGCCGAGCTTCAACGGCGAGAACTCAATAATTTTAGGGAAGAAACTAATTTATGCCGAAGTCAACCAATACAAGTGACCGGAATAACGAACGTGGAGAATCGGGAATTAATAAATTTTTCAAAATTATAAAAAGAATCCCATGGAGTTCATCGAAAGAGTGGAAGAAAATATCGCCCGTACACGCGAAACTAGATGGTCTACTATCAGAAACATGTTAGACGAATACTTTAAAGACGTGCGCGATAATTGGTGGACGGCTACCCGACATGAAATACAGAATTATGCGGATTTCAAGACGCTGTTTAAAACGAAATACTGGTCCGAATCGACACAGAACATAGTGCGTGACGACATCTGCAACGGGAAGTATGACCGTAGTAAAGGGGCAACACTCACCGCGTATTTCCTGGGCAAAGTGTGTATGGCCAGAAATCTCGAGCCGAAGATACCTGAAGAATGCCTCGTCACTAAATTGGCGTATCATTTCGAAGAGGGCGTGGCCAGAGCGAGACTGAACGGACAAATAAGAACAATCTAAACTATGTCCGCGCTATTAGAGAACTATGAGCAGGAGAAGTATTATCGGAGGAGTCGGCAGGGACCAGACCCATACTTTGATAGAAACGGTCAGGCCGGATACCGGAATAATTATCGAGGTAATTACAATAACACAAACCGAGATAATGCTAACCAACAACCGAGACCAAATAGTAATGGGAATAATTATCCGCCAGATAGGAATAACACGAATTATAGACCAAATTATAATGATAATTATAATCAGAACCCTCCTAATAACAACAACCGTCCTAATTATAACAGTGGAAATCAGTATCGGCCAAATAATGGTAACAACCCCTACCGTCCAAATAATAACAATCGCCAGTACCGAGCGAAGAACGGGAATAACCACAACCCAAGCAACTTCAGGAGAGCTAATTACGTTCGTGCGGACGACAGAACCGGAGGGAGACGCTTCTATCAAGGACATCGAAGCTTTAATGAAGATAACAATCCGTACAGCCAGGACGTAAGGAGTAGAGAATCTGGGTACGACACACGAAGGAGCCGCAGTAGCGAGGATATAAACAGAAATAATAATAACGGACGTCAGTACAACCATACGAATAGACCAGAAGAAAGGGAGAATCTAACCCCCAGCACTAGTGAAAGGAGCGGAGAAGAGAACGCTACCTCTTTAAACGGACAACGGCAGTGAAAACATACGTAAAACCCTCACTGATCCGATCTATTGGGTACGACGAACTACGACGACGGACAAAAAATCAAGCGACATTTACTATCATACGCAATGACTACTTGAAGGACATCAGAGGAGATCTGATGGAAGAAGAAATCACCGAAAACAATAATAATAACAACAGCGAAATCGCTTATATTTCCGCCGAAGTGAATGGCGTGTTTACTAAAATCATGATAGATACAGGAGCCAATGTATCGATCAATTAGCCAATGTATTGATCATCGATCAATTAGAACTGAACAAAATACAGAGTAGGAGTAAGGAGACAATATCGACCTTACCGATAAATAATATCATTTTGATCGGAGCGACCGGACGACAAAATAAAACCATAAGAAGGCAAGTCCAACTAGAAGTCACCAGTCAAGGGAAAACACTTCCTATAATATTTTTAGTAGCCAGTGGGTTACCATTCAGTTTATTGATAGGCTGTGACGTATTAAGAAAATACGCAGCTATAATAGATATGAGCAGAGCAAAAGTATCTCTGAGCTCAAATTGTGTGCAATGGACGGCGGAGTTAATTGGAAGCGAAGAAGCCCCTCACGACCGGATAATTTGTTATATTAAAGGAGATAATAATTATAGGAATGAAATACCCAGAGAAGAAATAAATTGTGACCATGAAGATGACGACTTATGGGAGGAGAAATTAGAAGAAATCCGGAGGTTCCAGACAGCCAAAAGCGATAGAAGAATAACCGACAACCAAGTAGAAAGATTGATTGCGATTTATGAACAATATAGACACGTATTTTCCAATGCTCCCGGAAAAGTAAAGGACTTCCAATGTAAGATTAGATTCAAGGAAGCAGCCGATTTTAAAAAGAAATCATACCCCATTGCCTATTCTCAAAAAGAAGCGGTCCGAGCGGAAATAAATAGACTCATCGAAGAAGATATTATTGAATATAGTTGTTCACCCTACACAAATCCTATAGTGGCAGTACCGAAGAAAAACGGTCAAGTGAGAATATGTCTGGATGCCAGAGAGATCAACAAAATCATAATTAACGATCGAACATCACCAGGGGAGATCGAAGAGTTATTAAAGAAATTTTACGGTACCCGTTTTATCAGTACCTGGGACACCGTATGCGGGTATTGGCAAGTGGAGTTGCATCCCAATAGCCGAAAATATATGGCATTTATATTCGAAGGGCGCAACTACCAATTTAAGAGGCTGCCCTTCGGTCTGGTAAATTCTGTGGCCGTTTTTGTAAAGTGTATGGACCAGGTTCTAGGACAAGAGGCCCTACAGTTCACTACGGTATATGTTGACGATTTGTTGATTACGTCTGAGAACTGGGAAGATCATTGTAACAGAATTGAGAAGGTACTATCGATACTAGCAGAGAATCATGTGACGCTGAAACTAGAGAAGTCAAAGTTCATCGCCGATGAAGTACAATTTTTGGGATTCAACTTATCCGAAAACGGCATTACCCCATCACAGGAAAAAATCGAAGCAATACAATCATTCCCAACACCCAAGAACAAAAAGCAGTTACAATCATTTTTAGGTATCTGCAACTATTACCGAAAATTCCAAAACAACTACTCAAAATTAACAGCTGAATTTTCACAACAACTATCCTCTAAAGACAAGTGGAAGTGGGGAGCAGAACAGGATACCACTTTTAAGCTAATAAAGGAGAAATTTTTGGAGTCTATAATGTTACACCACCCCGACTTTAAAAGAGCGTTTTATATGAATTGCGACGCCAGCGACGTGAGTCTAGGATCCGTCCTATATCAAGAAGATGACCAAGGAAATCACCTTGTGGTTAGTTTCGCAAGCCGTGTACTGAGTAAAAGTGAGCGTAACTACTATACTACAGAGAAGGAATTACTCAGCATTGTATTTGCATGTAACAAATTCTGAACTTACATTTTGGGTTACTCATTAACGGTCAGAACAGATCACAAATCGATATCCTTTCTGAAAAATTGCAAATTGAGTCATGGGAGACTTACGAGATGGACACTAGCGTTGCAGGAATACAACATTAACTGGGAGTACGTACCTGGAAAGTATAACGTAGCAGCAGATGTACTATCGATAATCAACATACAAAACCAAACCTTCGAGGGAGAAAGTGAGACGGTAGCAAAAGTGTATCATATTATAAAGGACAAAACAGAACTAGCCGAGATAATAAATAAAATCAAACTCCAGCAAAAAAGGGATGAGAAATTGAGCAACATTTGCCAGAGATTAATTGACCAAGACGAGAGAATCACCCCATACTACTGTATATACCAAGACGTCCTATTTATAAAAGACCGGAACTCAGGTAACTAGTGGAAATTAATTATACCCAAAACTATTGAGAAGGAGATCACCATGGATTACCAGATTAGATATGGGCACATGGGAGCCATTAAGGTCATCAAAGCGTTGGAGGAGAATGTGTATTTCAAGGATATCAACAGGAAAGTACGCAGTTACATTAGGAATTACCACCTATGCCAGTTGGTAAAATGTAACAACGAGCGGAAGGAGGGCTTAATGATACCGATCACCTCATCCAAGAAACTAGAAAAAGTATTTGTTGACATTTGCGGCCCATTATCTAGGAGTGGGGGAAGGCGACAATACAAATTCATTGTCATTATCTTCGACCACTACACTAAATTTACAAAATTATATCCAATCAACAGAGCCACCACAAAAAATCTGTTGAGTATAATTATAGGCAAATACATGACAGAAGTAGGAGCGCCAGGGTCAATAATCACTGACCATGGGACCCAGTTCAAGGAAAGAAGATGGAGGGAAACACTGCTGAATGAGGGAGTGAAAACCTTCAAAACCTCAGTGTACCACCCTAGCAGCAACCCCGCTGAACGAGTTCTCCGAGAAGTAGGAAGAATCCTGAGAACATACTGTCACCAACAACAAAGAAAGTGGGAAGAGTATTTACCAGCTGCGGAGGATTTTATTAACCTGGCGTACCACCAAGCAATAGATACAACCCCATTTACAGCTATGTTTGAGAGAAGACCTCCTAGAGAAATTACAGAATTGATAGAATTTCCCCCATGCGACGATTACACATTCGACCAAGTAAAATTTTATAACAAGACCGTCGAACGAGCAGAGAAGATGCGAGAAAAATATAAGAAACAACAACTCAAAATAATCAAGTATAAAATAGGAGAACTAGTATTGCTAAAAAATCGAGAGCTCCCCAGTACCATTGAAGGAATTGCGAAAAAGTTCCTACTACTATATACTGGACCCTATACAATCATAAAGGATAATCAAAACAACACATACGAAATTATGGACACCCATACCAATAGAACCAAGGGAGTCTATAATCAAGCTTCATTGAAAAAATATAATAATCCAGAATAAGTGTTAAAGATTCCAACACTTGAAGGAGTAGAGGGGAAGAAAACCAAAGTGAGTAATCGGAGAGATGGTTATTATAATGGAAGGAAGAGAAAGAAAAATGTTATTTAATTGTCAAATATTGTCTACCCCACTAAACCAAGAAATATAATAAAATATTCCAGAATAAATGATTAAAACAACCATCATTTGAAGGAGTAGAGGGGAAGAACACCACAGTGAGTAATCAGAGAGATGGCTATTATAATGAAAAGAAGGGAAAGAGAAAAATATTTATTAAATGAATATTGTATATAAAAGAAGAATTTTTATCAGTCAAATATTGTATTAGATATTGTAACAGTACCAAAAATATGGTAGTTACATAATATAAACGAATGTAACGTCAAGTATGAGAAAAACATGGAAATATATCTAGATAAATAAACCTAAGTGTATATAAGTGTGTATCTACAAATATATTAATACAAAATCCAACAATGAAGAAGAGAATGCTAATATATCAACATTAAATACAAAATGAAGAAAGAAAATGCCACAAGCCCAAAACAAAATATCAGTAACTAGACCCAATAGGATCCAACAGTGAGGGGAATCAATGAAACAAGGACCAACAAGCTCCAACAACAATGGAGATAAATAAAAATAGCAACTACAATGAAAATATAGGAAGAAGAAGAAAGAAAAAGGACCAGGAAGAGCACCAAGAAGAAGAAAGGAGATGGACAGAAGATATAAGGACTCAACATAAACCACATGTACTAAAAACAATGTAAGTGACAAAAGAAATGATGATTATAAGTGTGAAAAGAAAACCAGTGTGAAACGTTTAAGGAACCACAAACAATTACAGTGTGTACTTAATACAAATGTGAAACCTGTGAATAATTAACCAATTTCAACTGAATAAACCACACAAACAATTACAGTGATGAAGTTTACAGTGTGAGAAATATGTTAATTTCATGATGAAACAACAAAAATTAAAAATAGTCAAATAAACACAGACAATGAGTGCGACTAATTTAATAAAGTTGTAATCAATACACATAATCATAAGACCACCAGATTAGAACAAAATAGAACAATTATGTTATTGTTCATAGAGAACTGACAACAAATAAAAGACATTTGTTAAGTATCAAACAAGGACAGGAATTAAGTTCCACCATTGACCAGAAAAATATTGAAAATAATACAAAAAAGATTTGTGTTAGTGTTTAAGAAGGAATTGTATAAACATGTGTAACAAATTAGTTAAAGTATTATGTTAATATACCGTAGTGAAGTCAGTTTAGTAGTAGAAAAATACTGCACTAAAACAGATGGTACATTGTTACACAACCCACAAGGAAGAGACCTATTACAACAGAAAATGATACATATTAGTATAAATATCTGATCATCAAATATGTTATCAAACGAGAATTTATTATAAGTAGTAATGATAAATATTAAGAGACAATGTAATATATTGCAAAACAATGTAAATAGAACAAGTCAAACATAATGGCACAGAGAATAGCAGAAATGAGAAAAGTATGCCAATTTAGTTAAGCAAAGTACAGTATCAAAACCAATATCAATGTTTATAAGAGTATTACCAGTAGTGAGATAAATATCTGATAATACATTGAGAACAGATTCTAAACATGATAAGAACAATATTGTAACTAAATTATTGTAAACTAACTAACTATGTACATATGACCAGAAGTAAGCTGAACCATTGTATAGCTAATTAGTTAAGAAAAATACTGTATCAAATGTTGAGCACAGATTGTTACAATTGTTACCAGTAGTAAGAGGAAATCCCAATGCTACTTTGAGAACAGATAATGACCATAAAAACAGTCATATTATATACAAACAATTAAAAACCAAATGACTATTATGAAGAAAACCAAATGTAAACAAACAATGACCAACAAGTTATTTATGAAAAATATAGCATATAAACTTGTGTAAAAGTAATTGGAAACTTTACCAAAAGTTAGAATAATATCTAATGCTACTTTGGGAATTCAAACCAAATAGAACAATGACAATTTAGTTGTTGTATTAGAAAAAATAAATGACTACTATGATATGACACAACATAAACAGAGCCATTACTGAAAGATTAAAGAGTTCTGAACTAATTAAAAGATAACCATTATATATAATAAATTAGGTACTATGTGTATACACTAATTATAATCATTACATGATATGATTTATATAGAGAAGACCAAAAATAAGGTGAAAAAATTGTATAAGAGAGATAGGAGAGGACTGAAACTATGTAAATATTAAATTAACCACAGTCATATATAAATATTATAGTGTAAAATTGTGTAAATAAACATTACTAGTATTATTAGATAGTAATATGATCATTTTAAATAAGAAAAATTAGTTCTAAGCATATTTATGAAAAATCTAACATGGACGCTTAATGACGCCATAACGAGATTTGTGCAGGGAACAATTATTCCCAAATTGTATATCAAACCGACTGAGATATAGACTCAAAGTGTTTATTTAAGAAGTGTTTTATTATAATTAAGTAAAATCTGGTGTAACGGACTTATAAAAATAAGATACACCAGAAATAACAAATAAAATCGTTATTGTGATAGTAGTAATGAACGGAAAATAAGCGTTTTTGGACTTAATTTAACAAGCAAAACGCCCTGAATTCACTGATATCAACCAATTAACGATAGGACGTAAAGTAAGAAAGTTATGGTAATTTTAAACTTTCCAGTTAAATTTTTGTACCAGTGATGACGTAAAAAAGCCTCCACACCAAACTCAATTTTGTCAAAAAATTAAATATTTTAATAAAACAAAGGCTTTTGGGTCAGAGAGTACAACGTCTCCAGCCAATAGAATGAATGACTTTCGACAGACAACCGAGAGACGCTTCAGAGGAGCAGAACAGTCTACGATCAACCATCAAACGAATAGGCCACGCCGCTCAAGACAAAAGAAGAAGTTTATTTTTAAAACGGTGCGCGCCATATACGTCAGTACAACAACATACAGTTAACCTTAACACAACATTTATACATACGAGTGAAAAAGTGCGGAGTTGTTTTAATTAAACAAGTAGGTCAGTGTATAATGTCGACCATACTTGCGAGTGAAGTGTTAAATAGGAAACAGGGAGTACAATTTTATTTAAACAATATTTGAACGAAAATAATAATTTTTGTGAATAGCTAACTTTCGATACTACGCAAGTCAGATAATGCTGAGTATCGAAAACAGTAATTAAATTGTCAGAATTAAGGAAAGATTTAAATCACCATTATTAAAATATTATAAAAATATTTTAATTATTTATAATAATTTAAAATATAATGTTTGGAAGTAATTATTAATGAATACAAGAATATTTAGTCACTCATTTGACTAAATTTATTTCTCTTGATTTTTTCGATGTTTTGAAATATACTTTATTAATTTTCATACAGTCTGAATAAATGTAATTCTGATAATAATATATTAAAGTATTATGAATAATATGTTTACATGTATAGTTTAAGAAATAATAGCTATTAAGAAATACTTATCCTTTGTAACAACACCGGTTAATTCTAACCTCAGAAATCGTTACGGTAACTTGATAATTTCAATATTACCGATCTGTTCTCAAGTAACATCCAAATCAAATAGAATTACTAACAAGAGTTTTTTGAGAAATTTTTCTCTTGTGAATAGATGATTTTTAAAACAAATTATTAAACGAAAGTAATACATTTTTAAATACTGTACAAGTCATACAGCTTGATGATTGCAAACTAGTATTAGAGATGCGTGCGCATGCCCGCGTACGATAGTTTCATAAATACCAGACATATGGTACCAATTTTTGATTTTTTATATTTGTTCGATTATTATTCATCATTGTTAATTCTATATCGTTATTTGTATTACATCTTGTGACTGGTATCATGTTACCTAAAAGAACCTAACGAAATATGGTAATTCACTGAATCAAAGTAACATAACAGTTAAATTATTGTACTAATAACAGGTCTACCAGCCTTGAGGAATTAGACAGAGTCTTATTGAATTTTTATTGTAATCAGTAATTGAAAGGTTGTTAACTATTGCTTATTAATTGTCAAAGATTTTATTATTTATTAAATTGTTAATAAACCTCCAATTATATTACCACAAAAGGAGTATCATTTCTATTAAAAGTAAATTCATTTATTTTTTAATCAGTTCTGACACAGGTGGCGGAAGAATTTAAAAAGATTTAGCATAATTCAGAATATCCATCAGATATTGATTCATTTACTATTGTGTGTGATAATATATTAAATATTCAATCCGAATATTTTCTAGTATTTGAAATGTATGTATTTCAGAAGGAACGTCACAGAACAGAATTGAAGTATTCAAGTGTGGTAAGTAAGAGAGGTACACGACAAAGTGCGCGAACCATATTAAAATAAAAAGAGTGAACTATTACTACGTACCCATAAAAAACAATACAATAATACCAATAACCTCAACAATTACGATTACATCTTTAATAAACAACATTATCGTAGATACCAGTGCGTGTCTACACTCACACGAACACACCAAAATACAAACAAAAAACATCTATATACTTTATACTATACTATATACTTGTAATTTTACATTACAATATTGAACGAAAAATGTTTGTTAAATGAATATTGTATGTAGAACGAGAAAAGGAAAAAACTATTATCTAATAAATAAACCATAACCAAAACAAGCAACTAGTGAACGCACTTAAGATATTTTAAACAATGTTTACTATCACTATGAGAAAAATTTTGTACTATCCAAAATAAAATGTTAAAAAATATGACATTTGCTAGAAGAGAGAAGAAGGCCATTAATGAGAATATTATGTAGAGAAGATAGTGAGAAAGAGAATTGACCGAGAAGGAGAAGAAAGAACCAATCAATATGAAGAACAATTTTGTCACGATAAGGAGAAGAAAAAATGAAGAATATTTACACATGCTATTTGTCAACAACATTAACTAATGAAGATCTGCAGAAGTGAAGAAGGAATCCAGAAGAGAATGTATAATAAAATATAAAAGGCAAAAAAGTGAATAACCCCAAGAGTGTTTATTATTATTAGTCGAAAGAGACTGCTTATGAGTATTATTATTTAATGAATTGACTGTAGAAAAGTTCCAGCAATCATTTAACTGGGCAGGGATGATGTTCCCCTGATCTCAGAAAGAGTGTAGTTATGAACGACGGAGTTAGGTAAGCCAATAGAGCCCCGTCTATTCAAGCCCCAATATTGGGTTCGCCAATTTGTAACGTAATCGCTTACAGGTGTGACATCCGTCTTATTCAAGCCCCAATGTTGGGTTCGCCAATTTGTAACGTGCTCGCTGGTATCTTGTGAAAGTATCTTATTATTAATTTAAGCTTTCCCAATTAAGCCCCACAGTTGATTTTGCCAATTGGTAACGAGATCTCTTTTTATGAGGTATAGAGATATTTTTTGAAAGTCTCGGAGCGGTCAGAGTACCTTTTTGCGATCGTCACTTATGAATTATAATTATTAATGTTCAAATCAATTGAATTTGATGTTTACCAAACGAAACAGAAATCGAGTGTGTGTGATTTGGTAGAGATTAAGTAAGTTGTTTAATCTTAGTTAGAAGAGAGAGTAAGAACAATTTTGTTATACCCAGATTATACAATTTCTTATTTTTAAATATTCGCTGTTCATAAGATCAGCTGATTTTGACATCAACCTCAAAATGTTAGGTTAAACAAACACCACTGTTCGGTGATACTCCCCTGTGGAACGTCCTCTTCTTGGCTTCCTGAAAATCTACAACAACTACCCTCTACAATAAAGAATACACATTTGATTATTTAACATAAAATATTCAGAGTATTTATTTATGTCATACACTGATTTCCTCTTCTTCCAGTATACAAGTATTATAATCGATCTTTTCAGTCAACAATACATTGGATCGATTTATTTAGGTAAACATTTGAATTATCATAAAATATATTTTTATGATTTTATAATTTTATCCTTGATTAGACATTAAACAACATATAATTCGTTTTATTTAATTTCCCCAGGGTTAAGGGTAAGTTCTTTGTGTTATGAGACGGTCAGAAATGAATAATTATATACTACGCTTTACAAGATAAAAATAATAAATTTCGAATTTTTTGTTTATTCGTAGTATGTAGTTCCGGATTTGTCCGCAAGAGTGCAGATTATTTCTTTATTATACACATGGAATCATTTACGAAATATTGTAACTGCACAACGATTTGATATGAGGTTTTCTTGGTTAATAATTATTAATAACGTTTATATTACCTCTTTCCTCGAAGTTTTTACTTGAATGGAGCTGGTTCTAGTGTTGTAGTTCTAGTTGTTTTGTAATTTCGTTGAATGTCCTTAAGATACACTCTCGCCAAAATCTCGAAGTGCGATTCAGCTAGGCCAGATCTTGGAATTGGTTATTTAACTTTTTTATCGGGTAAAGCACGTTATATTTGATATCTGAAGGAGTTTGAACATAAGGTGGATACTGTGAGTTAATTTTTATTCCATTTTGGCACTATTTCCGAAAGTTTTAAATGGTTTTAATAAAATTTTTGTGACATTACTTTTTCTCAACCGAACGGTTTCCAATCGTTTTAACAATTAATTCATATGTTGTTACCCGGTTACTCTTAGTAACCAATAATTTTTATATCATTTTTTATTGGTGCTTCTATTTACTTTTGAGTATACAGGCTGTTTTTAATTATTATAAATTTATTTCTTATTTATAGAAAAATAATTCTTTTTAACTTTGGTTTGTTATCCAATTTGATTTATATAAGGTTTTCCGTTTATTTTCTCATAACCTTAGATATAGGTCTTTAATATTATAATTTCCTTTAATTGAATTTATATATTATTTATTAATTTCTTATAGTATCCTTACACTGCACTATTTTCTTCTGCCATTTTACTCATTCAGTATTATTTTATTTTTTATTATTATTTTATATTTAACTCTTTTATATTTAACCCTGGGTTATCTTATATTCAAACATAATTATTCTATTAAATATAAAATTAAACCTAGGTACTAAATTTTAGTTGCCTACACAATACAATATTAAACAAAACACATAAATGGTTAGTAGCAATACAGTCTACTATTATAATCAATTGTTTCTACATCTACAGCATAAGTCTGTGAGATGCTCCCTTCAAAGTCACTTATTTACTCACTGGGTACACTATAACTCACTTGTTACACTTTATATCAATTAAATATAGTTTATAATGTTTTGTGATATAAAGTAATTTAGAGCTAGGTATATTATACCCATTTCTGACCTTTATGGTGGGGTGATTAAGTTATCATTTTTGGGACTGGGTTATGTAACGTTACAATATATATTGTAACGTAACAAAATCATCGTTACATAGAAAATATAACTAACACCCCAAAACCTAAGAATATAACATATGCATGTCTTGACTAATATAATTAAAACCTAATAAGAGAAAGAGTAACGCTCAACTATAATGAAAAAGAAGAAAAATGAATAAAAATACTAAGTCAGAAAACAAGACCCAATAGGACCTATGAGTGAGGGAAACATAACTAAAAGAAGAGGAAACCATATCTATGAGTGAGGAATAAACTACCATAAGAAGAAAACATACAATACAAACCTATGAATGAGTAGGGTATTTCTACAAAGAAGAATATAAACTGAGGAGAAGAGGACACATATGATAGCAGAAACCCATGAGCATTTTAATGTCAAGATAAGAACACTTGCGATGATCGACACGGGAGCCAACGTATCGTTGATAGATAAAATGGAATTAAACCGAATACAAGCGGAAAATAAAAAATATAATACCAACATTGCCAATAAATAACATAACATTAATCGGAGCAACGGGTTGGCAAAATAAAACAATAAGGAATCAAGTACAATTAGAAGTACCCAGTGGTGGTGAAACAATTCCCATGATATTTTTAGTAGCAAGTGGCCTACCATTTAAATTACTCATTGGCTGCGATATATTAAGGAAATGTGCAGCGATAATAGACATGAATAGAGCCAAGGTATATTTGAATTTAAATAATGTAAAATGGACGGCAGAATTAGTTGAGAACAAGGAAACACATCCCAACCGGGAAATATATTATATTGAAGAGAATTACGATAACAGGGAACCACCAACCAATGGGAGGAAATATCCGAATAAAGAAGATGTAATGTGGATGGAAAAATTGGATGAAATCAAGAAATTCCAATCAAACAGAGTCGACAGGAAGTTGACAGATAAACAGATATCAAAACTAATAAAGATATATAACAATTACAGGCACATATTTTCAGACACACCAGGGAAGGTGAAAAACTTTCAGTGTGAAATAAAATTTAAAGAAAACGTAGAATTCAAAAGGAAGTCGTACCCCATAGCCTTTTCACTAAAGGAAGCAGTACGTCTAGAAATCCAAAGATTAATAGAAGACGACATAATTGAATTGAGCAATTCCCCATTCACAAACCAAATTGTGGCGGTGCCTAAGAAAAACGGTACAGTAAGAATTTGTTTGGACGCCAGAGAGTTAAATAACACTATTATAAATGATAGAACTTCACCTGGCGAAATTGACGAAATACTCAAAAAATTTCACGGTATCAAGTATATTAGTATATGGGACACCGTATGTGGATATTGGCAGGTAGAATTACACCCCAATAGCAGAAAGTATATGGCCTTTATTTTTGAAGGGCGTAACTATCAGTTCAAAAGGTTACCCTTCGGTCTAGTAAATTCAGTAGCTGTGTTTGTAAAATGTATGGATGATATTTTGGGTTATGATACACTACAATTCACTACAGTGTATGTTGATGATTTATTAATTACATCCAATGATTGGGATGAACACTGAATAAGGGTGGAAAAAGTATTACAAAAATTACATGAAAACAATATAACTCTCAAATTAGAGAAATCTAAATTAATAGCAGACGAAGTACAATTTCTCGGCTTCAATCTATCAGAGACTGGTATAACACCATCACAAGAGAAAATGGAAGCTATACAGCGTTTTCCCACACCCAGAAACAAGAAACAGTTACAATCGTTTCTTGGAATTTGTAACTATTATAGAAAATTCCAGCACAATTATTCAGAGTTAACTTCAGAATTTGCCACACAACTTTCATCAAAAGATAAATGGAAGTGGGGACCTGATCAAGACATAACATTTCAATTAATAAAAGACAAATTCCTAAAAACAGTAATGCTACACCACCCCAATTTTAACGAAGCATTTTATATGAACTGTGATGCCAGTGATGTTAGTATTGGGTCTATATTATACCAAGAAGATGAGGAAGGCAATCACCAAGTAATCAGTTTCGCCAGCAGGACACTTGACAAATGTGAAAGAAATTACCACACAACTGAGAAGGAACTACTTAGTATCGTGTTCGCTTGTGAGAAGTTCCGAACATATATTTTGGGATATCAGATTACAGTGAGGACAAATCATAAATCAATATCATTCCTGAAGAACTGTCGACTAAAACATGGGAGGCTAACGAGGTGGACATTAACACTCCAAGAGTATAACATCCAGTGGGAATATGTTCCTGGAAAAAGCAATATTGCCGCAGACATACTATCTAGGATAAATGTCCAGGACCAAACATATGAAGGAGAAAAGGAGACCATTGCCAAAGTGTACCATTTACTAAAGAATAAAACGGAGTTAGCCACCATATTAACTGATATCAGAACACATTAGCAGAATGATTCCAAAATCCAAGCTATATTACACAGATTAGCGGAACGAGACGAAAAAATTACCCAATATTATTGTATACACGATCACTTATTATTTATAAAAGCCAAACAATCAGATGATCAATGGAAGGTAGTGATACCAAAGAGTATGGAAAAAAATGTAACCATAGACTACCACATCAGGTATGGACACATGGGAGCCATGAAAGTGGTAAAAGCCCTAGAAGAACATGTGTACTTCCAAGACATGAATCGAACAGTAAGGAGGCATATCAAACACTGTCATTTGTGCCAACTTGTAAAATGTAATAATGAAAAGAAAGAAGGGGTGATGATACTAATAACTTCTACAGAAAAATTAGAGAAAGTATTTGTAGATATATGCGGACCATTCCCGCGTAGTGGTGGAAGGCATCAATATATATTTATAGTGATACTTTTTGATCATTATAGAAAATTTACCAAACTTTACCCCATAAATAGAGCCACTACAAATAAGTTATTAGAGGTGATAATACATGAGTACATTCCAGAAATAGGTAAGCCTAAATCAATAATTACGGACCACGGTAAGCAGTTTAAGGGAAGAAAGTGGAGAGAAACATTACTAAACCATGGCATTAAAACTTATAAAACTTCTGTTTACCATCCGAACAGCAATCCTGCTGAAAGAGTCCTCAGAGAAGTAGGAAGAATCTTGAGAACATATTGCCATAGACAACAGCGGAAATGGGAGGAGTATTTATCCCCAGCTGAAGATTTCATTAACTTGGCACACCACCAGTCAATCAATGAAACACCATATACCGTAATGTTCGAAAAGAAACCACCCAGAGAAATCACGGACATGATCAATTTTCCTGCGGAGAATGAATACGAATTTAATAAACTGAAATTTTTTAACAATGCAGTGGAACGAACAGAAAAACTAAAAGTAAAATACAAACAGCTACAACCCAAAATAATAACATACAAAGTGGGAGACAAAGTGTTATTGAGAAATAGAGAGCTCCCAAGTGCTATTGAAGGCATTGCAAGAAAGTTATTACTGCTTTACACGGGCCCATATACTATAACAAAAAATAACTTGAACAATACCTATGAGTTACAAGACCCTATTACCAAAAGAGTAAAGGGTATATACAACCAAGCTTCATTAAAGAGATATATTGAAGTGTGATTATATTGTGAATTATTGAAAATTATAGTGATGATGTTAATATGAAAATAATGAATATAAATAGGAAATTGGGTATTGATAAATTGATAACATAATAATATAATGAAAATATGTATAATAAAGTGCCAATATTACCCGTACTATTAAAAGAAAGAAAAATATACCATACGAGATGGACACCCAAGACCTATGGCACTAAAATAATTTCCAAGAGCCAGTCAACTAAGTAAACAACATCTTACCCGTACTATACTATTATTACAAGAAGAGACGATATGTGATGATATTAGAGAAGAAGGAGGAAGATCAAGGTGCAGAAATTTTATTATTGAGTGGATATGCGATGAATAAGACATAACAGCAAAACCAAACAAGAGTATATTATGTGAATTATGACAATTTTGTGGGTAAAACAACAAAGAATAATATGTAATGATAAAATGAACCACCGCAAGAAGAAATAATTGATAATAAAGAATGAAGAACGATACTAGAATAAAGAAGAAAATCAAGTGAAAATACCAAGGGAAACCTGTGAACTGAGTTTATCCTATGAAAAATATGAAGATTATGTATTGATGAATCAATGAGAGAAGAATATAATAATGTATAAACCGCAAGCGCGTGAAAATAATCCCAGAATGTTTATTATTAGTCGGAAGTTTGACTACTGTTATTATAATGTTATGATATGACTGATGAATAATTCCAGCAATCATTTATATTTTGTACAGAGAAGATTTGCCTCTGATTTTATTTGATATTAGTATGGCCAGCAGAGTTGTAAGCTACAGGAGCCGCTCTGATCTGCCCCAGCTAAAGTGTTAGGGAAAATAGTTAGGGAAATTAAATAATCTAGGGAAGATCAATACAATATGGGAAGAAGAAAATATGATTCATAGAAGAAGAAATGGAAGGATACGAGGAGAAACAGAAGATTCAGTGTGGAGAAAAAAGTACTACAATTTTATAGGAAGGCATATGTAACGTAACAAAATCATCGTTACATAGAAAATATAACTAACACCCCAAAACCTAAGAATATAACATATGCATGTTTTGACTAATATAATTAAAACCTAATAAGAGAAAGAGTAACGCTCAACTATAAAAAACCACAATAAAAAAAAAAAAAAAAAAAAAAAAAAAAAAAAAAAAGGGGGGGGAAGCACCAGAAAAGAAAGAAGTTAAGACTAAATGGATCATCAAATATAATGAAAAAGAAGAAAAATGAATTAAAATACTAAGTCAGAAAACAAGACACAATAGGACCTATGAGTGAGGGAAACATAACTAAAAGAAGAGGAAACCATATCTATGAGTGAGGAATAAACTACCATAAGAAGAAAACATACAATACAAACCTATGAATGAGTAGGGTATTTCTACAAAGAAGAATATAAACTGAGGAGAAGAGGACACATATGATAGCAGAAACCCATGAGCATTTTAATGTCAAGATAAGAAGAGGAAGAGACGTTTAAGAAGAATGGATAACATGAAGAAGGAAATTTTGCTAGTGATAAACAAACACAAACAATAACAATGCGTCGTTTATAAGTGCATAAAATACTATCACACGCCCCAAACCCAATGGACACTAACAATATAAAGTGTCATATTTTTGGAACCAGTGACAAAAGGAATGAACAGTAATCTTCATGAAAAAAACACAAACATTTAGTGTGTGATCTGTGAAACACAGATAAGACTGTATAAAACATAAGACCACACCAGAATTTCTGATAGAAACAAAATAACTGCTCAAAATATCTAGAGAAATAAGACTGTTTCAGAATAATTGTTTCTGACTGATTATGAAAGATAATGATTATGAAATGAACAAGTTTTTATACCAATAACATGAAACAACACATAACATAGTTATTTATGTGTATAAATGAAAGTAATTATGACAATTTAGAGTAAGTAACTCAGTCCTAATGTGCATTACAAAAAGTAATCACATAGTACATGTTGATGATAAATAAATAATTAATAATGTGTATCAGTTAAAATATAATATTAGTAAAATAAGGATAATACTGTGTTGAAGATATAGTAATAAGATTTGTTAGTAGAATGTGTAAATAGAAATTGTGAATGAAAGACATTCAAAGGCATATATTATACCAAGCCAACAATGGATTAACATAACCTGAACTAATATTAAGGGATTACCTGTATGCGGTCCGCCGTGTGACTTCTCAAACTTATTACGTTACGCGTTTCAAGGCGTATGCCTCATCATCAGACGTTTAAAACCAAAAACACATATCACACAAAACTGCGTTTGTCAAAAAATAAATAAAATTGCAGAAACAAGCATATTATGTGCACGTGATGTAGGGTGCGCACCCGTTCAAGTGTTGTCTGCTACTGATTGGAATTCGTTGAGCAGTCTCAGAGCAGTATCATACAGGCGGTTAGATACAAAGTTCAATTGTTCATTCAGAACACAATCACGACTGCTATCATTATTATATGCATTATAAATTTCCAGCTCCTCCAAGGCATTCATAAAACGGCCCTTGTTGCATATATGCAAAGGCATTAGATTGGACTTAAAATCTGTATAATTGTGATTGTGTTGGGTCAGATGACGAGTGTAATTAGATTTTATATCATTGTAATTGTGTGTCTTTTTTGGTAAGTGTTCACGGAAGCGTTTGTAAAAACCTCTTCCGGTCTGACCTATATAGAAGCTGTTACAATCATTGCAAACCAGTTTATAAATGCCTGTTTTTTCTTCAATAGGTAAGGGCAGTTTAGGTCTAAGTATATTAATTAGTTTATTATTGGTTCTAAAAGACATAGTATAACCAATATTGTTCATCACTGAGGATAAAATTTTTGGCATGATGTATGTGTATTTTGCAGATATCACTTAATATTACATAAAAGTGACTTGGATACCATAAATCACTTAATATTACATAAAAGTGACTTGGATACCATACGTAACATGAATGATAACCTGAACTGATCAACATATACAATGTAAAATCAAAAGTAACTATAATAAAAACATACACAAGTATATTTCTATTATACACCAATCAAAATAGAGTTTATAAGGAACAAACTAACACCAATAAGAAGTAGACAGCACCAAGATTTACTTAATAATTAGTAAACAAAGAATGGCCAGAACAACAAGGCAGAGGTGACGCCTCATAATTACACAAAAAGCTCTATTAAAACAGATTCTTAAGAACAAAGGAGTATACCAGTAGTGAGACAAATAGCCAATACTACTTTGAGAACCATGTACTGTATTTAAAAACATAAAATTATTGAATTATAATGTAAACCAATTATACATGTCAACCGAAAGTAGCTGCAAGCACCATAATTACAATTAATTCAGGACATATAACACAACAGTGAGAACAATAGCAACAAGACACACAATAAAACTCACCAACAGTCAAATTACAAGAAAGGAATACATTGTTAATTAATCAATAATCATATAAAATAAGTATCAAAATATCAAAATCCCAAACATGTAATATTATAAACAAACAGTACACATGAACAAAACCAGTTTGAGAAGTGAAACTTTGAGTAAATGTGGATTAATTATTAAGGAACAATGTACCATAGGAATAATTGTATTAGGATAAATCATTTTGTATAATAATAAGAACTAATGCACCGGCATACCATGCCTAATCGTTTGGAACAGTGCATGAATATAAATTTGCTAACAAACAATAATCTGTGATTAGATAATAAGAGGAAATGACTCTAATTGCTATAAAACAGTGTTAGTAATAATTATTTATTGAAAAAAAGTGAAGGACTTGTATTATAAATGAGATCCACAATAAGTGCATAGTGAAGGAGCTAACTTATTTATCAATGGACGGATTTATAGCTTGTTTGAACTTTAATTGTAGAGCTGAGCATCCGAGAGTTAATAAAATTGTTGGTTTTCCAACTAAAACAGTATTAAAAAAGTTATCAGCAAAATAAACTATATGCATCAATTGCAAACAAATTGCTGACGTCATAAATACTCTCCGACCCAAAGTCGAATTGTAAAATTTTAGAAAATTAATTTCTGAAAAGGTGTTTGGGGAACGAGAGTATAGATTTATCAGCCAATCAGAAGAGCTAATCCCGACAGATTCGAAGTAGAATTTGTCCGGAGCGGCAACACTTAGTTTTTGTCATTCAGAGTGAAAGGTTACGGACCGTCGCAGCAGAGTATTGTTATAATTAGTGCGCGACCCTCCTAGTTAAGCATCGGAAGTAAACATAACCATAAAACTGAATCAAGGTTATGATCCTTCGAGTGAGTGAATACAGTGTAGTGAACAATGATAATCATGCTAGTGTATAATATCGGCATGATATGTGAAATAGAAAGGGAGTACAAAACTAATTAAACGATTTTAACAATTTTTATGCATTTCTAATAACCAAAAGTATTTGTTGTTGTCATACCTGAGTCAAGTATGGAACTACCTGACTCAAAGATGCTATTTTATTAATTAACCCACTTATTAAATAACGTTCCTTGTATTTATTTTAATTGAATAAATGATTAATCATAATTAAAAAACTATTAAACAAATTTTAATAGTTAACTAACTTTTGACGATTTTCAAGGTTAGATGCTGATTTGACTAACCTGTAACGAAGGTTAATGATTATAGTAATTATGTTCAAGAACGTTATTAAAGTTAATTAATGATAGAAAAATATGTTATTAATGTATGTTTAAATGTTATTGCAAGTTTTTTAATATATAATATCAATAATTACTGTCAACAAGTGACTTGAAGAGGTACAAACTAACCTCCATATCTTACCAAATGAGTAACTATTTTAAAGTATTTTGATTAACAAGATAACAAGAACAAGTACTTGAATAAATTTTAAATTGATGGATCCTTAATGATAATTACTTATTAATAATTCTAAAAGAGAGGGAGAGAATAATTTAAAACAACAACTGTTGAGTTAATTATCGTACATACGACATTTTAACCTGTACTCCATACAACAGGGGTACCATATACGATATTTTACCTTTATATGATCTCATTCACTATTTTATTTTGTAAACACTTTTCTGTTAATGCATAACAAAAAGACTTAAGCATTTTCCAATTCGTATCTTGTAGTCTAAAAGACCACACTATTTTGGTAACAATATAAAAATAAAGTTAACCCTATTTGGTTAATAATTTGTAACTTCAAAACAAACAGTGTTACCGACCTTGAGAAACAAGAATCTCTGTATTAGAATCAGTTATTTTTATTTGTGATTATCAATTGTTTGAAGGATTTTTTTTTATTGTATTCCATTAATTTGATGTTAATAAACCTACAATTTACTTATCTACAATCAGTCTTTATTAAAAAAAAAAAAAAAAAAAAAAAAAAGTAGATCAAGAGCAGTCATTTTATCAGAAGGTGGTATATATATATATTGCGATGTACAATTGTACAATAGATGTTAGTACATCTACATATATACTTTAACAAGTTCACAAAAAATAATTAATTTGGTCTCTGTTCACCTTACGTAACACGAACTAAAATTTAATTTCTGTACAATAAAATTAATTAATATTTAAAAAATTTGTATTAGAGTCTTTATTTTAAATAAGTTTTTATACGTGTGTATAAGTAGTATAAGTTCAATTTCCTTTATTGTCGACTGCAGATCCTTCTAATGACGGGTTGGGCATATCTGGATGAATACGTAGGTTATTTTAACAGCAAAATTCTACTTGCTTCAGAAAAAACCTGCATGGAACTATTTTTTATAAGAGGACACGATTTTAGATTTTTGTAATTAAGGAAAAGTTTTACTGATATCAGGAAAGTAAGCTTACCTTATTTACATACCTATAATAATAATATCTATATCTTAAACGGCTGCTGATTAATTTTGTAATCAAGAAATACCTAAACGGTCGTCGTATGTAAAAGATATAAAAGCAGTTCACGGTAGGTACAGTCGGTTTCCCTGTTGGCGAGGAGCGCCTAGAAATTAATTCTACTATTTATGGGTTTATCCCAGTGAAAGCTTACAAACCGAAACAAAAAAACAATTATACGTAATTCTTTTTTTTCTGCACGGAGTAACAGACGCTCTCAGTTCGTTAGCACCGGTTGCTTCTTCCTTCTGCAAGTGATTCACTTCGTTGTTTGTTATGACCCGGATACTCCAACGTATCCGGTTCAAAATGACGCCATATTAAAAGAGTCGGACTTAGAACATTCACGGACACACACACACACACACACACGCGCGCGCGACAATGCAGGAGGAATTGTGTTTAACATTTATGATTGCACCCGGTGAAACTCATAAACTAAGATTAGTAACAACTAAGAATAGACAAGGATTTTTATCGATTCTTTCAAGGGAGATAAATTTTTGAAATTTTACTAGCTTCTGTTTTTGTGTACCTGATCACTTAGGCAGATTGTTTGTATGACTATGTACAACGGTTTTTGTTGCACGAAATGTCTGCTGTTCCCCGGTTTATATAAAATAAACTCGGATTTCTAAGAACCAGTTTTTTGTCTCTTTTTTCTATCCTGTCTCTTGACAATGTACGTCATCTTGCGTATTATATTGTTGGGTATAAACTTGTTAAGTCTTATATTCTGTAAATTTAATTTGTCTCTATTCTATTTATGTAATAACTTCCTTTTCTCTGTTTTCGACTGTTGATCGATGGAAATAGAGGAGGGAAACCAATAGTCCACTTCCGGGACAGTGACCAGACCGGCCCGGTGTGGATAACAGTAGTACCAATCAGTCACTGACAAATTGGTATTTAATTGTTGGATTTATTGGGTGGTCGATAGTACCCTGTCGGGGGCCGTTCCGAGATCACTACTCCGCCGAACTGAGACTTTGAAACCAATGGCGATCTTATTGGTAGTGCCAACCCTTAGCGGTTTCAAACGAGAGACTACAAAATCCGGTTCAAGGATATAACACGTACGTACCTATTGGTGGTGAATAAGTAGTGGAAATGTAATATAAATACGAGGGCCAGTTGAAATGTCCGCGGAGTGATATCTATAGTTTAGCGGTAGAACTAAAATTTTTCGTTCGTTGCAAGATTCACATTCCTTATAGACACGTATTAATTTCCAAATCTTTCTACCAGCTTCGAAATAATCCATCAAATGTTGGAAATTTACGCGTCACGCATGTTTCAAAAAGGGACAAAATCAAGCAACGTGATGTGATTGAATTCTTTGTTAAAAACGGTCTAGCATTGATTGAAATTCACGATCGAGAAGGCAAGGAGATGCTGCACCTTCAATAACAATAGTTTGTAAGTGGGTTAAACATGATCGTACGAGCGTTGAAGATGATCCTCGCAGTGGACAACCAAAAAGTGAAACAACCCCAGATATCATTTAAAAAATGTCGTGCACAGTGTTGAGAGACCGGCGATTGAGAGAGGATGACATGCTGACATCATAGGTAATTCACATTAGCTTGTGTACCATATTTTACGTAAAGAACGTAGTGTGAAAAATCTTTCTGCAACCTGGGTGCCGCATTTGAAGTTTTGCACTTATGTGGCGACCGGGTGGGGATCATCTTAAGAGTTTGTATGACCACATTTAAAGTCGAATGCCCACATACGAACTACTATTGCTTTTGATAGTGCAGCGCTTCCTAACCACTTCGTTATGAATTTCCTTTGGTGCTAGACGACTTTTAACAACGAATTCGTGATTTTGTCCGCTTTTTCAAAACACGCGCGACACGTGAATTTCAAACAGCCAATAAACAATGAATAAATTGACAAATAGATTTGGAAATTGACAAGTGGTTACACGAAATACGTTATCTTACTACACATTAAAAGTTTTAGTTCTACCGCTAAGCTAAAGATGTCGCTCCGCGAACTTTTCAACTGACCCTCGTATGTCGTTTTTCATTACCAGGCGATCGATAGTTAATTTTGAAGTCGCCCTTGTATTTTGCCACTTGTAGTAAACATCTTCGGCCACTTTAAGTAATTATAGGCCTACTTCTACGGTAAAAGAGCTGTTTCATCTGTTTGATTCGTTATTATAATATATTCTAAAATATTATTTGATTACTTCCCTGTTCCTTCTTACAACTATCGTCTTCGTTTTTCTTACGTTCACTTTTTCCGTTGATTACAAGTTTCAGAGAATACTTCCATCATTCTAATTATTTATTTCCAGAATTTTCATGTACTTATACACAATAGACTTTGATTTTAAAATTGTTTAGTTATTCTTCTACAGCCACGATTATGTAGAGAATATTATTGACATTTTATTATCGGTCTCTACTTCTTGCAACGTTCCTACTCTACCCAACTTCCATTATTCATACTATAGTGGCACTTTACCCCTCCATCTATTCGTCATGTTAGTGGATGCTTTTAGTGTTATTTACGTAATAAATAATTACTTGTTACTAGCTACATCTTACGACCTTGGACTAACCTTTTCGGTACCAAATAATTATAAAATTGACTAAATGAAGGGACGACTGAAACCGTTTCTAAGCAACCGATAAGTAGAAATGCCACGTAAGTAAAAATTTAGTTCGGTTTTACTCCGATTACTATTATAACGTTACAAAAGGTTGCCCACAAATAAAGAAGAAATTACCATTTAATAAAAAAGTGACTTGCAACACTAAAGGAATAAAGAAAGTCAAAGTATGAAGGAATTAATGAACAAAAATATTAAAATATAGCACAATAATAACTTAAAACCAAGACAAGGACTGAGACGATGACAAAATCCAAGTGATTGGCAAAGGGAAGGATAAAAATAAATAACTTTGTGACCATATCACACCCCTTGTCAACCAATAATAAAATAGTAAAATGTAATTATGAAAGTACAAAGCTATGTTATTAGTGTGAGTAGTCCCATGTAAGACTACCAAGACATAAATGTAAATTAAGTAATGTTAAATAATATTGTTATTAGAATATGAAGGGAATAAACCCCTTATATAATAAATACCCAATGTTAATGATAAGGTGAGTGGTGTGGTTAGATCCAAGTGAAGAAAAGAAAGAAAAACAGTGAATAATATAATATTAAAGTGAATAACAGGACCAAGAAAAATATACTAACTGAAAGTCAGCAGTAGTAATAATGTGTAGAATGAATAATAATTAATGATTGAGTAAAAAATGATGAATGCAAACTGTGAATAAACTAATGCAGAATACAACTAAGGCCTACACAAATGGCATAGGTAGAATTAAAGTTCATGTGTTAAAATACGAAAATAATAGTTAAGTAGTAGTTATAGTTATCTGTTTGTGTTAAAAAGAATATATAGAAGGGTAAAAAAAGCATGTTTAATAAATAATAGTTAATGAGCATAGGGAGATAGGAAATGTATTAAAAAATAGCTTGTGCATAGCATGTTAGAAATAATGTTTTGAAAATGATTATAAATCATTAAATGTTACATGTTAATTTATTGTAATTATGGTTAAAATAGTTTTGTTTCATGAAATTCTACAAATATGTTATAATAACTGTATAAGGAAAGTTAGGTGATATAGGCCTAAGGAGCCTATAGGAAGGAGGCAGTAATTTGTAAAATTTGATATAATAGCAGTAATAAGTAAGGACAAAATGTAGGGACTACTATTAAAATTGATAATATAAATTTAAGGACACCTAATGTATATCAAAAGAAATAGTTATAAAATAATTAATATAAAAAAAACTGTTAAATTAGTAAATCAGTAAATACGGAACCAAAACCAGTCATATTTGGTTTCTAATTAAATTATAAAAGAAATGCAATCCAATAATGTTATTATTAAAGAAATTCAAAGTAGTATAAGAAAGTTATGATAATTTAAAAATATTTATTAATTCTGTAAAAATTCAGGAGCAAGATCTAACAATGTAAACAATATTTTCCACCAATAGGAATCTGAGGCTTGCTGCCTTGACAACCAAAAATTAACAGAAAAAACGATTAATCCATCATAAGATTCAGAGAAGAGCAGATCACAAAATTCATGGAGCTCAATATAATCATACAATAGCAATAAATCAACTAGAAATGAAATGGCAATGAACCAAAATAAGAGGATTAATAATAGTATGGAAAAAAGAAATTTAATAACCAGAATTATTGGAAATTGAAAGAAAAAATCTACTTAATAAATTATAAAATAAAAACGAACTCAGAGAGACAAATCAGATGTAAAGGAATGTGATAAGTATAAATTAACTTAAAAAAAAAACTAAAATGAAAACCGACTAGTCTACACTGTGACACGTTTTCACTTAATAATAAACTTTATAAAAACACTAACTTAAGGAATAACATAGGGACACTCTGTTTATATCTTTATTCACTTTTTCATTTATGGTGATCAAATTATTGGACATTGAAATCATTTTTTAAAAAAACGAATTATTAACCTAGTCATCCACTGTGACTCAACACATCTGCTATAACCTAAGAAGTGATTTAATAAGAACCTATTAAGTAAGTTTTATGTGAAGTTTTGTACTTTCTAAAGATCTTTTATTAACTTTCTTGCATTCACAAGAACCCAATTGAATTAAAATAATTAAAATAAAACATAACGTTTTAATCAACCAGACCTTGAATACTAAGAGAACACTATTGCCAACTGCTGAGCTAGTAAAGAACAAGAAAAGGAGCAAAATATATAGATTATAAACATATTTCATGTTGTTTAAAAAAAGAAATTAATAAAAAACACTACAGAAATAATATAGTGTTGACTATTATCAATTGTGTATTTAATTTATGTTAACCTTACAGACAATTTATTCCTTAATATAGCCAAGGTGAAAATTTTTTTTACAAAAAAAAATTGAGGTTGGTAACTCTGATTTTTTGGAACGAATTCAAATCAACTACACGGCACAGGTGAGTTGGATTAATTTAAAATAAGAGAAAAGGAGAAATAGGTGAGAAGAATCATTTTAATTGTTTTGGAAATAAAACAATTTGGCGCCTTAAAATCGGGAAACAAACCAAATACAACACATCAATAAAATAAAGTAAGGTAATAGGTTAGCGAAGCAAGGTGAGGCTTCAACGGGTACGACTCCGGTACGTAACAAATAAACGCAACCAACGTGTGATTGATAAACCACAAGAGGAGTGGTCTGTAACACTATACATTGAAAATCCGGCTAATTAGCTAGAATACTGTGAATACGTATTTAAAAAATGTCCTTGGTACAGGATGGAATCTGGAGGTAGGTACGAAGTTGACACCGTACGCCATTGTGTTCTAAGTCTACCATATTTTATCTTCGAGTTTTTCTATCCTGGCTAGATTGCTATTATAACAGCTTTAGATATTTGTCTCTCCTTTGTGATATCAGTTAGGATCCTTATTGAGATGGTTGGATACTCAAAGAGAAAGAGGTGAATGCCTATCCACGTAGCAAAATAAAGGAGAAGGAGAAAAAAAGAAGCAAAGCAGGAGAAGAAGAGGAAGAAGAAGAAGAAGAAGAAGAAGAAGAAGAAGAAGAAGAAGAAGAAGAAGAAGAAGAAAAAGTAGACTAAAAAGGGAGATGGGAAGGAGGAGGATATTAAGTATTAATTGTTAAACTAAAACATATTAACTATGTTTACTAAAACATATGTTTTCACCCAGCAACACCCACCAGAGCCTCCTTGGTGTCGTAAACCTCTCAAATTTGATAACATAATCTCAGAATCCCCAAAAGCTACTACAACTCCGTACATTTTCTTGTCTAAGTTCTACGAAAAACTTGATAAATACACAGAGTACACTCATGTGTTCACGGATGGTTCTCGTACAGACGGAAACAATGGATGTGCAGTAATATTATCGGACATGAATACTTATTCAGGTTGGACAGGGTCTGCTCGGTTTTTTTCTGCGAAGCATATGCAATTAGTTCAGCACTGGAAATAATAAAAGATTCCATGGGCTCCAAGTATATTATCTTCTCAGATTCTCGAAGTGTTTTAGATAGTCTGCAGCAGGAGGACAGCAAAGAACCCATTATTCAAGACATAAGCAACATAACTCTTGATATCTCAACTAGACAGTGCAAGAAAATTATTTTAGTTGGATCCCATCGCACATCGGAATTAAGGGCAACGAGATGGCTGATAGGGCTGCGAAAACTGTTACGTCGAGTCAATATCATCCTCACAAACTTTCCCACAACGACCTTAAGAAATGTCTGCATTTAAAACTTCTGGAGCACTGGAATGATGAATGGCTTAAGTCACCACCCGCGAAGCTATTCCGAGTGAGGAAAAATATTTACGAGCAGCACTCACTTGCTACAGACTCCGACTCCGCATCGACCACACGCTACTGACTCACAAGTACATTTTCACAAGAGAGCCTCCTGCGAGATGTAATCGCTGTGGCACGGTTTTGTCAGCTTTCCATCTTGTTTCAGAGTGCCCTGCTCTTCAACATCTACGAAGCAAATTTAATATCCCTGCAGATGTGCGAAAAAGTTTAAATGACAGGACTGCACCCGCCAACATACTTCTCCTCTTAAAGGAGATTTAATTGTTAACAGCAATATAGGTACGAACTAAGAAAATTATGAGAACATTAAAAATTGTGTAGTTAAGTTAATGGACTGATATGTTATTATGACTTATTGTTATATAGTTGTTATATTATGTCACTTAATGTTATATTTATTATATATATATATATATTTATATATATAAATATATATATATATATATATATACTTAGTTATATTTATTTATGTGCAAGATGTGTATTTATATTGCTTGTGTTGTGGGGGGTTAATATTTCTCATTTTATTTGGCTTCAGTTAAACTAATACTGTTATTTGTTAAATATTTTTATCTATCTCATTTGTTTCCACTATTTGGTATTTAAACAAATATTTACTATACCTTAATACATCTGTTTAAGAATATGTACAAATTCATTTTTGTGGTCGCTAATGACCGTTGCTGTTGCAGCGACCTTATAAATATATAAAAAATAAAATAAAAAAAAACATTAAATATAGTGATAAGTATTTTAATATAATATGCAATGATTTTTTTTTATTGTTGTTCTCATAGATCGTTGTCGAACCCTCAATTGCTTCGTACTGAGTAAGCCCTGTCGGAGTCTCCACCATTATCAAATCCTAACTATGCCATGACAACCGTAAAAAACTGAAAGTCTTTATAAAATGTGTCTGTTTGATATTTGTTTGTTTTTATTTTTTGATCATTCCTCGTCTTCTTTTTGACATTTGATTTAAGTGAATTGCGAATAACTTAAACCCGATACTTTATACAGCAACACAAACAAATATAGCGGGGCTATTAACCCGGAAGAGATTCACAAGTTAAGGTGTTTTCGTATGCTTAGCAAATAAATCGTGTCAGACAGTCGTGCGGTGTGACGAAACGTTCGTGTTTCGCGTTTAGCAACGTTCGTGTTTCGCGTTTAGCAATCGTCCAGTCCACTCAGTACATACAGAGCAATAAACGTTGAAAAAACACGTATGAAAGGGAAATTAAAGTGAAGAGAATAGTCGTGTATGACCGGTTATTGAAGTTGAGACTATCACTTTTGACCTTGAACAAGGTCAAGCAACTTTCTTCAGAACTTTCTAACACTGTTATGTCCGGATAGTACCGCTGTGCGCTGTGCTACCGGACCCCGCGGGCTGCACAGCTCGCTTAATCACGGCGTTTCGTAACACCAGCCGCAATTCTGATACTCGTGTAACAGGTACTACTGCGCCGACTTGCGTTATAATATGCGTTACAGCCATTACGCAAGCGTACTGTAGTTGTCTATCACTAGCGCAACTACATATTGTTGCATTATTTTGTAATAGTACGGAAATAGTGTTGTCAAGCAGAATAGTAAAAATTAATTGTATAAATTTACAACTTGTATAAAAATGAAATTTACTATACAATAGTGAAGTGATCCTATAACTGATATATCCTGGGACGCAATGTAAGAATGAACACCTTCTAGCACTTCTCAAAGCCACTGATAGTTGGACTATGTTTAGTGGTTGGTGGACGGAAGCTAAACGAGGATGCTCAAAAAAAAAGGTAAAAAAACTAAGGTATGTTTGACATGTAGGCATAACGAGGAATGGACCAAATAGGCAGACAGGGTATCCGAAGATAAGCCATTAAGCAGGCAAGTAACATTCATACAATGTATTAACTCGCAAACCGTAAAGTGCCTCTTATTTATTAGGTAAAGAGGATTAGGTAACATCGCAAATGTCCATACCATTTTGCCGTCTTGCTTCATTTGTGTCTATTATATCAGTACCAATGTCAATTCGAGTTCTTATACGTGTTCTTACTTAACCCGTGAAGCCTGCTACATCTCCAAGTATTTGTTTCCACTGCTTTTATTACCTCCTGACTTATTTTTCCTGTCTGTTTCCCACACTTCTGAACCGTAAGTTGCTATGATTTCGACAATCGACTTAAAGATACGAGTTTTAGTTACAATTGTAAACTTTACATTCTACAAAATGCCAAATAGTCGTCTAGATGTAGACAGTCCTGTAGATAATGTTAGAGGATAAGATTGATTGGTAAAGGGAAACGTCGTGGAATGCAGATAGGAACGTCAAGGAATGGACCGACAAAGACTCACAATTTGCGATGACATTAGCGATGGATACCAGTGACTAGGACGTTAGTTATTTTACGTGTCACTTCTAATTGTCTCAAAAGTCAATATAACTTATATATAGAACTTATGGAGAAATTATTTTACAAAAATTATTGGCGACTTTGAACTTACATCAAATCAGTGACAACCCAGTTCTGAGTTGTGCAACAATTGTTGCTATAAAGTCAGATGAACGCCAGTTAATTGAAAAAATAAAGCAGGCTGTAAAATTGGTTGGGAACGCTTGGAAATGCTTGAATTTTATAACACGTAGACATATTTATATGTATCTCGTTAGCTAAAAAAAAAGGTTTAAGCAAAATTAGGTACGATTGTTTTATTTCTTATTGAATTTACGATTTTAACTTCTCTAAAATAACACCTTTGTTTTCTGTTATTATGCCACATTAGACTTGTAATTTTTGTAAATTTTCGACGTTAACTGTTTTCGCTATAGTGACGTTACAATTTTAATGTTCCGCGAAACACTGCATTAGCGTATTTTATGTAACAGACTGAAGAAAGTGTACTAGCATCTGGTGGGAATTGAATGTTAATGCCACGTGCAAATATGATACAAGTGTATCGGCTCATTTGACATGAGAGTATTGGTGTTGTGGCAATTTGCTGTCCGCGGTATCGATTTCATGTGAACTGTTTGAAAGACTAAGTCAAGTAGTGGTCAAGGTTTATACATTGTTAGATGTAGGGCGCTGGGACCTAATCAGGTCAATAATTTAATTTCTCTTTGTTAAATAACTGTCGTAACAAAAATTTAAGAATTCATAGTGTTTTATAGATCCAGGCGGCATTTTTTTAAACTAACAAAGTAAAAGTATCTGTGAGCTGCTGAGATGCATTTGAAAGTAAAAAAAAAATTAAAAAAAGCTTGAATTATTTACTTTTGTAAAACAGCAACCTGCTAACAAGCAACAAGAGTAACATTGTCAATGAATAACGACATATAGTGTATCACTCCAATATTAATTGCCAAAAAAAGATGGTCAACGTTAGTGAATTAAGATTTCCTTCTCGAAGGATCTTCGTGATTGTCTACTACTATGGCAAGTTGGTTCAGTTGTTTTCAGCCTTTTTCATCAATTCTGTCTATTATGTCAAAATTAATGCCTACACTAGCTCTTGTGTCATTTAAGACTAGTCAGCCTGCACGATCTTATCCAGAAGTTAATTTCTGCTACTGTTATTTTTGACTTATTTTTCCTGTTTAACTTTTTTTTCATACTTACTTCTCAGCCATAAGATCCATGCTTTCGACTCTTAACTTACAAATTTGTTGACTTTTTGTCATCTTTATTAACTTTTCGCTCCACTAAGTGGCATTAAGACGTCTAATAGCATTAATTGTTTACACCAATATAGAAGCTGTTTCGTCACTATTTTCTCCATTTTCAGTTACACTTACGCCTACGTATTTATGTAAATTTGTGTTTTCTGTCACCTCAGAACCTAACTCCGAATACTGTTCTGGCTTTCTAACTACCGCGTATTCTATTTTGGAAGTGTTAATTGTAACAAGAAGAATTTAGTAATTTTTTGCGTAGTGAAATCGAGTCTTGCACAGAAAAAAACGAATAAGCCATTCTTGATCCACGTAAGTGTTACAAACAGTGTTCTGGGTGACCATATTCTCAAATCATCATTCTGTTGATTAATTTCCATTTAAATCCCTGTATTACTTCAAACCCGTTCCTTTAAGAATGTTATCCAAAAATCCTTCTCTTAGTCTCCATTTTAAGTCTATCACTTCCTTAATATCATAGTCGTGTAGCAATTGTGCTAATTAAGTACTACAGTCAACGGTAATTCATGTTGAGGCTTTTCCACAGTTTATTCTTCTTTTAGCACTTCTTAGTATAGGTCATCATGAAGTAAATTCTCTCAGAAAGTACTCTGCGTTCTCCAAAACCTTATGTCTCAAAAACCTATGATACTTACACATTTTTTCCTAGTGTTCTGAATTCAGAAAAAAAGCTACACTGCACACAAAAGACTAGAATTTCTTCCACTGTTTGTGTCTATATATCTTTAGGAAACCGGCGTCTTCTTTTTTATATACTCTGTCTAATATTTAATGCCAGCTGTAGAACTGGATCTTTCTTCTACTGAGGCTCTATTACTGAAGGGTACAGACCATTGACCAAGAACTAAACCACAAACTATATTCTAACATATGATTAATTTGCTCCCAATATTCTCTTTCTTATCTGGACCTGCTACTTAATTGTAATTAAGTACGTTTGTGGATTTCCTACTGCTGTCAGTTAGGCTTCTTGTCTACTTAAAATACGGTGAAACAAAGCGTAAAAACATGTAACTTGAAGATTATTATTTGCACACATCTTTTTCAGTTATTACTGATAATATCCAGTATCATTTGCAAGCACCGTACACACACTATTTTAAATGCATGTGGAATGTAAGTTCGCGCGTAACCTCCCGCTTGCCATACGTAATGTAATTCACCTTTCACTTGCCAATGCTATAAGATACACCTGACTATTATCAACATAAAGCACAGGTGCTAATACAATTTGCCCATTTGCACAGTTTACTTGATGCTGTGAACGTGAATTAAACGCTTAGAATTCCGTGAGCACAGGTCACATTAATTATTCATGAGTGCAAACAGTAAAAGCGAAGTGCCACACGCGTGAAACAACAAACGGCTAAGCGAAATAAACGTTCAAGAATCATATGATTTGTGTTTAGGTTGATAATATATTGTGGCGTTCACTTCTCTTTCAGCAGGTCAAGGCGATTAAAGTGTAATTATTTCATATTTGGATTCAAATGTGTGGCCAAGTGGTTGGAATCAAAGTGATCTGGACGTCAGTGTTTGTCAATTATGAACAGTGACTTGCAGTAACCATCACTTTAACCATTCTTACTTTTTATGTTGAAATCAATTTTTTAATTTTATCAAAGACTGCTTTGGGTACTGTAAGTATCTACTAGTTTTATATGACCAGGTCACTAGCCTGTTGCACAACCGCTACCAAGGGGACCAGAGACACTTTTGTCAGGGTTACCATACCTTAGCCGAAGGGCCCCTGTTTTTGGATCCAGGAGACTCGCTCTCACCCTTCTCTTTCTGAGATAGGATTTGGTGGCTTTCTGTTATTCTGATACTGGACGTTTCTTAGTACTTGCAGTACTCACCTATCGGTATCAGTGAGCACCCTAAGACCCTAAGCCACCCAAAATTAAGAAATTAGAATTCAAAAAGAAAGACACTATATCCCTCAAGTACTCTAATAGCATCGGGATCAGAAAAGAACAAGAATCAATCAAAAGGTATTGTACAGGAAAGATTAAAGAAAGGGATCTCACCATTTCAAGACAAGTTGAAGCAAAGTGAGAATCCAGCTAGGGCACCACGAGTTTGCCAAACCTGTATCAACAAGACGTGGACATAGCTATTGTTCAAGAAAATGGGGATGATTTACAAACGTCCATGTTTAAGTTACAAGAAGTAGCAAGGGAGTACTCACTGACAATTTTAGAGAAAAAGACTAACAGCGTGGCTTTTAAAGGTAAATGTCTAGTGATAACTAAGGTGATTATAAACAACAGTACTTTGGAACAAGTGATCCGTTTTAAATATCTCGGATGTGCGGTAAGCTATGAGTCTAAGTCTAATATATAAGGCAAGATAAATAAATTTAAGAAATCTTTGTGAAATGATTCATAGAAATCTTAGAAATAAAACAAGACGCAGCACAAGAATTAAATTTTGTAAGACAATTGGGATACGCACATTGACTAAAGAAATGAGACAAAAGGAATGCGGCAAGATTCAGAGTGCTGAAATGCAGTTTCTTCGATGTACTTTCAACTATACATTGCAAGATAGAAGAAGCAATGAGTATATAAGAGTAGAACTATGAGTAAAAAACACATGCAGTCATTTCAAATTATAGAAGACAATAGTGTGTTCATTATCAAAGGATGACGGAGGATTGATTGCCAAAAGCGGCACTGAAATATAAAGCCATTGGTAGAAGAAACGTGAGTCATCCGGGGATGAATTGGATGCCGGAACATAATTTTAATAACCTATTCCTTGAAGTAACGAAGAAGAAAGAGAAGAAGAAAGAGAAGAAGTAGAAGAAGGAGGAGAAGAAAGATAATTTAATTGAACTTCAAAATAATTATATTTTAGTGGCATATGGGGCAGACGTAGAACAGGAAGATAAAAGTAAAATTGTATAAAAGAGTAATTCATGTAGTGTTATTTAATGCAACAGGGACAGTGTGTATAGCGCGTGAAGATGAAGAAAATATGATAATCATTGAGAGAAGACTAATAACAACAATAATATATGATCTGATGAAGGCAGAGGAAGGACTGTATGGAAGGCTCACAAATCAGAAGATTTAGGAAAAAATTAACAATAAAGACATAACATAAAATATGTTAAAGCATAAAGCAGATACCCATATAGACAAGATGGATCAAGTATTTGACGATACGAAAGTGGCAGGGTGGAACAAGGGAGTGACAGACAGGAAATTCTGGAGGAAGGTAGGAAGGTGCCTGAGGACCTAAAAAAGCTTGCGAACCTTTCATGGAAACGGAAGATTGGGGTGAAGTCATTCCCACTGGCCTTCTTAGAGAGACTGCGGTCTTCCTAAGAGCTCGAAATTGCGCCCTCTATAACTTCGCAAAGAGTGTAAATCCGTCATGATATTGATAGTAGAACAGAAACGAGACATTTAATGTCAAACGACTAATTTAATTAAAAGGTAGCCAGTAAATGGTAGAAAAGTACGTTTGAGTAATTCTCAAGAAGAGCTAATTAAAAGAGCAAGATTCTTCTGTTATGGAGTCATTTGTTGCCTAAGAAGTGTAGGAGAAGGATTTAGTAAAAGGCGACTGGGCAGATTATGAAGTAAAAAGATTAAGCAGTAAGGGAAGAGGTAGAGAAGCAGGAAAAGATATTTTGTTTAAAAATGTATTTTTAAAATTTAAAACCACTTAAATTTTTATGTCGAATAAACTGGTACCTTACCTTGACACAAAATGAGGTTGTGTAAAATACTAAACTGTTTGATTACTTTGAGAATTAAAATTCTTGCTGTTGTACACCAGTTTAATCATCAAGAGGGTTTAAAGAGCTGCGTATGTGTACATTATACATTTACGGTAAGTTAATTTTCATTATTTGTTTAGAATTTAATAAATTTATTTACATGACTGTACAGTGCAGACATCTACCGGTAGCTGATCAGTGTTACAACAGACACAATATTGTGTGTACAATAACAATACGCTTAGTGGGTAACGAAACCTGCGCTTCTCATCGCACGGATAAAATAATGATTCTTGTCTGTATTATACCGACCTCTTGTGGAGAGTATCAGTACTATGTTTGTTATTTTTATTCAAACATTTCAATTACGCAGTCTGCTACACTGTGTTATTTGCTGGAAATGACAAATTGAATATAAATTGTTATGCAGTCGCTATAAAAACATTAAGAGGCCTTTACATGCGATGCCTTGAACCGCAATTTGTTAAACACGTCAGCTTCTACGTATGGATTATTGAATCGAATGTCAGTTGTAAAGATAAGTACCGTAACTGTCACTTTCATTTCGGAATATGATGTTTAACTGCAATAATACCTATGGCCAACAAAATTAACTAGCATATTGCATATACGTCACAAAAATATTTATGCAACGTGACCACAATTTAGTAGTTGTGTGGAACGTTTCGTATATTTACCTACTTACTTTTATGTACATTATAGGATACATTTTCTAAAAATCGTTTTTATATTAATACGAGTATGAAAAAAATTCTCGCTGACTCAGTTTGGTTGCTATTCTGTCTAAACATTTACGCTTTTACGTTAAGTTTTAAATATTTCAAGTCTGTGATTTACCTTCTCGTTGGTTCAGTACTGATCTGGAAACGGTTTGTCAACGGAAATGTTTACTGAAGGCATGAACAGTTACAGCCGAAAACAATAAAGTGCTAGAGTGTCAAGACTAGAACTGAAGTTTACATTATATGTGCAAGAGAGACTACAGGGTCGAGAAGCGATGGTTAAAATATTTTGGACGTGTACTAAGAATGCCGTAATGCCAGTGGTCGAGAAAAACATACCAACAGGACGAAAGAAAAGAGGAAGATTATGTCTTGAGGTGAAGGAATCAGGAAGGCTTTTGAAATATCAAGATCAATGGGAGAAAGGGGAACGAAGACCGGATTAAAAACGCGTAATTATTTGCGAAGTTTACTTATATTATTTACTTATACAGGATACAGGACAAACACTCATTAAATTAATATCTTACCTTTATCGTACGATAGGTAAACAAGGAAAGCAAGTTCTCAATTTTAACTCGAGCGTTTGGCATATGTCTTTCTTTCTATCTGTCTATTTATCTTTCTGTTTGGCGTATATCTCCAGATATGTATACCTTTCTGTTCGAACGCATCAATTGATTTTCGCAAAACTAGTCATGCGTGTCTGAACTTTTACTCTAAAGAACCATATTGGTTATGAGAGTGATTCCCCCAAAATAAGGGAGGGAGGCAAAAACGTTTGGTGTCAAATTAAGCGAAAAGTCGGAAGTACCAAATGGGATATGAAATTAAAGACAGTTTTAACCAAAATCTGAACTTAATGTTCATTGTTGGAAATTTCACAATTTTGCGAGGCCAGGGCCTGAAAGATGGGTGAAATTTTGATAAAATCGCAAATTCCAAGTAGGGATATAAAATTAAAGAGAATTTTAACTAAAACCTGAATATAGTTTACAGTTTTAGACATTTCAAAATGTTTCTACGAAAGATGTATTAAACAAATTCAGAAAATTGTAAAAAAACTATACGGGTATCAGACTAAGTGGAATTTGAACAAAAATCTTAATTTTTAGGGAATTTTAAATGTTCATTGTATTATTGTCTGCTCTACAATTGTACAATTGTACAATTTTACTAACAAAAAATATAGTACAAAAATAGTTGAGATTTTCGTAATTTTTCTGATAATTGGAAAACTTATCTACTTCGTTCAAAATAGTGAGCGAGTTCTGCAATTCAGGGAGCTTAACGCACTGTAGAGACTAGGCTATAGGCTAATGCATATTGTTACGACATCACAGAACAATCTACGTGTTTATCGAACATTCCAGAGGGACCCGGAATGTATTGCGGTGGCGTACGTGACATGACTCTCGACGCATTTGCTAGACTGTGCCAGAAGCCGGGCGAACTGTGTCAAGGCCGCAATTAATTATATCATACACACTGGCGCTAACGCGCAGTATGGAATAATCTAGTAATTTGGGTGTGTATAAATACCAGTACTCAACGACGTTTAGTTTAGATTATTGTCGGGCGATTACAAGTGATTATCGGGCGATATTACTGTGTGCGTTCAAGTGGTTATTAGTGAAGTATTTAATAATCGGGCGGGATAATTGTAATATAGTTGTGTTTAATATTAGTGGACATTTTATTGCGTGTGAACAATTTTTATTTGATTTGTTGTAAGAGACTGTGTTGTTAATTCCGAACTGTTTAACTGTGAAAATTAAAGCTGGCGATTAGTGACTTAATTGGTGTCTTGTATTTTGTTTCCACTGTACCTACGACGATCAGTAGACCGTCGTAACAATATCAACTGCATTGCTATATTAAGTTAAAGTAATCCGACGAATAGTTCATTCTCACAAGCAAATTTTACCACTTCCTTTTCCTAATCCACTCATTAAATAATTTTTATATTCAGAGAGAGTGATACGGTTCTGATAATAGCATATTGCAGATAAAAATATGAACAAAGAACATCTTTTGATCGAATAAGTTTGATTTATTATTTCTTTGTAACAAATCGATTTCCATCAGAAATCTTCTTTTCATAGTAGGGATGAGATACTCTGGCTCCTTCGTCAAGACCATCTGAACCATCCGAAGACCATCTTCTTGACCGGCCAACATCTCGTTTCCTCCGTAGTTTGTAATTATAATCTTTGGTTGTCTGCGTGGTTCAAGTCTATCGATGTGTTGGTTCCATTTTCATGTGATTTCATCTATCCTATTATTGATATTGTAAATGACAAGCTCTGCTTATTTGGGTAATGTTAGCCGTTTGGTGCACCAACAGACACATCTCAGAAAATTCTCCTGCTTGAATTATTCTTGTTTTGAATGTTTTTGCTGGCACACAACATTCGCTACTATACCTCAACTAACGCATTAGTATTAATTTACAAAACTTTTGTGACTCTTCTTACCTTAATCTCTAACGTTCTGTGCATTGTGTTAAAAATTTCTTAAAACTTATTCATCTTCCTATCAATTTCCCCACCCAATTTCCTGTCAAACCTGTGCCCAATCTTAACGAAAGACCCATCCGTACCTAAATAATTGAAATGCGTCACTTGCTTAATTATTCTATCATCCACAGGTATCTTATAATAACACCTCCCCAAAATGTTATCAATTTTGTCTTACAGTATGATATGTTTAGGTTACAAGCTTTTCTTAATTGGTTCAAATTATGCAGCCATAGCTGCATATGTCACTATATCGTTAAATTATCCGCTTACAAAACAAAAAACATTCAAATAAATGTCCATAAATCTTCTTTCATACTTTTATTTTAGAATTGACTGGCCTTTTCCATTGTCAAATAACATCGTTAGTATAGATATTAAGTAATGTAAGTAATACACCCTTATCGAACACTCGATTTGTAGCAAAAGTCCTTGTTTTCTAAAAACCGGCATTTACTATTGTCTATATTTAATAGCATAGGGATATCCTTCTCCTTCGTCTGCACTTTAACAAACTACTTGTTACGGTACCCATCTCTTCTTTGAGCTTCCAAGACGTCGTCTTGCTGATAGCATATAGGCTGATTCCAGACTTAAACTGGGTCGACCTAGTGATCTATAAGTTGAATACGATTTTACCTTCCTGTTTTTGCATAAAGATTTCCAAGCGATCTGATCATGTTTTTGTTCTGAAAGTTTGAAATTTACTTACATTACATAGGGTTTATTTTTACATCGTGAGCCTTCTCATATAACTGGGATTGCACCTCAGATAGTGAAGAAGTAGTGAAATCTAACCTATCCAACCTAATCTATTTTAACGTCTTATAATTTGTCATTATCCTATTCTTTGCATGATCCTTCCATTTAAATGGCATAATCTGCGAAAGTATACGGGTCGCCGTAATCGAGGAACTGATAGGACTGACACTACTCTTTCATTCACGAATTAAATAATTAAAAAGATATTAAACAGTGCTAAAACCAGGTTACATACCTGTGTAACATCTGTATACCTCATCCGTAATTCTTTCACTGTTTCCACGACAATCTTGATACCACTGTATGTTCTCCTGGATGTATTAAAGAAGGTAATTTGGTATGCATCCAAAAATATTTTGAGAGCAAATATGTTAATTGTCTACATTACTTTCGATTTGTTAATTAACAAAATCACACATATAGAAACTGAATTCGAAATTCACATTTCAGTAACTTGTACAGGTCGCTGTCTTTCCATTCTCAGTCTATATAGACTGGCAAACCCTCACAGCCTTTGTCTGTAAACAGACTGGTCTGTTGAAAATTACAAACAATTTTCCCATTTAGTTACAGCTATTGTTAAAAAATTTCTCTTTAAATCGTAGTAGGCCTAATTCTTAGTTTCGAAACAATTGTCTTTAAGGCGTTACCAATTCGAGTATGCTAATCTCTGTTACTATAGTTTCCATCGACTTTATCACGAGTTCCAATAACTGTACATTGACTACTCTTGGTTGGTACATATTACACTTTTGGAAGAAAAAATTTCAAAAATACATGTTATTAAAACTTTTCCAATAACTTGTTAACTGCAAAATAAATATGCAGTATACCCACACAGTCACATTTATAACTCAGTGTAAGCATTCTTTACACCTCTAACAATGGAAGGACAATAGGGTTATGGGGTAGGTAATTATCCATTACACAATTATTGTTTATTTTTATTTATTCTTTTCACAGAATGTAAAAATATAATTTTACATTTTGCTAATAGTGCTATAAGAATTACAAAAATATATTTTTGATTTTAACACAATTTACATATTTTACTCTAAAAAAATTACAACTATTTCTCGTGTATTTTATTTATCGACTAATATTGGTAACTTGTTTGAAACAATGCTTTAAAATTAATGGCAGTTACAAACGTATATGGTAACACAATTAACACATCCTTAATAAGGAAGAAGTTAATGTAAAAGTAATAAAAGGGTCTACTTCATGGTTTTTTAGGGCACTTACTAAAATATTTATTAAGACTTTTAATGTTTTGTTAGTATGATATGTGGACTGGAAAATAAAAACTATATCAGTACAGTTTGTGGAATTGGAGAAAATATATTGTTTTCTGGTATATGAAAACAATGTTCTACACTTTCGTGACGAACATGTGAATGGAAAAAATTTATTTCAATGTTTCCTATTCGATTACTTTCATTTGAAACACATTTAATGCGTTGTTACATGCCGTAACTTTCACATAACTACTATTTTCGTTATAAATGTATAATAATTCATGAATATATAATGATATTTTTCATATGATTTATAATACAATGAAATGATATTGTTCGTGTATTTTTTAACAACATATGATATTTTAAACTCTCGTATTATTTACATTATGTACAATAATATTATTATGAGCTTCAGTTTATAAGAAAACTGTAGGCCATCTATACACAGTTAATGTATTGTACATATTACACACATATATTTAATGTATACACAATGTAGTACAAAAATGTATTATTAAGCGGATGAATTTAAATGATTGTAAAGTCTTCGAACTACGTAAAGCTTATTTAATGTTTGCTCTTAACTTATCAATAAATTAGAGATTTAAGTTTTGAAATGTGTGTTATTAGAGCTTACGTGGCCTTAATGCCATTATAATTCAGACCATGAAAAAAGTATATATTTATAGTGATACACTTATCGTAAGTCGGAGACACTTAAAACTATGAAATATAACTGGCATACATAACCACTAGCGTCAGAAGAACCGTATTGAGTGTTCTTGCAATTTTCTTTTTCTGTTTTGAACACTCAAGCAAAATAACAGAAACTTTGTTATAAAAATAACACTATAAGATTCAAAAGTATAACTAATATTAAGTCGTGATAAGAAGTCAAAAAATATTTTTACGTGCTTTGCATATTTATTATTTTCTTTATAACCGTACTTTGATGGACATGCTTATGTAACGTGCATATTCAAGTGTCATTATATTTAAACCATTCGGTATATCTCTACTCGATGGGTTAAACATATTGTTGTAAGCTTCATTTGAGCTTAATCGACGAGGAAGTCAGACGCGGAGAACCGTGATGACTTGAAAACACCTCGTGAACTAGGATGCCAATTGAGTTTTGATAACAATCGCTTGTCGTAATTATGAAAATTATCATCATTATTATTATTCAAATGTTGGAAAACCTGATGACATCATTTTTAATGACGTTCTCAGCCGTCTATTTTGGTTCGAGTGGATGACAAACAGATAAAAGAGTCGTCTTCTTAATTTGCACATGAATGTATTGTATAGTGCTAACCTCCACAGATGTCGCTAGACGTAAACATTGTGCAAACAGAAATGGCCTACACATATTTTGTATATATTTCCTAATAATATTACATGTTTTATTTTGCTAAAGGTTGACAGGATCTACGAAAGTAACAACAAACTGGCGTGCTAAAAGACGTATAACCTAAAAAGAAAAAGGATAAATAGAAGAAGAAAAAAAACATATCTGTTCTGGATATTTATTCTGTCTTTTAAATTGCTTATAGACAAATTTCACGTAATCAAGAATATGGACAATTTTCTAGTTGACATTCCAATTTGTCATAACTATATTAAATCGAAACACCCTGTAATAAAAAAGTAAATGTCTTGTATGATAAACAATTATTTTGTACTCCTTATTTTTTATTTGTATCCTTATTACTCTACCGATATGTGTAAAATAGTTGTACAAGCATTTCTTTGATGATAAGGATATGATGAATATCGGTTAATGGTTTATATTTGCTTGCAAATTTAGACAAGTTTACAAATAAATGTATTTGTACTTTTAAGTTGAAAAATATTTATAGGGTACTTTTACTTTTACCTTAGTAAATCTAACATTTATTATACGTAGCCTATGTATTTTTGTAAATAAAACTGTAAGAAGTATGTAACAAGCAAACTCTACAAAGAACATAAGCAAGATCCTTAATTACTGATTATAAGGAAAACGACCTCAAAGCGCAGTTTAAGAAATCGACATTTTCTATCTTACCGAGTCAATTATTTTTCTAACGGTCTATAGCTTATCCGTAACTGTTCTTCGCGACACTGCGTGATTAAGAATTACAGCCAGTTTAATTGGTGACATAAATAGTTTTTGATATGAAGTGGTGAGCGTCCTCTTACGGCGACGGGTACTTGAGCTCCGATATGGGTAGCTGAGTGTTTGACAGAGGACCTGAGGCTTTAGCTACCACAGCGGTCAGCGAGTTTAATAGCTTAGTGAACACTCCGAATTTCAGCTGGAACATAATGTACAAGTATTAGAACTGTTACACCAAAACATGCCTAACTTTGTACTTACATACTTCCAACAATACGATATATTAATTTAACTGACTGTCGTGAAGTTATTTATCATTGTATTTAATTTTACCTTTATGTAGTCAGAGTTACCTTTACTAATGACAACACGGTATTAATCCTAGATATTTTCCATGTTCGTGAACATTTATGTTGTAATAGAAACAATAAGTAATATCCACCAGCAAAAAAATGAATCATGTTAGAAATATAAGAAGAAGATGAAATTAAATAGTAATATTTAATTTTATGTCACAAAAATTACTTCTTTTTAAGTATAGACGAATTTTAGCAAAATAATTACTACTTTGCTATAACAGACGTATTAAAGGTACCTTTTTATTGCGAAGACAGTATTTATTAATAGGCCTATAGTAATCATCTGGCATGTGATTGTATTGAGTCTGTCTGAAGTACTTCGTTTAATAAAGTATATAAATATTATTAACTCATAACTACAATTAAATGTAATAATAGTAATAATTAAGCATAGACAGTAGTAATCAGTTACTTACCAATAATGTATAATAATAAAATATTTTTTATTTTTAGATTTTTTATTCTAAACTTACCCTCAGTAATAACTGAAGTTTCTGCCCGACGATTCCGACTTTAGCACCCTAAAAAAAAAGACTGATGTTAGTTGCATTTTCGTGGCTACTTTTAATTGTTTATAATTGACTTATAATTGGATGTTAATAATGATTATTATTTTGTGTTAGAGAAATAAGTCAATACAAATAAAATGTCAAGATTAGTTAATTTATACGCCCTTTAATTCTTTGGTCGCATTTTAATAAAATACCAAGCTTGTATCAATGCAAAGTAGTTTTATGAAGTTTTATGTATGAAACAGGTTACTTAAAGTGGGCATACGTACAGGCTTTGAATTGGCACTGTAACAGGTAGAATCCTGTCTTTACCCTTATTATATCCTATTGTACAGGTCCCAGCAAGCGAACCGTTGTATAATCATCCAGTTTTGTATTCATATATGTGTCACTTGACTTTAAAAGTAGACCACGATGTTTTAACCACACGACCGTGCAACGTGGAGAATTGCCATATTAAACAAATCATACAAAGTATCAAGCATAACAAGGAATCGTTACCTTAATGTCGCCGATGACACCAGCGCCTCCAGTTCCAGTTACCGCAGTACCACCGCCAACTCCGCCGCTGGAATTGCTCAGTCCGAGGATGGCCGACAGATCTGAACCGCCTCCGGCTCCGGCTCCGGCGTCACCACCGCCTCCCTATAACCGTTTGATGTAATTATTAACTCTTTGTGACATATTACACACTTGTTGGAAACCTGAGCACAATTTTCACGCCTAATTTCCACACGCGTAAAAATAATACAGGATTGCGCTAATGGTAAAAAACAAAATTGGCCTCTCAAATTTACATTTAATTTATAGCCGAATTTTAAGTTTTATATATACAGATATCATGACAAAAATAACTTTCAGTAAGAAGATATTGTAATCTAAATCTCGTTTCAAATTTGATAACAGTCAGGAAAAGACTTCAGTGGTACCCAGTGGCGATTATTTATTTTTGTTGTTTTTATATAGATTTTGGGAATATAGGCCTACCACCAGACTGTAAAATATAAGTCAGACTGTAAGATAAAGGACAGAAACCATGGTATGTGCTGCCAAAAGGAATGTAGGCCTACTGACGATACGAACGGAGTACTACTGAATATATTTTGACTTTTTTCAAATACGCAAGATAACTAAAGATTCTGTAAAGCAACACGGTATTTTAAAATTTGAATTTCTTCAGTAGTTAAAATTCTTCATCAATCATTTCAACGTTTCTACATTTTCATATTAATGTTGAGTATCTGTTTTTGTTGTGCTAATGTTTTGGGCATGCATATTTTATCACCGTTCTTCAATTAAGTCCTTCGTATTCGGTACAATATTACACTAGTACAGAAGTTCTAGTTTAGGAAGATTTTTTCTAGACAAGAATGCAGTCTGTTGATGAGCATTTCGAGTTGACAGAATGCAAGAAAAAAGGTGAACATTGTTTTCTTCAAGAGAATTTTTCTATCCATTAATTCTTATTCTGATTGTTACTTGAACGATCCTTGCTGTGATTCAACAAATATTCGTATTAATATTTTCATTATTATCGTTATCACTATTGTCATAAAACAATATTAACATTTTTATTATTCTAATTTTACCTTTTTTTAGTACGTATTATTATTTGTATTCACTATAATCTCGTAGCATTAGCGACAATACATTTCAATTTACTTCTATTATCATATGAATTTAAAATCCATTTCTTTAACTTTTTGGTTTGGTGTATCTGAAGGTGACTACACCACAAAAGCACTTACAATAGGAAACGTGAACCGTCTGTAACGACAGAGCGCGGCGTTTACAATGTAGATCTACGAATTCGATATGTAATAGAAAAATATGGAGACGTATCAGGGAACTTACAAACTGACGGTTTTGCACCGGAGGCTAAAAATAATTTCACGAAAGACAAAAAAAAAAATGAAAAGAAAAGGAAGAGTCGAAGATTATGAAAAATTGAGAACAGTTAATTCTTAATAAGAATACTACAAAAAGAAGCTTTATCAAGAAACATTTGATAATTTTATGAAAACGTTGTTGGACTATTGAAGCGTGTTGAAACAACCAAGAGTTTCTATTTCAACGCGAAAATCATTCTCATTGTTATTATATGGGTTTCAGTAAGTTTCTTGGCCTGGACTATTCGCTGATAGAGTTTAATAACTGAGGCCTAGAGTACGACACTAAGAATGACTACCGCTTGAAAACCAAAACGTCTGGCTACTTCAACATGTGATCACGCCCCAATCATCCGCGAAGTTTTCATTTACAAGCTAAAAGGGTAAACGTTATTGTCATTATACTCACTTTAGAACACGCATTACTTTGTATAGAGTCTAAAATAAGACATTCTGTCACATAATCTGTCTATTGTATGCATAATAATAAACAGGTCTAAAACATAATTATTGCTTTTTTCACACTTCTAGCGACACGATTAGGAGATTATATAATTGCACCAAGGACATTTTTGCCGCTATTAGAGAATATGCATATATAAAACTTACCGCACTGCTGCTTCCAAGAAGAGGACCAACCAGGTTTAGAATTGAACTGGAACCGGATCCAGCGTCATTACCTTCACCCGCAGTGCCACCTCCACCCTGTTCCGTGCCACAATCAATGTCATTGTTACATAGAGTAAATTGTAAAGTACAATATGATATTAGGTATGTGTGTTGTAACAGACCGATATACTGATTCTTCAACTGATACTGAAGCAACCGTCATGGAGTACATTCAACCTGCTAATTCACCTTATCATATTAATACGATGATGAACCGGAAAGTAGAAATACTAATCGTAAACCATAATAAATTGTTGCTGTGGCACAAGAAAAACAATGTAAGGGTATATAACGAGGGTATAGAGACATAAAAGAATTTTCCTGAGTCGTGTAGGAAACCTTTCAGTATTTTTGCGATGCGGTTAGGTGCCTTGATGCGAATGGCCACACTAAGAGGCACATCTACTATCACTGAAGGCTACAGGGTATATAGAATAGACGACATTGCCCATAGGGCAAGAGCAAGTTTTAGAATGTTCTGTCAACAACGATTTTACGATTTTATTTAACATAGGATAAGCCAGCGCCTGGTCAGTTCATTTGCTTCTTTTTGCAGCATGTGTTGCAAAATAGCAGCACTCTGGATGTTTCGATACTAAGTGATTGTTTGTCAGTAAGTATGGCTTAGCGCCGTAGAGCTTACTGCATTGTAAGAGTGAAAGTTTGATTGCGGAAATGATTATTCTTTTTGCGAAAATTCAGTTAACTCATATGCAAGATTAAATAAGGCATTTAATAAAACTTGTGGCTGTTTATAGACCAATGTGAACAGTATAAGTTGGACTGTAATAATTACCATATTTGTAATTATTTTATTGTCCTTGCTTTTACTTTGTGTCATCCCTAAATTGCCATCGACCTACCGTAGCATCGGTGAGAAAACTTTTAGTGGTGGAAACCAGAGGATAGTATAGTATAGATTCAGTATATCGGATTGTTGCACTTCTGACTCAGATATATATATATATATATATATATATATATATATATATATATATTATTTCAACATGTTGTTCTTATGTTACTTATTAAATACGAGCTTTAAATACCTTGTACAGCAGTCAGGCTATGTTGCAACGTAACTAATTAATTAGTAGTAAATAATAAATAAACAATTGCAAAGTTTTTACGTTTATTGTCAACAGGTGGCGAATTTTTATAGAATAGTGCTGACTACTCTACTGTAACGTGCCAATTTAAAAAAAATGCGTATTGTTAAACTAACTACTAACTACACTAAGAGTAGTCACAGTCTACTAAAGTGTGTATAAACAATGATTGTGCATGATTATTTCACTATGTTATTCACTAACTACAAGTCTCTTGTTTAGTTACTTTGTTGTAAACTACTTACATAAAAATGTCGACTTGCTGTAAAGTAATTGTTCGGTAACAATATACAAACAATATGCACAACAATTAAATAAACAGTGATAATAAAAACTATATTCTATATCGTATTAGAAAATACGATTTGCAACAATATCAATAAACAGCAAATGAAAAGCAGTCATACCCCACCACTACTGCTGCCCAGCAAAGGACCGACAAGGTTTAAGATGGAGCCAGAATCTGATCCCCCGGCTGCGCCGCCTTCGACGTCTCCGCCACCGCCCTAATAAGCGTAAAACATGTAGCTTACGTTACTAACAACTTTATTTACTATGAGTTAGTTCTACAAAAAATACATTTATTGATTTACATTAGTGGCAACGATTACTAGTAATACTAATTAATGTACAGTGTTTAATATGTACATACGGATAAAAATATTATATACAAATATACATCGATGTGTAAGTATGTCCGATAATATACAAAATTAAAATATGTACACTGAAAATTCATTTGGCATATGTTCTTGGCTATAATACTGTACACACACGGTCATATTTTTAATATTGTTGGGAACAGTGCCTTTTAAGTAGCCTATAGGCCTACCGTTTTATGTATGTACGTACCTTTTAAAAATATGCATAAAGAGATACGTCGTGTGATAGTGAACAAGAAAAGAAAGCTTAATTTTTCGGATATGTGATAACGGATCTCCGTATTCATGACATAGAAATATGTGTGAAAGAAAGACTTAGAGAAAAGAGTAAGGTCAAGAAAAACTATGTGTCGTCAAGAATACAAATGAGTCTGTAGAGGAGGAGAAGAAGAAGAAACAGAAGAACAAGGAGGAGGAAAGGCTATAGGCTATGTAGGAGACTGTGGATGGGATGCAGCATATAAATCAGTAGAAGAGAGGTAAATTCAAGAAAGAGAATTAAAAGATAGAAACTATGGCTAAAGACTCAGGTGTATAGATCCTACTGTAGAATACATGGTTAATTAGAGTACTGTGTTGAACTGTGTTCGTATTGGATTTTTGAATAACTCGTTAACTATTGTTTCAGTGATAATGAAATTATTGACTCTTTCGACATAATTCTATTCTGGATGTTGCTGATTCAGTGTTATGTCTGCGCTACAATACAAAAAATAAGCAAACACAAAACATATTATTGAAAATTGTTGTTTGGAAGAGAGATAATAAACAGGACACCCATTGGGCTTTATAATTCCGTGCATTTAACATCACAACGCATTAACCTACATAAGAACAATGCGTTATTCTATATGTATATCCGATACATACAAACTTGCATTATCCTGTAACACAATAATTGATTATCTTATATAAACAATAATTCGTACATCATTCTGTAACACGACAAATCGTTATCCCTGTGTACGTTTCTTAAAATTAGTCATCTGTGGTATAAACTTGTTACATTACAGTGAATCGGACTTCCCGCCATCGAGAAAAACGGGTTGAAGTTCGATCTAATGGTTTGTGTCATTCACATGTGTAAACAATGTACATTTGACATGAACAAAGCAAATGATAAGCATACCCCACCACTACTGCTTCCCAGCAGTGGACCAACGAGATTTAAGATGGATCCAGAATCGGAACCCCCAGCTGCGCCACCTTCAGCATCACCACCCCCGTTCTGATAAGCAAAAGTAACAAATAAAGTTTATGCTGTAGAATTAAGCAACTTCTAACTTTTAAACAATACTGCTAACGTAAAATTTTGTTAAGTAACACGTATACTTACTTGAGTCCCCTGTTTACTGAAGGAGTCAAAATAGATGGTACATGATTATAATTGTAGCATAGAAATATTAACTTAGAAAAATATATTAGCTCGTTCCCAAAACATATTATCTTTCAGCTAATGTGTACAATAAACATACATTCTGAAAATTTACTCAATTATGAACTAATTCTGTCCTCCCCATCTGCAATGATAGTATAATACAAGTAAAGAAAATAGTAAAATGAAGCAGTTATACAATATGTGAAAACGGTTAAAAACACAAATCAAAATCAAGTTAGTAAGCCATCCACAAAGCAAATAATAAGCATACCCCGCCACTGCTGCTGCCAAGCAATGGGCCAACGAGGTTTAAGATGGATCCAGAACCGGAACCTCCAGAACCTCCACCTTCAGCGTCTCCACCCCCGCTCTGATAAGCAGAAGTAACGAAACTTTATTCTGTGTTGAGTGTGTATCAAATTTTCTAATGACGTAAGCCTACGATAACAATAGCTTAAAAACGTTAGCTTTTGAGTGCGTATATAAAATTCTAGCATAGGTTTTTCAGTGCGGAGGTTTGAAATTGTCACAAGATATCAAACACAAATTTCGGTGTGTCACTTTTTGGACCGCTAATCGCATTCCATGAGACCTTTATGGTTTTCACCACTTAAAATTCTTATTCTACTAACCACTCGGGCGCACGCGCGCGCACACACGCACACGCACACACAGAGGCTCATAATCGTTTTCTGAATATCCATACGTCCATGACTGGTCACACGCGTACTTCCCGCCTCTAAACAGTATTCTTAATGGCTGGGCGTTTCGTGAATTCTCGTTCACTTTCGGACAACCCCGGCTACGCAAGCCCCATTCGTGTAGTACCGTCAAACCTTGCTTCCCTAGTTACTGTACGTACTCGTTATGTGCAATGTATAGCGTACGATCATGTTGTCCCGGTGTTTATTTTGCAAAATTTAGTGAGGAGCTTATAAATTTTGCTTTGTTTTTTACAGTCATGAGTATGTTACATGTTTTTCTTTATCTCGTTTAATGTCGCAACTACTAACTGTTTGGCATTTGGCAGAGGCAATGTTAAAATAACAGACTGCTCACAAAGTACATCTATAAACATAAATAATTTACAAACACAAGATAGGTAAAACAAAGCAATTATACAGCATAAATCACATTCTTATGTACAGTATTAGAATATAGTTAATGCGTTAGTAACAAACAAGCATACCCCACCACTACTGCTGCCCAGCAATGGACCAACGAGATTTAAGATGGATCCGGAATCGGAACCCCCAGATGCGCCACCTTCAGCGTCTCCTCCCCCGCTCTGATACAAAGCATAAATATCAAATAAAATATACGTTACTCATGTATAAACGTTACTAAATTGTAAGCATTAATCCTACCGTAAAGATTAAAGTATTTAACCTACACTTTCGTTATGTTGATGGAAGCCCATTCGGACACATGTCATGATCCAATCACAAAATGTAAATCAGTATTTTCAAACTATTAGTGGACGATGGAAAACCGTTATTCTTTAATTTGTTTAGGTCAAGTCTACATATAGTGACATAAGAAAACCTGTAGGGAGAAGGCCTTAACGATTTGTAAGGTGATAACAGTTCCAGTCCGTGTAAGGTTCACACAGAATCGTGGTTAATCGACAGACAGTAATCGAAATAAAATTCACGTTAATCTGAGGTAGTCTATATCTTACGGACATTAAACAAGAAAACAGTGTTATAATAAAGATATATCATCAGTTGTAGAAATAGTTTTTATTGGCGATAAAACAACGACTACAAACAAAATTAAGAGGCTGAAATGACATTTCTCAGGCACGTGGCAGGGTATGCTCTCCATGAGAATAGAAGAAACACAGATATACGGCAGGAACTGAATATTATGAGTATACTCGACAGGATTGCCCAATATCGGCTGAATTGGTGGGAACATCTTCGTTGAATGGATGATTGCCGCATCCCCAACCTATGGAACTATAAGCCGAGGGGACGGAGAGGTATGGGACGTCCGAGAAAGCGCTGGAGTGACCAGCTCTAATCTTTGCCTGTTTGAGACCGGAACCATCCTTGGTTTAATCCTTGCAGATGATGATGATAATGACAAACAAATTGGTATCTCCATGAAAGAAATATGTCGAGTACAGGAATGTCCAAAAGTATTAAATATATATTCCGACAATTGAATTAAAAACCCAAGTTTGTGCTATTTGGACTATTTTGGATTATAATTAGGATTTGGAGTTTGTGCTATGGACCAACAACTTTCCACGTTAAGAAATAACACAGTCACATAGCCTGTCAAGATCTTATCAGGTAGGCCAATGTGAAGCAATAGAAGAATCCCGGAATAAGGGACATTTTAAGCATGGAATGATCGTGCAATTTGTTAAACTGTAAAAGTGACGTTAGCAGGTAATCCATCTAATGTAACCTAAATTATGTACATATATTCTAAATTCACTTTTATCCCAACCGGCCTTGAAAGACTCCACTATCACTATCTGCAGTGAAAGTATATTTAACACAGTAACATAAGACGAAAGCTAGACAAGTATACCAGCAGGCTATGTTAAACTGTTAAATGCAATAATAAAATTAACTTAGCACGCAAATAGTATATTCCTGATCAAAACATACTTAAAATTAATCAAAGCAAATAAGCATACCCCACCACTACTGCTTCCTAGCAGTGGGCCAATTAGATTTAAGATGGCTCCAGAATCAGAACCGCCAGAGTCTCCACCACCACCCTGATAGCATAAAATATTTAGTTACGTAATGAACACGTGTTGCAAAGCATGAATTAAATATATAATTATTTTTACAAAAATTATAATTTAGTTCTTGAATCTTGAATCATATTATCATAAGATACATTTGTATCTTGAATCATATAACACAGATTGCAACGTTGTTCAAGAATTTAACACAGTCTGTTCAAGAATGTTGTTAGGTCTTGCAAAATCTTCATTTCCTTGAGCTCCTTTATTAGTTCTGATAGTATATACAAATCATAAAATGTAAAAGCTATGTACACTATACAATATTATTTACATGTCTGTGTAAATGTGTATGTATGTCTGAGTGGAAAAGTCACTTTACACATAAACAATAAGGAAAGCACACAAGCATACCCCACCACTACTGCTTCCCAGCAGCGGACCAACAAGGTTTAAGATGGATCCGGAGTCTGATCCGCCGCCTGCCCCACCTTCGGCGTCGCCACCTCCGCTCTGGTAAGCATAAAATGTTTCAATACAATGATAGTAAAATGTAGCCTATTCATATTGTTGTTTTGGTTTTACGGTGTGTTAAGGACCGCTGTTAAATGTCATCTTTAGCGAAACGTTTCGATTTCATATATGGTAGGACATTTTCAGTGGCTAGGTCCTTGACCTATCCGACACTTCGACAGTGTACTTGACCTTTCAGCACTGTAGCTGCTGATGGCTGTACGGGGTTAAAGACAGCCATCGATCAATCAAAACGAAATAGAAACGTCTAGGTAAAGATGCTAGAGGAACCAATCTGGTAGAACCAACACAACAGTGGAGGTTCAAATATGTGTGTGTTTGACTGTCTGTATGCTGGGTGGATGCTTATGTATTTAGTAAGCAACAAAGTATTAGTAAGAAAGCAAGCTAGCATACCCCACCACTACTGCTTCCCAGCAGCGGACCAACAAGGTTTAAGATGGATCCGGAGTCTGATCCGCCGCCTCCCCCACCTTCGGCGTCGCCACCTCCGCTCTGGTAAGCATAAAATGTTTCAATAAAATGATAGTAAAATATAGCCTATTCATATTATTGTTTTGGTTTTACAGTGTGTTAAGGACCGCTGTTAAATGTCATCTTTAGCGAAACGTTTCGATTTCATATATGGTAGGACATTTTCAATGGGTAGGTCCTTGACCTATCCGACACTTCGACAGTGTACTTGACCTTTCAGAACTGTAGCTGCTGATGGCTGTACGGGGTTAAAGACAGCCATCGATCAATCAAAACGAAATAGAAACGTCTAGGTAAAGATGCAAGAGAAACCAATCTGGTAGAACCAATACAATAGTGGAGGTTCAAATATGTGTGTGTTTGAATGTCTGTATGCTGGGTGGGTGCTTATGTATTTAGTAAGCAACAAAGTGTTAGTGAGAAAGCAAGTTAGCATACCCCACCGCTACTGCTGCCTAGCAGTGGACCGATGAGATTCAAGATGGCTCCAGAATCAGAACCGCCGGCTGACCCACCTTCAGCGTCTCCACCACCACTCTAGTAAGCATATTTGTTATTTGTTATTTTCTGTCTGTAAATTATTTAAAACTTCAAGCAGAGTAATAATTTACAGCTTTGCTTTCAATAGAAGAGTAAAACAAGATATAACTGAGAAGAGTGAAGTCTATTTTATATCAACGTTTCTTGAAACAATAAGTTAGGGAATTGTTAATAAGCTTCGCAATATTTTAGGAAAAATTTCAGTGCTGCTTGTATAACACCAACTGTTTATAATCTCGGTCAATAATTTCTCGTTTCAAACTCAGATTAATACCTAATGCTGGTCTCTGTTCCATCAGATCAAAAACAAGGAAGTGTGGGTCGCGTAATAGCGTATATGCAACTGCAAGTACGATTAGGCCTGTACACAATACTAAGTAACGGATAACGAATAATTCAGTTATATTATAAAAATATCAGTGTAACTCGTTTTTTAGCCAAATTTATTAACACCTTGAAATAATTCACAATGGGCTTATAGTTTTGAACACATAAGAGTGCAATTTGTTCTGAAGCTTTTATATTGACTGTATCGCAATCATGTCTATCCGAAGAACGTTAACTACCTCCTTTGACGCGTGCGTATGGAAGTCTCAGCAATTGAATCGCATTATATATTATACTGAATTTTAGCTGTATTTATTTTAATTTTTTGATGCTCAGGAATATCATAAGCTGGTACCATAGACTAGCATAAAGTTACGAAAACCGAGTGCACACCAATACAAACAGCCGATATCTGAAAGGTGAATTACATGCATTTGTACAAAGTGTAACGTTATACGGTGATTGGTGTAATGATCTACAGTAAACACCGACCTGAAATGTGTACTGTGAATTTTTTAAACACACGTTAAGCTTAATGGTATTTGCATAAGAAACTTCAATTATTATGTCTTCAGATACTGTCTTTAGATTAATGTTTACATATAAAATAAACAAATTAATATTTACAAAAAGGTAATGCAAAATATAAAATAACAAATTAAAATAATATAAATAATTACAAAGAGAAAGAAGAATCGTCATTATTACTAGAGAGTACAAATATTATACACAGAACAGCAAATTATCATACAGGCTATACTGTAATGAATAGCTGAAAACAAAGCAAATGATAAGCATACCCCACCACTACTGCTTCCCAACAATGGGCCGACAAGGTTTAAGATGGATCCAGAATCGGAACCCCCAGCTGCACCACCTTCAGCGTCACCACCCCCGCTCTGATAAGCATAAAATATTTGCTCAGTGATAAAAAGGTACGATAATAATTTTCTACTTTTAATTAGCAGTACGGTGAAATTTTTAAATGCGTCTCCTTTACCCTCTGCTTTTGAAATTTAATTTACATTCAATTTTTATACATTATGTGTATACATTATATTTTATGCTTACTTATATTAATTTTTTATGGAAAGTAAAATTATAATTTTGTATACCTCTTTATACAAATAGTCTCTTAATTCAATATTTATATACAATATGGTCATACTCGTGTATAAGCAAATGAAAGCGTAAAAGTATTACGTTTATTTATACACAGTTATTATAATAAACAGCAAGCAAGCTTATTAGCTGGCAACCTACCCCTCCGCTGCTGCTTCCCAGTAGAGGACCAATGAGATTCAATATTGATCCTGAGCCAGACCCACCTGCTCCGTCATCGCCGCCACCCCCACCCTAATGTAAAGCAGGTTATATACAAAATGATTAGCGACTAAACTACATAAAACCTGATAATTTTATCCATACTGTATAATACAGAAATAGTTTATGTTACGATAAGTCAGCTTTACACTGAGCGAATGCTCGCTCGGTACTTAGTATAAGATTTTAATATATTTATTCTTAATAAATAAACACTTGGTTTCGTTCTGTAGACATATGTATGCGTTCTGTAGAACTAAATCTAGTGTTTATTTGTTCAATTTTAATCGGTGTTATTAGTTAGCAAATTTTTCGTAATCTGACATGGATTCTTAAAGCATAGGCAGAACTGAAAAGTACATAAGTAGAACTGAAAATAACAAATCAGTCAGCAATTAATAAGAAGAAAGTTATTATTGAAGTAATTATAGTTGTATTACTAAATATTTTTATTGGATAAATATCGTTGCCAATAATAATTTTATTGGGTAAGTAAACGTAGCAAAAATCGTCTCGCGAGAGAAATATTAAACATAAAGTACTTTACAGGACTACAGTCCGATTTTTCCAACAAGAACACCGTAAATTTTTACATCAACTCAGCGTTACTTTTAAAAAGAATTTATAATTCCAAATTCACAGTTAAAATAATTTTTTTTAAATTTCTGTTTGAAATTAATTGAGTACATTTAGATTTTGACTTTTCATTACTTTATATCATAAGCTAATTTTCCAGTTATTCTTCTTTTAGACTACGAGACAATTTTCAGTAGGATGAGATAAAAATTAGTAAAACAAAAAATGAGAACTGTTACTGAGGATGGGTAAAATTGAAGTACCAAAAAGGACGAGATATGTTCTAAGGAAGGATAGTTAAGTAGAAATACTGGAAGTTGAATATTTGAAAAAGTAAGATAAGTGACTCTCTAAATTGTAGAGCAACATATGAAAGGAAATAATTATTCAAAGATGGCTAAAGTGGCTAAAGAAGAAGGTCAAAAAGGAACAATAAAGGAATTCAAAAATTATAGGTTACAAAAAATATATGAGATACAATCTGTTTTAAGTCTTATATTGTGTTTATTGATTGAATGCTTCGTATGAAGCGTCATGCATACGCGATAAACATTTTTGCCGGTGATATTCGGATAAGGATATTTAAACAAATGTTAAGTAGTTTGTTGATTTATATTATAATAACAAAATAATTTGTGTAAATTTTCAGTTATTCCAGTTGAACTGATGTACAGTTGATGCAGAGATGTGAGTGTTATTATGTAATTATATCGTTAATTTAGTTATTTAGATATCAAGAGAGGATTTTCAGTTTCGGAATTCTCAAATGGCCAAACACACCCATTACGATAATATAGCAACATTTAAATTAATTTAAAAATCACGCAAATAAATTACAGTAGTAAGCAATTGTTTCGTTACCTTGACCAAGTGAAGTGAAATTTATATTCTTTTTCATAGTATACAAACTTTCATTTAAATTTTCTTTCTATAACTCAACAGTCGACTGGCAAGTCTGTTGCCTGTTTCCCAGAAGCTCCCGTTTACGATATATTAGTGTTTGTTATACGTTAAGTCGTATAGATGAGTGACCGGGACCGACATTGCCAAAGCGAGGGAAAGTCGTGGCGTTAGTTAAGATTAGCTACCACTATGCAATCCATCAATTTATGACTTGAACTTGTCTGCATAGCTTAAATTTTTAAACTATGTAGCTCCGTAGAGCACAGTAGCTCGACCATTTGAGAGCTCCGTCACTGATATTATTAATCTCGGTAATGTCACCAACCTTAATAATGATATTGTTTGTGGTATGCTGATGGTTATGTGTTGATTACTGATGATTGATTGTAAAGTACCAGGATGCATACCTACCCCACCGGACATACCACTACTAGATCCCAGCAACGGTGCTACTAGACCCAAAATAGCTCCAGAATCCGAACCACCATTGTTGTAACCACCATCGTCAGTGCTGTCAATGTCACCAGGACCATCCTCACCAGTAGTGTCCCGCCTGTATGTAGCAATATTACTACTACCACCATTACCATCACCATCACCATAAGTATCCTACGTACATGACCATAAATAAATAAATAAGTAAATAACACAAACCAAATTTAAACCATTTACACATTTGTCCGTAGGCTTACAGACAATATTTATCCTTTTACTTTTTTTATTGCAATAAAGTTATACAATTTTTTAAACGTTATCCTGTGCTCAACAAACTGGAGGACGGCTTACAAGTTACTGCAACAGTATACTCGATAGGAGTATCTAGTTGAGAGCTGACTTGTTCTTGTAAATATTTTAATAATTCCTTCGCCCCTGAATTTCAGTAGTAACGGTATAAATTTAAACCAACTTCTTTCAACTTACGTAATCAAAAGACGTTTTAAAATTATAGTCATGAAGTACAGAATTTTATGGCACGAAGACAGATGTGTATATACACATGTTAGGAAGGAGGCAAATGGAAGCGTTTAAATACTGTAGGTGTTATAAAAACTGAAATTACGCTGCTGCACAGCACAATATAATAAGACTCCGATTTAGCTCTTTTGAGCCTCTCAGCTCATCTTCAGATCGGAAAATTTTGACGCTATAAAATTTCAAACATCTTCTTTCAACTTAAGTTATCAAAGAAGTTTTAAAATTATATTTATTTAAAAGTTTTAAAATAAGCTAAGAGGCTTGAAAACGCTAACGGGATTTTTGTGTGTAGTGGTCTGTAACAGTGTAATTTCTGTTTACAATTATGACCACTAACACAGATTTATTATACAAAATGTAGTTATAAAAAGTGTTGAGAATTAAAATGGTTTTATGTGGTGAAATTTTAGGTGAATTGTTTTTTTCCATTTAATGGGAAGACTGGCAGCAAAATCAAGATTGTGAAGACCGTCACTAAGACAACTGTAAAGCGTGTTCAGGACACATCATATATACAGTGACATTCAGTGAATGAAAAAGCAGGGAGCAGTGGAATTTTTGTATTAGCTTTGTCTGATGAAGATGACAGACATTAGGTAGTAATAAAGAAGATTGTTGTGGATCCTACATATGAAAACATGTAACAGTGAAGGAACCAGCACAAGCTTGACGCGGCTTGCGGGTTGCTTTAAACAAGTTTTAGATACTTTAACGACTAGGGAGAATGAATTGAAGTCGAATGAGAAAGATGAATATCAAATTTTTTTATTGATGTTCACGAATTGTACAATCTGACTTTTGCTAATAAATATTTAAATTGACATATTGGATAGTACAGCTTTTGGTAAGAGGTGTCTGGTGATAATCCTATGTATAATTAAGGTGATATTATTTTTAATGTGTCGATAAGTATTGAGCAGGTATAACGGATAAGCACCCTTGTAGAAAGAAATAACGAATAACGAATAACGAATAACGAATAAGGATGCAAGGGTATCACTGCAGCACTTTCGTTAGTTGAGTGATGACCAGATTCACAGTTAATTCATTTCGGCGATTACTTAGCCGATTACAATACCTCACAGGTAGCGTAGCCTATTCCTGTAAGTCTTTGTTGTGATTTGGAAGTCTCTAAGGAAGATTAGCTATAGGCCTACATTGTTAATAATTTGTACTATAGCCCTCTATCTTCGTAATATGTAATTCTACATTTCAAATAGTAAACAAAACGTCTAAACGTGGTGTAAAATGGATTTTAATATATTAGCCTGTATTAACCGAGATTCCAACACACGGTCGTGAACATCAGCTGTCTAGGTGGTAAGGTAAAGGTCATAACACTGTCTAGGCTGATTCCCATCTGGAGAAGGGAGGAGGATACTACTGTAAAATCATATTTATTCAACACAGTATGATAATATTGAATAATATAACGATAAAGGAAGCAAAGGTTCCTTATGCTTACCAATTTTCTGCGGTACAATTGATAGGACGTGTCGCACTCATCCAATTTTTCAGAATGTAGGATACAAAAAAAGCACATCGATATAACTTCATAGATTTTAGAAAGATAACATAACAAAAACTAACGTGTAACTTTACGGGATCAACAGCTGGAGAATAATAATTCTGTTCTGAAATAGGTGGAAGGAAACACTGAAGAAGGTCAAAGCTGAATTTCTATTGTAATGCCATTATGCCGACGAGTGGTAAGGCAAGTCTTGAAGGAACGTAGGGCATTATATGCCGAACAAATAGTCTTATGTGACTACGTGCTGAAGAACTCATGTATATCGCAAAGGAATGGGAGACTTGTAAATAAATAATAATACCAGACAAGAAAGAATAGTTTGTATATTGTTTTTACAACAAAGAAAACCTTTCACTGAAACAAAACACTTCTACCTGTTTTACTGCCATGAAAAAAGAAACAATGGATAAAACACAGCTTTTTAAGATTTTTATATGAGGTTTACTACTTACAAATGTCAGTAGAGTATTAGCTTACAAAGTAATTATTTAAGTGAAAGCTATTATGAGGTAAATACTGCAAATCACAATGCCTTACTTATTACAATAAGATATCGACTTAATAGTCTGATTAGAACAGAATGGGCAAGTTAGTGGCTTAGTCTTAGTAATGTCAAAAGTCAAACAAGACTTTCACGTGAAAAATATTTTGGTATCCCATTTCTAGGTTCAAGTAGTTTATGTATATGAAGAATTATAATCACAACCTGTAATCACACTTACAGTGATTATCACTTAATTGTGATAAAATAATTAGAAATCTTGCAACGTTCTGAAGGAAACGGAAATAGAGCTCTAGAAGCAGGTGAAGTGTGGAAAAGTTTGGTGATTCTAGTTTTGCTGTAGGCTAAAAACGTAAGGGAAACTATGGATTTGTGTTCTGGGAATAGGATGTCTTAAAAACGTTACAACTATGAAAACAATTCACGAGTAATCTGCTTTCGTATAAGTACTAACGAACTACCGAGTTGATAATAACAATGGCTGTCAATTTGTGGGCGTCATAATAATTTTCGTTTATTATTGAACTGAGGTTAAACACTGTCACTGACACCCAATTAACAAAACCTGACGCAGCAACTTTTGGTTTCAAATTCAGAAATTGAAACCAAGGAGTGTTATAAGGAATTTAACTGCAAAATCTCGAATGTAATGTGAGAGCAACTCTATTTTGAGTGTACTGTTATTGAAACAAATAACATGTTTTGTCCATTCCACGATACGCCTTCAGTTTTAATCTAACCACTGTCCCGTGCGTCGTGGGATAGACAAAGCAAAGAGTATATATTAATACTGGTGTTCTTAATTAAATCACGACTGCTTACAAGTAGTGGGAATGTCACTATAACATATTGTTTCGTAAATTGTACAATTGCAACCGCTCACTCAGACGGAATGATAAGGTATTCTGTAAACTGACGTCGAATTTGAACCAAATAAGCTACTAAGCTACGGTGTCAGAGAGTAATTTTGTTTATACTGATCAGATCTAGTTTTCACAAGTCCATCACAGTGTTTATTTGCTGCGGTAGGTAAGTTTCAAACACCGGGCTAATGATCTGCAACCACTACCTCTACTACAACAACAACTGCTACTACTACTACTACTACTACTACTACTACTACTACTACTACTACTACTGCCACTACTACTACTATTGCTACTACTACTACTACTTCTACAATTACTACTACAACAAACCAACTAAGTTAAAGATATCTACAAATGGTGTGGTAGACCTATATATTGATCAGGTCCAGTCTGTATATCCGACTGCAGAGTAGCGTGTGAGTTTCAAACAATTCAATCTGCAACCATTTCAACTACTACTACCACCATAAGCTAATAAGATCCTCTACGAGCCCGGAAGAATAACGTTTCGGACGAACTTACGCCTCCTCCGCTGCTGCTGCCTAGAAGTCCGCTCACTAGGCTCAGCACGTTTGATCCTCCAGCGTCCCCACTACCATCACCCTACAGGCACGCATGATGTGACACCTTATACCAGTGATAATGTAATATGGTACTACAATGGCTCTAATGAATATGTAATGTACAGAAATGGTCTTATAGCTCACACTATTGACACTACATGTGACTGGAAGTGCTGCGCTTACTAAACAGAAAAGGACTTTACTTGTTTGGCGTCATTAGTTTAGACCAATGACTCTCAAGTCGGGTATCGAGAACATTAACTAGAATTGCTGCAATACTTTGAAGAATGTATGTAAAACGAAACAAGTTCTTAATAACTGCGTAATTTTTTAGTATCCTTATAAGTAATAAGTTCATATGTAAGTATTATAAGACATAATGTAGCTTCTTAAGGCAGTACCAATAAAGTACATAAAAAGGAATAATTTATTGCAACATATAATTATTTATTGAGGGACTGCGAAATTTATTTGCTCATTTTGAAGTGCTGGCAACTCAAAATGGTTGAGAGTCATTGGTTTACATAACAGAAGTAAGATGACTGATAAAGAATTATCATCAGTTCTCTAGTCCAAATATTTACTGTAGCCTACTCCGACATTGTCAGTACTGTACTTACTGTAGATACTGTCGGTCAGGTTTAAGACAAAATTTGTGACAAGTTTTAAATATAATATAATATATTAAGAAACATGTTTTGTTTAAACTTGACCATCAGTGTCTGCTACGGACTAACTATATAAGAGGAACATTAATATCGAAGATCTTATATCTAAAACAAAACACTGTTAATTCGAGTTGTGTACCTAGATTTTAGGTACGCAAACTATTTTTGATTTATCGAGTCCGTAGAGGGAGGAGAACTATTAAAATGAATAAAATAAAAACTTATTGTTTCCTATGAATAAACTACCCCTTAGATGAACACTGTTCTACAAGGATGTCAATAGTAGAAGTAAAAATTGGTACAAAATGTGAAGAGCTTACTGTGACTTGTATTCAGGACACAACGAACTTAAATAATATAAGTTCATGAAATATGTGCTAAATCAAATGCAAGTGCACGTGTATAGTATAGACGTTTATTCCGAGGTTGCAAAATTTATTTGCTCATTTTGGAGTGCTGGCAACTCAAAATGTGAATATGTGTACTAAAAAAAATGTGAAACAAAATAAAAATATAATGAAAATAAAATAGATGATACATTTACTTAAAATCTTGTTGATAATTATAATTATTTTCTTATGTATATACACTACAAGTATGGTAAAGTTCATTATGAAATAAATGTTTCGGAATATAGGTTATAAGTAACGGTGAATCAGAGACTCTAAACTAACGGTCGTTAAAAACAAGAAGACATAAATAAGGTGGCAAAACTCACTCCATTAGAACCACCGCTGCTGGATCCTAGTAATGGTCCTATTAGATTCAAAATGGCTCCTGAGTCGGATCCTCCAGCAGCCCCCGCTGATCCACCACCGCCCGAGAGGCCAGACAACTGTAACAATAAATAGCAGATTTAAAATCTTCAACTTTTGGCGATTTTAGGAGGTTAATCGCAATTTTGGAGAGGAGGGGTTACGATACGAAATCTGGTTGAACAGAAGATGTCTGATGCAATACTGTATTTCTGTTGTAATAGAAACTTTTTTCTGAATGTTGTTAACAGCTGTTAGCAATTTTGTACATAAAAGAAGACCGACAAGGAAAAAATATGGCATTTCTAAAGATGGGCCACTGTTCGGTAGCCCCACCAATTTTATCATCAGACTTAGAATTTAAATGTTTTATCAACAATGATAACTCTGGACATGAAAGTAAAAGTGATATAATGAGTTTTATAAAGTCCGTATTATGCAAGAGTCCACACATTTGTATAATATATTAAAAGGACACGACTTTACTGTGCCATCAAGAAAGTGAAAGGTAACAGCTTTTAAAGGGAAATGGCCATGAGATCGAAATTGTTACAGACAATGTAATTATAAAGAGTGACGCATTTTTTTATATAAGGTAAAAACACATCGTCTGAATAAGACTAGGAACAAGTTGTAATACCAAATCTGTGGATATTTTTAAAAAACATCACAAAGTACGTAAGTGGTGAGATTAATTCTGTTAAAGCTGTTACTCATTGCCAGGATATTAGGCCGTGGTCTAATGCTATTGATCTGAACAGACGTTTCGACCCCACCAGTGGAGGCCATCTTCAGTGGAAACCATTAAATAGGTTGACTGGTAAGGTGTACACCAGTTCCCACAGTAAAGAATTCTATAAATTACACCTTACTAATGAACCTTTGCCATTACGATTACCGTTTACCTAATAGCCCGGCAATCAGTAACAGCTTTAACAGAGTTGACGCCGCCTGTGAGAACCTGAGACATTAGTTGGTGAAATTAATATCTCACAATAGGTAACGTAGCTACGCGTCGGGTTGTAGTAAACTAGGACCTACTAGAAAAAATTTTTAGAAGCCAAACGTTCTTATCACTACACTAATTCTTACTTCTGTGATGTGAAAAATACCTACACATGTTTACAGCTATTCTATACGTATTTTATTGCTATTTTATACTATACTGGCTTTCTCTCTCTCCCCCCCTCATGAACTAGATGAACTAGACTCTATGTTCTTCATTTATTCCAGTTTTCTCCTTTACGTCTTGTCCCTGCACAGAATTATCCACCTCGGTCTCTAACTAATTCCTCGGACGCCTAATTACGTTAGGCAATTTATACTCCTCACCTCTGTTGAGGTTGTTAGGATCTTTATTGCCTGTATAATTCTTCTCGGAAATTAATTCTGTTGTCTCGCTATGCCCCGTGTCTTGCCGAATAAGATGGAATGCTCGGCTACAGCTTGTTCCTCCGTTTCGATGTTCCTCTTGTGCCGGATGTGCTCCTGCATCCTTGTTCCCACTCACCACGTTGCGATCACGTAAATGACTCCCAACTGTACGGAATCTTGCCAAGAGTACGTTGTCCTTCACAGAACGTAGCTGTTATCCTCCTACCGGACTTGAATATTATCAGTAATTGGTGTCTTATTTTTATTATTGTACACATGTACTTTATTTCTATTCTTTGAACTTTGTTTCTTTGTTATACGATCCCTTGTAATGTACTGTGCATATTGGAGGGATGCATAAATAACGCGGCGTAACAAACTGTTGTTCGTTGTCAGCTTTAGCGCTGACGATGCTGCATCATAGTACAGGCGAAACGATGAGTATTTATAACAACATCAACATAACACGACTGTCAGCTGCAAAGTGTGTTGTTATGTAGTCGTTACATCGCACTTAATGGTTAATTTATTTTACCTTATACCTCTAATTTATCTATAGTCTATCAAGTATTCATTTTCTACTTGAGGGTCAATTAATAAATACCGCTACGCAAAATATAATACATATTTTGAGTTTTGAGAGAACAATACAATATCCAAAAATTGACAGTATTTTTTCACATTTTATTATCTAGATTTAATTTACTAAATGAATCGGTTGGTTTAATGTTTTTTAGGAACGTCTATGATTTAAATGAGTAAAAACAGGTAATTACTTAATTAAGTAAATGAATGAAATTACAACACTTATCAAATTTATTAAAAATAATTTCATTATTGATTATTAGTTAAATTATTAGAGCAAATAAGTTAATTTAATATTAAATTAAAAGCTGATTTGATTTGAATTTTGCGTTACGACAACAAAAATAATGTGAGATAGAAAAATTCACACCAAAGATAATTATTACCTTATCACTTGATACTTATTCTGTTAATAAATATTTAGTTGTTTTTGTAATTTAGCTTTTAATAGTTATAAAACATTTGAGTAACACAAAGTAATGAATGATACATTTGCTTCTAATCACCGCTTAAATAATAGCGTAGTTCGTTTACAATTTACTGACATTTGCATATCGGCTTTTTACTATTGACATTTATGTTTACGCATTTACATTGATTTTATCGGTGAGAAGACTAAATGATGAAAGACATCATTAAAATGATAAAATGAAAGAGAAGCTCATTAAACGCAGAGATTAATGGGGTAGAAAAATTAATGAAAGATAGTAGACCGTGAAAGATAATCACATAAAGCGGAGAAAGATTGTATCCTCTAAAATGTGAAGGAAAGTGTTTGTGCACAGAACCACCATCGACACCAAAAGATAAATAGTTTAGAAGTTATAATCCGCTAGGAATCTGTACTTTTATATAAACAAACCGTGTGGCCATATATAAACTATCATGTACACGTATGTTTGTTCTTTCGATCCCCCATTATGTAAATGTAGACTGAAGGAAGGTTTACTTTAAATTTAAAACTTTTTATTTTACAATCAAAGAACAATACTCCGATTCAAATGTATAATCCAACTTTTAAATGAGCCATGATTTCTTTTTTTTATTTCCAGAAATCTTTAAATGCCCAAAAAAAGTAATTACATCTTATTCATTGTTTATTTTTGGAATGAAGAAGTATATATGGAGCTCTCTCTACATATCTTTATACAATGTCTTTATACGTTGACCTAAGACAATATTTTTACACATACAGAATTCACACACTATATTCTTTTTTTTTCAAGTTTCTATTTTGGAAGAGAAGTAATTTTTATATTTTCATATCTTCTTGTAACTAAACTGAAATTAGTAGAGACCGCTTATCGCGTTAACAATTTAAAATTTGAAAATAAAATAATGTGATTAATGAACATACAATAAACTTTATCAAAACGCAATCAAGTTTGTACCCGTTTAATATAGTCAAGATTTAAAGCTTTTTCTACATTCTTAATATATATATATTGTAACATTACAAATTGCAAATTTAATATAATTTAAATTTGTGGAGCCCCACGATCTTGGAGCGCCAAATTTATGCAATGTTACATATACGTAAAATAGGCGTGACCGGTCTCACGTTCAAGATTGACAAATTATTTAACAATATAACATTTAAATTGGGTGTAAGGTGTATCTGCAATAAGAACTCTATGTAACTTGAAACGGTAATTAAAATTTATTTGATACTATTAAAAAATGTGCACATGGCACTGACTTCGATTTAAAACATTCGTTATTATTTGTTGTTATGCCGTAAGGCTTAAGCTACATACATCCTTACTGACTAAATATTCTATTCTACTAATTATTGTATAAAAGAAAAATCTCATTTTCAGACTACTCAGTCAATTAATGTGTCTCAAAATATCAATATTTAAATCTCTTTTTCTATATTGTAATGTATTCAAAATATTAATAGTTATTGAATTTATCTTTTGTTTCTCAGTACTGTTTTCTCAAATACTAATTGTTTTCATTTAAATGCTTTGTAATCATTTATGTCATATTAATTTGAGCTCTTGTTACGTTAATCGTATTTCTAAAACATCTATGATTTTAATTCTACTTTACAAGAAACATTGCTCTTACTTTTAAATAAAATAGAAATGTCTTTAATTGTCTTTGAGTTCTTTGTATGATTAAGATATAAATAAGTTGTTTATCGCCTTATTGTCGTCAATCATACTCGATCATTTTTTTTTTCTATCGGTATTCGTCCTCATCTCGCCTCCAGCGTCGGCTGTCTCTCTTCTCCTCTTGTCCAGCGTCGTATCACTCTCTCTCTCTCTGGAACTCTCCTCTTGTCCAGCGTCGTATCACTCTCTCTCTGGAACTCTCCTCTTGTCCAGCGTCGTATCTCTCTCTGGAACTCTCTTCTTGTCCAGCGTCGAAGCACTCTCTTGTCTAGTGTCGAATCACTCTCTGGAACTCTCCTCGTGCTGTTTCTGACGTTAATGGATCTTCTTATGTATTTCTTCTTATGTACTGATGTTATTAATTAAAATGATTGTCTTTACAACTTAGTTGCATAGTTGTACGTAACTGGAACATTAAAAAAAATAAATACGCCGTGCTGACTGGGATAAGCTCCCGCTGCACCGTGGATGATTTAAGAAAGAGAACCACTGTAGCTTGCGTGTCCTATTTATACCCATGTCTTGGTCGACACCTGCAGTGGTACGAGATCGACATGTTAGAAACTGTCTCTGGATTCAGTTCCCCCACTCTTTGTCAAATTCGCTATTTTATATATTTCTGCGAATTGCAGAGTCCTGTAAGTATACTCTTATACTTATCTTATAACTATTTTTACAACACATGTTCACTGTAATTTTGGACATTGCAACTTAACCCTTTCGATTTGTACACAGTTATTTCACTATTACACTCGTACGGTGTGTCACTTTCGCGTGGTTTTCGTACACAGTATTTAGTAAATTTTATTACATTTTATTGTGCTTTTGGATTTTAATTCTTAATTATAGTTTATGAATAATTACGGAAAATCAGTAATTGTGCAATTATTCATCTTGGGGTGGCAAACTCGCCTGCAGAGACCTGCGTTCACACACACTAGCAAAATACTGGTGTACACACTTTCAGTTACATTTGTGTGTGTGTGCACGTCGATTCAGGTCGAAACACCTGTTCATATTTTTGTCTGAGCCAAGCTTGCAATCCCTGACATGCTTAATTCTAATATATTATTAATTATTTACAGTTTATTAGGTAAATTTAAATTTTTATATTCCATGCTCAGTACATCACTTATTTGCACCGTCGCATTATTCCTCTGCTTGGTAACAAAAAAAAATTAATAAATTCATTTATTATAATTTTTTTTAATTTATTTATTATTATTATTTGCAAAAAAAATGTAACAAATAATAAAGAATAATATTCGTCATTTCACCCTTAATTGGAGTGTATATAAATGTCTTACCTCCCCTCTTCGTACGCTCACTGCTCGTGACCTTGTAGTAGGGTGGCTTCAACAAACAGCTGATCTGACTGGTTTCATTGACCTCGTTGTTTTCATGTGTAGAACTTCCTAAATGACGTTGCGTGGAATTTACCAATTTCTTTCTTCTGTATCTCATCATATACGATGAAAGTGTTCTGTCCTACTCGCTGTCTTAACGTATACGGTCCATTATAAAGTCTGAAGAATTTCTTCGCCGTATTATCACTCTGTTTTCCCACTGGATTTGCTTTGAGTAGTATACTTTCTCCCACGTTGAATTGTTGTAGCTTGTGAGTTAGATTAAATCTCTCTACTCTCTTGTTACCCCTTTCTATTATCCGTTGCCTTGCGTATCCAATTTTCACACTTATTGGTACAGGTACATTTTGGTTATTAGGTTTGTTTATATACTTAGTCCAAAATCTGTTTGGCTTCTTATCTTCTTCTAATTCCATTGGAGTGTATCCTGTTGCTTCACTATAATTTCCATTAATGGCTTTTTCAAGAAATGGTAAATATTCTGCCCATTTATTGTGTTGATCATGGCAATATATTCGTAAATACTTACCTAATTCTTTGTTAACTCTCTCAGCAAGGTTTCCTTGAGGATGTCTTATGGATGTGAGTACTGGTTGTATTCCATTTTCCCTTAACGTCCTCTCCCATTTTTCACTTTGGAATTGTACACCTTGATCACTGAGTACCTTCTTCATTTTTCCATATAACGGAATATATATTTCTGCAGTAGTATCTTTAGAACAACTTTGGTTGTGGGTCGCATAATTGGGTACAGTCGGACTGCCTTGGAAAACACATCGATACATACCAATATGTGCTTCACACCTCGACTTGATCGTGGTAATGGTCCCAGAAAATCCACTGCAATTAGCTCTCCTTTGTTCTCCTTCTGTATACTCTGCATTCCTACATATGTGTGTAAATTCGGTCCTTAATTTTACATTATCTTACTCATACATTCTTACCTTCGCTTCTAATCTTCCTTAGCTCTTTTCTTAACATGACATTACTTTATCTAATACATTACTTATACACTACATTAACATTCATTACCTTTTATTACATTTCTTTAACATTACCTTTCTGATCGCTACTACTTTCTTGAAATACACTTCCGTAACAGAATACTCTTTTAGCTTGTAGTGTGTCGCATGATCGGTTACAGAGGAACTGTCTTGGAAAACAACGATATTATTTCGAAGTCCTTAATCCTAAGTAGTCTCTGCCCTTATGACTTTTCACTCTCGCTTTCTTCTGTGTCCTTGTATCTTCAATAAGTGTTCGCTTGATCAGTCGTTCTAACAATTATGGCAATTATTGCTCATCTTAATCATTTCTTCATATTTATAACATATCAATAATAACATTCCTTACCATTTCTTCTTAAATATTTCTCTACAATAGCATTCCTTACCATCAATAATACATTTCTTAATTAACCCTTTCAAATAATATTCCTTATAACATTTCTTAATTATACTCTCTTATATTATTATTAATCATTAATAGTAATATTATTTTTCTCATTTAAAAATAATTATTTATTTTCGGGTATTGAGTTCGGTTCGGTGTGTCGTTAGAACTGACACCCCTCATTATAACAATAGGTTGTTGTACACAGGAAATTCATTGTGTTCACCCTCGTGAAAACAACGTCCGCGTTCCATTGTATTATTGCCTCGTTACCTTTCCGTTGCATTGCTGCGACGTTTGTGTGCGTACTTACCTTGTGAACGTTTGTTTTGATCGTATAAGTCACCTGTTTATAGTGCAACGTTTTCATTGTTGCTGCCTTTATCGCGTGATCCACTTGTCTATAGGGTGAATACTTTATCCTCCCTCTATTTCTCTCGTAACGGTCGCATTTCATAATTCTCTCCTTCTCTCCGCGTAGCTGCTTTTGACGAACGCGTTTTTTAGTAGTTAGTCTGCGTTTTACATATACCGTGAAACATTCTTTTGTGCGTTGTTTATGATAATCTTTATAGTTTTTATATTTACAGTTATAATTATCGTTATTATAATTATCGTGCGTATATCTAACATCATATTTACCACAATTTTGCGTAGTGTTTCGTCTAGATAACTTACTACGTTTCTTTTTATACCTACAGTGATATTTATCTCAGTAAGTGTAGTGCCTTAAGTGTTTCACCTTATCTGACTTACTAGTGTGTGTGTGACTCACAATAGGGATATCGCTATTAATAAGGTATATTTTATTAACCTTTATTTGCTTCTCCTCCTTAATGTTAATTACTTTTATATAATTATCGTTAGTAATTACACACGTATTTTCAATTAGTATGAATTCTTCACATACTATCTTTTCACATATTAGCTCCGTTTGTTTATTAATTATTCCACAGACATTTTCTGCGATCGTGTCAATACGTCTGTTTGTATTAACAATTTTTTCAGTTAACTGCGCATTACTGTCAATTATACTTTGTTTTATTTCAATATTATCAATTTTTAACTCTTCTAGACTCTCTGTAATTTTTATGGTGTCCTGTCTAAAATTTTCGGACTGTAGCTCTAATTTATTTTCTAAACTTTCTGTTTGTTTCTTATTAGATTCTTTTAATTCGTCTATTCTAGCATTTAAATTTTCTGTCTGTTTATTTAAATTTTCTGTCTGTTTTGTGCTTAATTCATCGACCCAGGCACGCATCATCATCTGGAATGCCTCGACGTCTAAATTTCCTGAAGTCGTCATGATGAAGTATTATTAAAAATATTTATTTAGTAGTAATTCTTTAACAATTATTATTGATAACCGTTCCCTACTTATTTATTTATTTCTGTATTTTTATTAATAGTTATTATTAATACTCATTACAGTTACACCTGTTACATAGACAACAATATTATTCGTGGGCGCCAGATGTGTGATTACACAACAATTAACATTACATTCAGTTACTGTTTAATATAAATAATAATTACATACTATACATTTTTCATTTAACACACTCTTTATATTTTAGAGCAACCATTTAGCTACATAAAAAATTTTAATAGTTAAATGATGGGGATCGGGCCATACGTTCATGGGTCGTGCCCCACGTCCAGGGCGACATTTTATGTAACATTACAACGTTGCAAAGTTGCATAATATTATATTGTATGTGTACAAATTTACATGTAATTTATGTTTGTGATGCCCCACGTTGGGCACCATTCTATGTAACATTACAAATTGCAAATTTAATATAATTTAAATTTGTGGAGCCCCACGATCTTGGAGCGCCAAATTTATGCAACGTTACATATACATAAAATAGGCGTGACCGGTCTCACGTTCAAGATTGACAAATTATTTAACAATATAACATTTAAATTGGGTGTAAGGTGTATCTGCAATAAGAACTCTATGTAACTTGAAACGGTAATTAAAATTTATTTGATACTATTAAAAAATGTGCACATGGCACTGACTTCGATTTAAAACATTCGTTATTATTTGTTGTTATGCCGTAAGGCTTAAGCTACATACATCCTTACTGACTAAATATTCTATTCTACTAATTATTGTATAAAAGAAAAATCTCATTTTCAGACTACTCAGTCAATTAATGTGTCTCAAAATATCAATATTTAAATCTCTTTTTCTATATTGTAATGTATTCAAAATATTAATAGTTATTGAATTTATCTTTTGTTTCTCAGTACTGTTTTCTCAAATACTAATTGTTTTCATTTAAATGCTTTGTAATCATTTATGTCATATTAATTTGAGCTCTTGTTACGTTAATCGTATTTCTAAAACATCTATGATTTTAATTCTACTTTACAAGAAACATTGCTCTTACTTTTAAATAAAATAGAAATGTCTTTAATTGTCTTTGAGTTCTTTGTATGATTAAGATATAAATAAGTTGTTTATCGCCTTATTGTCGTCAATCATACTCGATCATTTTTTTTTTCTATCGGTATTCGTCCTCATCTCGCCTCCAGCGTCGGCTGTCTCTCTTCTCCTCTTGTCCAGCGTCGTATCACTCTCTCTCTCTCTGGAACTCTCCTCTTGTCCAGCGTCGTATCACTCTCTCTCTGGAACTCTCCTCTTGTCCAGCGTCGTATCTCTCTCTGGAACTCTCTTCTTGTCCAGCGTCGAAGCACTCTCTTGTCTAGTGTCGAATCACTCTCTGGAACTCTCCTCGTGCTGTTTCTGACGTTAATGGATCTTCTTATGTATTTCTTCTTATGTACTGATGTTATTAATTAAAATGATTGTCTTTACAACTTAGTTGCATAGTTGTACGTAACTGGAACATTAAAAAAAATAAATACGCCGTGCTGACGGGGATAAGCTCCCGCTGCACCGTGGATGATTTAAGAAAGAGAACCACTGTAGCTTGCGTGTCCTATTTATACCCATGTCTTGGTCGACACCTGCAGTGGTACGAAATCGACATGTTAGAAACTGTCTCTGGATTCAGTTCCCCCACTCTTTGTCAAATTCGCTATTTTATATATTTCTGCGAATTGCAGAGTCCTGTAATTATACTCTTATACTTATCTTATAACTATTTTTACAACACATGTTCACTGTAATTTTGGACATTGCAACTTAACCCTTTCGATTTGTACACAGTTATTTCACTATTACACTCGTACGGTGTGTCACTTTCGCGTGGTTTTCGTACACAGTATTTAGTAAATTTTATTACATTTTATTGTGCTTTTGGATTTTAATTCTTAATTATAGTTTATGAATAATTACGGAAAAACAGTAATTGTGCAATTATTCATCTTGGGGTGGCAAACTCGCCTGCAGAGACCTGCGTTCAC